>MU159419.1:0-66146 GCA_015888305.1 Antheraea pernyi | reverse complement strand
GTGTTGCAAGTGTCTATGGACGGTGGTGATCACTTAACATCAAGTGACCCACCTGTTCGCTTGTCTCCCATGACATAAAAAAATGGAACCTCTTTAGGTTTAGCGCTTTACCATTTTACCCACAACGTTCTATAGCATAAATTCAGCTACCGAACGAAACTACTAAAATTTAATCACACGTTTCCTTTAATAAGACTGAACAATAAGCAACGAAACTCACCGAGTTTAATGGTTATAAAAAATAAAAATATAATTCAGAATAAGGCTGAGTACACACTATACCGTGTACCGGTTTTTTAAAAGACCGGTGCTACGACGTGCGTGTCTACATCGAAACCGACAGATTTAAAAAATCGATCAAGCTCATTCGGAATTCTAATTCATAAAAGTATAACAGGTGGCAAGAACGTTTTTAAGCCTATCTGGCTAGTCTAACGCCCTCGAGTTGAAAATCTGTCGCCAAGCAACTGCTGGTGTGTTCCGGCAGCTGTAATTGAGAACTAGACCCTCTCAGTGTTATTACAAAGAAGTTAAATACTTGGTTTAAAAAGGTTTCGAATGATAAGCACCGCGTTCCGCCGAGGCAAGTTCGCGTTGTCCTTTTTCGCAAGTCTTACCTAACGTAACCAAAGCGAGACAAAAGAGCAAGATGGCGAACATTCAGCGACCGCGGTGCATTTAATTCGAAACCTTTTTAAAGCAAGTATTCAATACGTATTTAACTTTTTCGTAATAACATCTTCTAGGTTTAGTGTATTTACCATCTTAGACAACGTAGTCTCTAGCATCAGATGAGACCTTGATAAAACGCTTGTTTATCTTTGTATATAAATTTCTTCTGGACGTGTGTATGTCACTGAACTCCTCCTAAACGGCGGGACCGATTTTGATGAAATTTTGTGTACGTGTTCCAGTGGATCCCGAAATGGTTTAGATCAGCGGACCCGGTAGGTGGCGCTGCGGTTGAATTTTAGTTTTTTTTATTATGAAGGCAAGACAACATCCGCTAGTAAAATATAAAACAGGTGACCCGCAAGTAATTTCAATAAACACGTGTATTCTGTTTTGTTTTATCCGAACCACCGACAGATCTAGGCTACAAATCATTACGCCTGTCTCTACAAAATAACACATATTATGAATAAAATATAGCGTACTTTTAAAACAATGCTCTAATTACGTGGTTATCGAGAGTAAAGAAGTTGGAAAAGTAGATAAATGTTAACTAAAAAATAAGAAAAATCACAACAAATACCAACCTTAATATTGATTTTACCTAAACTGAAACAGCACTAATGGTGCTTTGCTGAAACTTGAATCATGACTTATACATGATCTGAAATCTTTAATCTTGTGAAATAAGCCATTAGGAGATTTGAATTTGAACAAAGATGTATTTCCGATAGGAATTGTCACGAATTTACCAGACAAACCGATAAGATCGGTCCGCTGGTGTGACCCCGGCTTTAGACGCTTTAGATGATTTATGACGTCTAATGCATCGCGTGATATGTCTCCGTTTAATATTATATTGATAAATCATTAAAAAATTGATAAATTAACATCGACCCTAATGAATTATCAAAATTTATTTGTTTAATTCAATAAAATGATGCGTTACGCATGTATTTAAGAAATGCTGTTATAAAAATGAATGAACTTTGATATATGGATGTAGGATACAGATATCAATTTCATTTCCGAACTGAATTTCTTGCCGAGTTCCGTTATTGAACGACTGGTCGCGGACTCATATTCTATCAGTCATCTCGATGGTTGCAAGTCATCTACTCTACGGTTCTCACGTGCGTTTTTTCCGCGTACGTCAGTTCTCTGGAATGAACTTCCAGCGGCAAAATTTCCGGACCGTGACAATTTGCAATCTTTCAAGAAACGAGCTTAATTTTTTGTCAAGAGCTGGCAACGCATCTGTTATTCCCCTCGCGTCGCAGGTGTATATGGGCGGCGGTGATCACTTACCATCAGGTGACTCGTATTTTCGTTTGCCACCAATGGTATAAAAAATAGTTAACAGTGAGGTAATGTTCAGTGATAGTTACAACCTATATAACATATCGCGCCTTTGCGAAAAGCATTTTTTTTATTATTCGATATTCAGAACCGCCGTAATCAGCTTTATTTTCTGTAAAAATGTGGTATTTTTTGATCAAGAAACAACGAATTTATGAGTGAAAAAGTCAAAATTATAGTGGCATGTTGTTTTGACATGTTGTCTCTTTCATGTTCGTACCTTATTTTAACAAGGTGTCAAATCAGTTGCCCCTCAGTTGGCGCAGGGTGATGTGCTCTCAGTTTTTTTTTTAAATCTGATATCACGACAATACCATGGTTTGAAAGCTAAGGTAAGTTAAAATTCAGTAATATGTGTTTATTGGTATAATGTGGTACACGTAGTTAACCAGTTAGTTAAAGTTAGGTAGAATATAGTAGGGTGGCCCAAAAAAACGATATTATTTTTAGTATCGAAAATATATCAGTTTATCATGTTTTAAGAACCTCCTCAGCAAAGCGAACTCAAAAAAAAGAGGTCGCTCAAAATTTATCCAAATTTCCAATATCATCGAAATAAATTGTCAATTACATTTTAAACGTGAAAATCGTCTCGAATTCTTAATAACCTTTCGAAATTAAAACCCTTGACATGCAGCTTGAACTTATTATCCGTTATATCGGTAATGTGTTTTGGGACATTGTTGTAAACCTTAACTAACACTATTACCTAAAAACCATCATTGGTCTTACTGACATTGAAACATTTGATGACTAATTTATATTTGTCTTTAGTACTGCGACCACGGCGGCCTTCTACTAAATCCATCGCTCTTAGACATGCATTAAATTATAAAGAATGTATTGGGAAGGCAGAGTTATGAGGTTCTATATTTTAAATTGCCCGAACTACTCTTCTTCGTAATGGAATGTTATATAATAAATACGCTATCCGATCGTACCAACTTTATTTTGGAACAGCGCTTCTAATACTAATAAGAATTTACAGCGAACAGTAACCCATCAAGATGAGAATGCAATAAATTTTTATTTAAACACCCTGTCAAACGAGCCCAGATAGCCTAGCCGATTTAGAAGGAACACTAAAAAAAATATTTCAGACTGGAGCCAAATAATCGTAAATAATTTTATTGCATCCGTAAATACATTCTGGAATCGACAACACTATAAAAACGTTATGAAGACATCTAGTCATTTGATCGGAATAAGTGCTTTAGTTCTTCTGATTTCATGATGTTCTTTTTCTGTTGGGCGTGGGCAGTGGAAAAATAAATTCTAGCTGAAATAAACACTTGTACATTTAAATCAACAGATTTATCTTTAATCATCATCATAATACATTATTGTATCACTAACAGTGAGTCAATGACGAACGCATATAAAACAATTTTAGCATCACAACGAGGGTGGTCTGGTTGCCGTTGAAATATTTTTACTGCGCTTTTCTCGCAGCTTGCATTAGTTTCAATTGCAACTATCTATAACCATATATCAATTGTAGATGAAAAGAAACCTATATAAAATATGCAGTAATTCATAATGATTTGTTGAGTAGTAATGGCGTGAAAGCGTGACAAACAAACTGATTTTCGCATTTATAATATTAGACAGGGTTTCTTTCGCGATGATTTAAAAACAATTTGTATAATTCAGTTAAATATGCCTTAACATCAGTACGAGTTACGACTCTTGCGTAGAGATCTAACGACATGACTGAGGCATGTGACAATCTCACTGATAAAGACATTCGTGCTTTGACTCTTCTTGTTAATCCATTCTCGGTCTCGTCTCTGACGCTATTACTAGACAGACAATCAAACATCAAAATACGCTCTTCAAGTCATTATCATACAAATTGTAGGTCAGGAAGTAGGCTAAACGAATACGAGGCAATAATGCGGGCCATCGTATTTTCACGCTCAACAAGAGGCAATTGTTGCTGAGGAAGGCCGAACTATGAATGTCTTACACACAAGTATATCCTGCGATTATACCACTGATTAGGTGGTAGAGCAACGCTGAAACTATTACTGGTTTCAGCATGGCCGACTCGACCGGGGCAGTACCACCCTCTCACAAAAACACCGACGTGAAGTAACAGTGCTCGCATTGTTGCGTTTGTTCGGTTAGTGAGAGCGCCGGGTGACCACCTCCTCCTTCCCTCCCACCAAACACAGTCTGGCAATGCACTTGCGACTCCTATGGTATTGCTTTGTCTATGAACGGCGGTGATCACTTAAAATCAGGTGACCAACCTGCTCGTTTGCCTCCTGTGATATAAAAGAAAAATTAACAACGTAATCCCTTGAGAAAATTTAACGCAACTAAAACCGCGGGCACACGTTGTTAATACTATACTATATACTATCGATTGAGTGTAAAGTAGAACATCATGAATTAATCTAGATGTCTCTGAGAAATATTTATTCGATTCATGGATGTATTGTCGTTCAGCGACGCCCTTTAACCGGTAATCAAATTTAAAAACCGGTATTATTGCCGTCCAGTTTACGGATTTCGTGGATTATCGATTGAGTGTAAAGTAGAACATCATGAATTAATCTAGATGTCTCTGAGAAATATTTATTCGATTCATGGATGTATTGTTGTTCAGCGATGCCCTTTAACCGGTAATCAAATTTAAAAACCGGTATTATTGCCGTCCAGTTTACGGATTTCGTGGACGCGTTACCGATTCACCTTGATCAAATTTCGATCGATTGCTTATGCAACAAGTCCGTTGAACTCCCTCGAGTTTGTTTATGGTCTCGGGAACTCGCTGTTAATTCACAAATATTTACATTTTTAATGTTACTTGCGCTCTGTTATTTACGATGGTGCGGCGAGCTATTTTTACGTTTACGATTCAATAGGTAACAATGGAAATCCTTTAACGGTTTCGATGACGGAGTCGTGAATGGATTTTTCACCGCCCTTACAGGTAACGAGAACACAAAATGGTTATATAACAATTATAATAAGTTAAAAATGTACTTTCATAACGTTTACGGTTTTCGTTAGTAATAATATAAATCCTAAATCGGTTTTGATGACGGTTCGCGTGTAAATTTGTTATCGTAACCATATATTGTAGTAGTTCAAAAAATTCAAAGTGGTTAGTGATATATCGAATAAGTCGCTTTGTTTTTACCGATTGTGCGTATAATATCACCAACGCAATATCCGATAGATACGGTCGTATCCCTATATGTGATTTTTTTTGTTCCTCCGATAAAATTTCTTCGTCTTAGGGTTGAGTATCTTCTATATCTTGATATATAGTCAGTCAATATTATCACAAGAAACCTGTTATTATTTTACAGGTACAGGTTACATTATTGAAAAATTGGTGAATTGTAGTAAAAATATATATTCTATTAGTTGTTCTAGGTGATATACGTTGTAACATATGGGTGATAATTTACGATTAGCTGTATATTTCTAAAGGTAATTAATTATTTATGTTTAAAATTATTATGTTTTTACTAAAATAAATTATACAGTTTGATTCATTAATAACTGCACTGATTTCATTATGGTAATCATATTGTAATATGATTACAAAAGAACCCTGGTGCAACGGTCACCACGCAAAGATTACAAGCCTATTCGAAATATTAAATCCATTCATCCTCACACATGTTCTCGTTTATTAATACATATTAGAAAACAAAGTACTCTGCCGTGTATACGTACATAGTTACTCATACATAGTTCGCGATAAACTTAAAAACTGCTAAACGGATTTTACGGATGTAACGGAAAAACGTATGTTTTTTTTACTATCAGGGTGGGACAACGAGGCTCGAACAACAGGCAGAGAGTATACAGTTAAGTACTCATTTGTTTCTCAACCGTTTTTTTTTTGTTTTGTAGAAATTGACGAGCTCTAGTGTTACCAATAAAATATTTTGGAATAAGTTCGCTGTATTTCCTTATTTTAGAAACTTAAAAAATCAATAAATTGTTGTCCATTACCAACTAAACGGTCACTAGTAATTGTAATTGAATAGGAGAATTGGTATGATTATCTTCTTCTTCTATTATAATAAAGAGGTAAAGTTTGTGAGATTGTGACGTTGTGAATTTGTGACGTTGTAGGGGCTAATCTCTGGATCTACTAAACCGATTTTGAAAATTCTTTTACCAAAGAAAGCCAAGTTATCTGTGAGTGTTCGCGTGTAAATTTGTTATCGTAACCATATATTGTAGTAGTTCAAAAAATTCAAAGTGGTTAGTGATATATCGAATAAGTCGCTTTGTTTTTACCGATTGTGCGTATAATATCACCAACGCAATATCCGATAGATACGGTCGTATCCCTATATGTGATTTTTTTTGTTCCTCCGATAAAATTTCTTCGTCTTAGGGTTGAGTATCTTCTATATCTTAATATATAGTCAGTCAATATTATCACAAGAAACCTGTTATTATTTTACAGGTACAGGTTACATTATTGAAAAATTGGTGAATTGTAGTAAAAATATATATTCTATTAGTTGTTCTAGGTGATATACGTTGTAACCTATCGGTGATAATGTATGATTAGGTGTATAGTTCTATAGGTAATTAATTATTTATGTTTAAAATTATTATGTTTTTACTAAAATAAATTATACAGTTTGATTCATTAATAACTGCACTGATTTCATTATGGTAATCATATTTTAATATGATTACAAAAGAACCCTGATGCAACGGTCACCACGCAAAGATTACAAACCTATTCGAAATATTAAATCCATTCATCCTCACACATGTTCTCGTTTATTAATACATATTAGAAAACAAAGTACTCTGCCGTGTATACGTACATAGTTACTCATACATAGTTCGCGATAAACTTAAAAACTGCTAAACGGATTTTACGGATGTAACGGAAAAACGTATGTTTTTTTTACTATCAGGGTGGGACAAAGTCATTAATTCATCATTACAATTTAATATAATATATTAGGATAGATTACCAAATGACGATTCAACGAACTGGGACCGCACGACAGATAAACTCGGTAGATAGCCAGAGATTGCGTTCTAGATACATTTATGACGGCTTATTTATACAATTTATCATCATTCATTAGTCTGAAACCACGCCTACGGTGCTGTTTTGACTAAATGTGTACTTTTGTTCTAAATTTAGGTTTCTTCACCACATAAAGATAAAAAAAATTCGATTTACCTTTTTTTATCGAAGCATAAGGTGTTGACAGTACTGTATATAATGGTGAATAAACACAGCATAATCCAAGAACGGCGGCGTGGTGACCATCAAAATATCGGCTATTCACAACAATTAAATACTATAAAACTAGGCCGCTACACGAGTCTGTCTGTGTGTTCACTTAGTTCTTTTAAGCTACACAATGCTTATAAAAAAATGTTGCAGGTGTCTAGAAATAAGTAATAAAATACATTACATTTCAAACAATTTTGGAAATGTCTGTCTGTGTATTTGTTTGAAGACGCAACACTGGGTTCATGACAAAACATGTTCAAGAAAATCATAAAGCATATCATCGAGTAACATTTAGATTTCATTAAAATCGGTTCACTTTATCAAAAGTTATTGTAATTGTAATGACGACTCGACTTAAGTACGAGAGAAAAGTAGGTAAGTAAATGGACTTACTGTTTTGTACATGTGGTTCTACGCAGACGGAGTAGCAGGCACAGCTAGTTTTTAATAAAAGCAGTTATCACTCTGTAACTCTACGTATTGCCATGTTTTTTTCACTCCTCAGAATCGGATTTGTATGGAAAAGGCTCGTCTAGTTTTGGTTACCAATCAACTTACTAGATGGCACTATTATATATATTTTTTTGGCAAGTTTGATAACAAAATGTGGTGGACGACAATTAATTTTGACATTTCAAACTGACAACTTTCAAATATTTATTTTCATTCACTTTGTTTACGTATCTGCTACGAGAGTGTGCTCCCTTAAATTTTCTTGCCTCCTACAAACAATTTAATCTATCTCCAGATCTACTTATAAACATTGACTCCTGCATATACATAGTTGGATTTAGATTTGCCTTACGATGAATATATTCATTACAAATAAAAATGATCAAAAACTTGTATACGATTTATGCAGTACCGCTTTATGCATACATACATAGCTATAAATGTACATTTATAACCAACAGATATTAGTTCGAAACTAGTATTATAGAGGCGCTGATTGGAAAGAACGGGTGCGACCTCTATTTATATAACGTACTCTGTGCGTATTACTACACAAGCGGGCAATTACTATCGTCTAATTACTACCTTTTACGAACGACTCATTATTATTACAGCGCAATTCGGAACGGAACAACGGAACGCTTTGTGTGCTCGTAACGTATTTAGCTGTCAAATAATCGCCAGATGATTCTATAGGCACAAGTATAATGGGTCTTGATTGGATAATTTCATTAAAAATGATTAATTATTGAGATGACGAAATTTGATTCTTGAAAATGTACTATCGGGAACGGTTTGAAGTGATGTATTCTTTAAATATACTAAAAATTAAATAATTCTGGACGTAAACACAGCTTACACTGTAGAACTTTGCTACATCGTCTACCGATCGCGCCGCCGTATTAGAATAATGACGCCTAATAGCGATTTTTTGACAATATCTCCTTTCTAACTCATTTTACGAAAACAACATTTGTCTTAAAACCAATGAACTTTTTTGTACGAGCGCCGCAAAGTGTACTTCAACACCCCTCTTGGCTAAAAAAACTTATTGGCAGTGACGGCAATCAATATATCATCACCATATCATTTGAGTTGTTGTTATATGTGTACGGCAATCCGCTTTAACTGCGGTAATCAATTCTTCTAAAGAAAACTGACATTCCTGACTTTTTTAATGAAAGACACACCTACACTGTTTGCCATTTTTCTGTACCTCTGACAATCTATATGCAATATTTCATAACCATAAATGGTAGCTATAACGTAAAAGCCTAACAAACAAACCCATTTTCACATTTAAAATATTAGTTAGGGGTCCAAATCATACATGTTAATAAAAATTTAACACAAAATTGTTAAATTATAAAATGTAAGATCACACGCTTCTTAACCGTGACAGGTATCATCATAAAGTTAATTAAATATACATACGTTTTTACAACACGTTGATAAAGCTATTAATTTAAATTGTGACGCGCGTAAACTCTTCAAGGAATCTGTGGATAACGCGTTATATGACCCTTTTATTACACCCTGTCGGGCCATAAAACTGGCCCGTTACTGAAGCGATATTGATTTATTGATAACTTGTTTCAATACTACTTCATTACGTTAAGTGTGAACTTTCGCTGAAAGAAAACATCACAAGATCCCGTAAGTGTAAGAGAGAGATCATATCAACGGTGTTATATTTATGTAAATATGTTTGCCAATAGATAGTTACTCCAAAGTATCCGAAGCGTACCTTAAACTCAGAACTCTAACTAGCCTTTGAATTATGTATAGCATGGCTTTTTTTATATCATAGGAGGCAAACGAACAGATGGGTCACCTGATGTTAAGTGATCACCACCGTCCATAGATACTTGCAACATGAGAAGAGTCGCAAGTGCGTTGCCAGCCTGTATTAGGGAGGGGAGGGGAGTGGAAAGGAAGGGGAAGGGGAGGGTAGGTGGGTCTCCGGCGTTCTCACTGACCGAACGAAACGCAACAATGCAAGCACTGTTTCTTCACGTCGGTTTTCTCTGAGAGGGTGATACTACCCCGGTCGAGCAGACCCATTCATGCTGAAATCAGTAATAGCTTCAGCGTGGCTCTACCACCTACAACCTACACCTAATGG
Organism: Antheraea pernyi; assembly: GCA_015888305.1. Taxonomy (NCBI): domain Eukaryota; kingdom Metazoa; phylum Arthropoda; class Insecta; order Lepidoptera; family Saturniidae; genus Antheraea; species Antheraea pernyi. The sequence continues at coordinate 56,298 of MU159419.1, read as the reverse complement.
TAGCTGTCAAAAATAAATACAGTCTACCTGAAATATTTTAAAAGATCTTCTTTAGCTAGATAGATTGTTTGTTACCACTCGCGTAACTAGATACCACGTGTATTAGCTGCGAATCGAGCGAGAAATATTAGTGTGTTACAGTCTACAATAATCACTACTTATTATAAAACAAAGTCTTTTGCCACGTCTGTCTGTCTGTCTGTTCGCGATCTTTTTTTATTATCAACAACGTCCGCTGGACACGCTAGTATTAGATAAAAAACGTCACTTATAGGAAACTGTGTCCAAAACACTATATTTATATTCATATTTCCATAACCTAATTTATATATATGTATCCTAAGGGTATTATTATAATTCTTACTAAATATAGCATTATTCTACTGAAAGTTTTGAATACTTTACTAAGCCGTCTAATTAAATCAAAGGATATTTACGATACGGTAAATTATTGTTAAAAGGATAACATGTTAAACTTATTACATTGCATTTCTCAATAAGAACATCATACAAAATCGCTACTGCTTATAAAACTCTTCGCCCGCTAATTTAAAGGCTCAAAATTTATAGTTGTTGTGTACATTACCAATCCTACCTCAACTCTCCCATGTAGATGACACCGCGTTGACGTCAAAGGTTGAGTTTATACTATACATGGCGTGTCAAGGTTATTGGGTGACTGGCCCGGAACGTCGCCGAGACGTACATTTAATTTATAACATCGTATATAATTTGAGATAAAATCAAATGATAGGGGTAATAGAGATGTGAAAAAAAAACACACGATCACATCGACTTTATTAAAGGACGCGTTATGGTTTCTTTTCATATCCTCGAAGGTGTGAACATTCCTTTTGTATGTAGATTTTTTATTACTATCAAGTTTCCTATGTAATGTAAGCTCGGAATAATTACTGAATTTTATCAGACGGTAGGTATAGTACAGTAAGAGCTGTACTGTATAATAAAAACAGTCGGAGAATGAGTGTCTACACTTACCATACAAAGAATACAAAGACATGGTCTGACTGGTGGAATATGAAAATCATACATACAATATCACACACTCGTATACAATAGAAAGATACAGAGAGAGAAGGAGAGAGACCCTCCTCAACTCCTACTTGAAACCACCTTAAGAAACTTGGTTCCAATAACACAACATTATACCATCATGTAGTTTTTCTTTTACCGTAGCCCGTCAAAGTGACTGCACTGTGTCTGATGTTGAGCACAGTAAAAACAACGGCGACCACCAAGACCACAAACCATCCGTTGTCATTCGCCGCTATTATGCCGGCCTGCGTAAATGTCTCCTTCACGTTACGCTTGAAGAACTCTTGAAGAAATTTAGTAGTTGGTAGAGCCACGTTGAAGCTATTAATGCCTTCAGCATGAATGGGTCGGCTCGCCCTGAGTACTACCACCATCTCGCGGAAACACCGACGTCAAGTAACAGTGCTTGCATTGTTGCGTTGCGCTCGGTCAGTGAGATCGTCGCAGCCCCACCTCCTTTGAAAGGCCAGCAACGCACTTGCGACTCCCCTGGTGTTGCTAGTGTCTATGAATGGTGGTGATTACTTAACATCAGGTGAACAACCAGTCCGTTTACTTCCTATGATTAAAAAAGTGTGTGTATACTTATGTACACGCGTTAGAAGTTATACTTCTTTGGCGTAACATGATAAAAATATTTTCCAAAATTTTATCTTTCGCCTTATTCCACGTTAGTAGAAAAAAACGACACTAACAATAGTAAAAATAATAATAGTAAAAGTAATTTAATACATTGAAAGTTTTAATACAAAGAAATACAAACAACAAATACAAAGAAACAAAATGTTGACTATAGCTAGCTTCAGGGTGTCGGTTTTTCGTGACGGTGTACGTGCGCATCGTAAAAATTTACTCTCGTTATTTTTCCCTAACGCGCCAAAATAAGCATAACTTTAAAAAAACGACCCCATGTCATAGGAAGTAGGGAACACACTGGCCAGGAGATTGTTAAGTTTTACGGTACGGCAATGATAAAATGTTGTGAAGTAGTCTTAGGTTTAATTATCACGTTGAATCCACATCCTTTATTACCCCTACCACGGATTCTACTACTAGTTGTGCTACCGACGGAGGTTAAAAATATTTTTACGTAGCGGTAATAATTAAACGGAGTTACATTTGAACAGTACAATAGGTTTCGATGACTTCCAACAGGAAATGCAGTGTAAATAATGTTGTACTTATCCTACAAAGAGCATGCCTCCGTGCGCTTTAGAAGGCGACGCACATATTGTGAATGGAAGTATTCAGGGATAATAAGTTGGGGGGCAACATTATACAATAAATTTATTTTTAACCTATGCAATTCATTATATTATACTAGCAATTATCTCGTAGGTGGTAGAGCCACGCTAAAACTATTATTGGTTTCAGCATGAATGGGTCGGCTCGCCCGGGGTACTACCATCCGACCCACAGAAAACCGACGTGAAGTAACAGTGCTTGCATCGCTGCGTCTAGTTCGGTCAGTGAGAGCGACGGAGGCCCGCCTCCCCTCCCCTCCCATCTCCTCTCTTCTCCCATCTCCTCTCCCCCCTACCTCCCATTCCCTCAAACACAGGCTGGCAACCTACTTTCGACTCCCCTGGTTTTATTAGTGTCTATAGACGGTGGTGATTACTTAACATTAGGTGACCCACCAGTTCGTCTGCCTACTATGACATAAAAAAAAGCAAAGATATTCGGTGTTAAACAGATTATAAGGATTTTTAAACGTTAAAGAAATTGTTAATACATCTTCAAACAATCTTAGAGGTTCTGGATTAGACACCCATATAATATGACATAGTTTTTAACTGTGAAATTTATATATTTGTAAGTATATCAACTATTAGATAGGCATGTGTAAAATTGTGTTCTCATGTTTATTTATATTCTTATATGTATATTTATGCGTGCATTTAAATCTACCACTTAAATCTATTAAATCATGGACCACTTTATACATTACTTTGGTTCGTAGCATTCTAGAGTATTGTTCATCGGTATGGTCCCCGTTCTATAAAAGTCATATAGACATGATTGAGTCCATCCAGCGACGCTTTTTAAGGATACTGTGCAGTAAGCTGGGTATCAGAAATAGAATCACTGAATACAAAGATAGACTTCAAAAATTCAATCTTAAAAGTCTTGAACACCGAAGATCTATAGCTGACTTATGTATACTTCACAAAATAGTAAACGGTACCTTTGGTAGTGACCTACTCGGGCAAATCAATTTCAGAATACCAACTCACTCAGTACGAGCTCAGCAATTATTTCATTTACCAGCAGTTAATAACAACGTTTCAAAAAACAATCCGTTGTATCGAATGTGCAAGTACTATAACGAATTCTGTGTTCACAAAGACATATTTAATGACAGCTTTAAAAAATTTAAGGAACATATTGTATTGGAAACATAGACGTATGATAGTCGTGTATCCCTAATATTCATTTTATCATTACACTAGGCTAACTGTGGTTATTGTTACAATTGATAATGTTGTGTACAATTTATAATTGGATTTCAGATTTATTATGTTATAATAGTTATGTTACTCATATAATTTCAATCTGTTATCTGTGATTGTACCTTTTTGTAAAAAATAAAAATAAAATAAAATAAATTTGTTATTATTTGTAATAAAATAGGTTGTATTGAACAAAAAACACCTACCTACTCCACCCAGTGATGATGTCTGGCAAAATTTATCTATAAAAAAGATTGAGGTATCTCATTAAGTCACAACAATCAAACAAATGGTACTGAATTTTATCCATGTGAGAGATATATCTACTAATTAATCTATATAACATATACCTAAATATTGATCTATATATAATACACGTGTAAAAGAATGACTGGCTGACATATCAACGCAGAGGCCAGAATACTCCCCAGTATTAACCAAGGACTGTGAAAATTCTTTTTACGCTTTAGGTGAACACTAAGATAGGATTTTTTATAATTTAATCCATAAACTAGTAAAAGGATGATGGAATTTTGTGTAAATCCGTCACTTTTGAAAATAGATTTATGAAAATTGTTATTTAGTAATTCAGTTACAAAGTAATAAAGATAGGTTTTATGATTTACTCAAATTAAATAACTATCGTATAAAGATACAAACACAGACAAAGTCGCGGCTGACTGCTAGAACCTATATAATATGTTCGCGTAAATAGGAAATTAAAACCGTTTTAAAGTTCTAGCACTATAGTTCGGGAGGTTTTTTTTTTTCGAACTGACTACGCTATTGACCAAGCAAGGTCTTAACAGCTTCACCGGACTACTAAGGCGAGCGCTTAAGGCACTCAGCCGATTTTATTTTGACAACTAGCTCAAGGGTGCGCGGCACACCTCGGCTTTGGCTGTTGCCTGATACATGCAATTCGCAACCTATGTAAGCTAACCTAAGCTAAGCTAACTATTCATACATATATGAGTTGTTAAAACATATATGTGTACCAAGCATACATACCTCAACAACCCTTATATATATTTCGTATCGGATAATATTCTAAACTATTTCAGTTTGATAAGGGGAAAAAATAAAACCTTTCCACCTGCATGTCTCAGCGTGTATGCGTGCACGTGTGTGGAGGTGATATGTGTAATGTTGTCGCAGTGATGTAAGATTTTGTGTCACTGTATCGCGCGAGAGTTCGGGAGGTCCAGTCCCCTACATGTTCTCAGTACGCGCCCGAACTCCACACACTTGTGTACATAAGTTTTGTGTGTGAATTACATTGCTACGCAATGTCGTCAAGGCGAGCCGGTGTATGGTACAGAGGTGTAAAGTTGCCGAAATATTGGGAAATACATAACTTCGTGTGAAGTACTATCATTCACTCAGATATACTTCACGGAAATAAGTTTTTTTCCTAACACATTAACTAGGTTCAAACTAGGTCCTTGTTTATTGAGTGTCCTGTTGAAGTATCTGAACTGTAATAGTGATATTAATTCTCAAGTAATAAAGGGATTTGGATTGAAAAATATTATGCTATATATATAATCGTGTCTGTAAATTTCCCAATTTTAAGTTTAGAGTCTTTCACCAGGAAAAGTGCAACATCAGTATCAGTATTAGCGATATTAAATGTACAGAAGTCTATTCCCTATTATTATTATAAGTACGAACGTAAGTTTGGTTATTTGTTACGCTTTTACCCCTTAACTACTGAATCAACCATTATGAAATTTTTATACACATTGCTAAAGAAACAGAAAAAGACATACCACCTTTCATCCAGAAAAAAGTACGGTTCCCGAAGGATAAGTTAAATCTTCATCAATACGAGCGAAGCCATCGGCAAAAGCTATTGGTTTTATATTTTTTATTACGGTATAATATTAGAACATTTGTAGAGTTTCGTCAACCGATTACGGTGCTTCTTCATGATAATCAAATTAATAAAAGAATTCGGACTTAATTAGTCCTAATTAGTTTATACTTTGACTGGAGTTGATTGGATACTGTCACGTATTTTTGACCACTTTTGCATTTTGTTGCCGTGCGAAATGACAACGGCTAATTGTAAAGTAACATTCAATCAAGTGCTCATCCGCACATACTGATTGATTTTCAAACTTACATACTTCGGATAAATATTCCATCAAAATTGTAAGTGTTCATTAATAATTCAAACATTACAATTACATTATTTCATGGTGGTAGAGCCACGCTGAAACTATTACTGGTTTCAGCATAAATGGGTCGGCTCGACCGGGGTAGTACCACCCTCTTATAGAAAACCGACGTGAAGTAACAGTGCTTGCATTGTTGCGTTTCGTTCGGTCAGTGAGAGCGCCGGAGGCCCACCTCCCCGCCCCTCTCCTCCCTCTTCTCCCTTAACCCTTCCCCCCAAAGGATGGCAACGCACTAGCGACTCCTCTGGTGTTGTTAGTGTCCATGGACGGTGGTGATCACTTTACATCAGGTGACACACCTGTTCGTTTGCCAACTATAACATAAAAAAAAAGAAAAAAAAGTAACTTAAAGGAAGCTAATTATTACTCTAGATAAAAAACGTAAAACCAGTTGTATAGTAAGTATATGAAAAATGTGCAAATAAAGACAGTGTTAATTATTTTAGGCTTTTTGACAATTGCTTTTTTAAACGGTTCAGTGCCTTAAGCGTTCGCCTTAGTAGTCCCGTGAAGCTGTTAAGGCCTTGCTAGGCCAATAGCGTATTAATTTTGAGGAAAAAAAAGGTTTTTGAAATACGCGGCGGTGAAACTCATTGCCCTTGTTATGCTGAATAAGTCACTCTTTTCACTCGTATCTTTTCTCTTTCTAATTTTTAACATCGTCCTCCCAAATATTGGAACCTAATAGTACACCGAAAATCGAATCCGTCGATTGCATATGTCGAAAGATAATTTTCATAAGTTGCAGGTTCTTCAAAACCGCGTTTTACGTAAAGTAACCGGTGCCCCGTGGTACATCCGGAGAGTTGATCTACATAGGGACCTAGAGATGCCTTCTATCTGGGCGTACGTAAAATCACTTACGATTAGTTATTTTGAAAAAGCCGCGAATCATCTTTTTTTTTATATCATAGGAGGCAAACGAACAGATGGGTCACCTGATGTTAAGTGATCACCATCGTCCATAGACACTTGCAACATGAGGAGAGTCGCAAGTGCGTTGTCAGCCTTTTTTGGGGAGGGGGAGAGAAAGGCAAGAAGGAAGGGGAAGGGTACTACCCTGGTCGAGCCGACCCATTCATGCTGAAACCAAGTAATAGCTTCAGCGTGGCTCTACCACCTACGCTCCTACCTATCCGCACATATTGGTTCATACTCAAACTTACATACTTTGGATAAATATTCCATTAAAATTGCAAGAGTTAATTAATAATTAAAACGTTACAATTAAGTAACTTAAAGGAAGCTAATTATTACTCTAGATAAAAAACGTAAAACCAGTGGTATAGTAAGTATATGAAAGATGTGCAAATGAAGACAGTGTAAATTATTTTAGGCTTTTTGACAATTGTTTTTTTAAACGGCTGAGTGCCTTAAGCGTTCGCCTTAGTAGTCCGGTGAAGCTGTTAAGGCCTTGCTAGGCCAATAGCGTATTAATTTTGAGGAAAAAAAAGGTTTTTGAAATACGCGGCGGTGAAACTCATTGCCCTTGTTATGCTGAATAAGTCACTCTTTTCACTCGTATCTTTTCTCTTTCTAATTTTTAACATCGTCCTCCCAAATATTAGAACCTAATAGTACACCGAAAATCGAATCCGTCGATCCATATTCAGGGTCACGACGAATAGAAGCCGAGTATCAAGGTTCAAATACCATGCTGCGTTATGTAATCACACAAATGAACTCGGACATTCGTTACACATGTGTTCTCCGCTAATATGGGAGCACGTGTGGCTGGTATTTTAATGTACGATACAAACGTTTGATCAAATGTTTGGATACCGGCACGTAGGCATATTATGTACTAAGCTTTAGAAATAAATTTGAAGAGAACATCATCAGCGACAACAATATAAATAACTTTAAATTGAGCGGTCGTTACAATCAATTATAACTATTTGGGTATAATTCTAGGGATAAAAATGTGTGTACACTACTAAAATAAACATTACTTTTATCCTATTAAGTACATCGTCTCTCTTCTTCTTTTTATTGATAAAAAGCATGTGCTAAAAGGAGATAGTCGTTAATTAAAATAATCTGTTAATGCTAATGATTACGTGTATGTATTTCTTTGAAGCATTTCATCCTTTTAAGTAGAAGCTCCATTTGTTTTTCGTTTTCATCCTCAGCTATCACCCATTATCTCAGTATTCATGTAATACACGTTCAGGTACAGTAAAGTCACTTTGCAGTGCAAGGAAAAAAAATACCATCCACTCATATCTTTTTCATTTTTCCTTTACTTCTCCGTCCATATTTGTTGGTATTTTAACATTCTTGCCCACACAGACCTTCTTCATATTACTGCTGTATCCAGCATGGTTTTCTAGATAGATGTCTTTCATTGTTCTTCATCGTATGTTCATACCACACTTTTGAAGCGATGAGGGCTTAGATGATAACATATTGCGATACCTCGTGGAAGGTGGTAGGTTCCAATCATAGCAACTGCGTCGGTGAAGGAAAATATCGTGATGAAACCATTTTGAAGGCTTTTTCTAAGTCTACCTTTCTAAGACGAAGCACCTATTGGTGTGTACCAGTAGTTATAATTGAAAGCCAGCCTCTTAGATCACACGTCTTTTAACAATAGATGGTTGTGGTCAAATGCTAAAAACTATAAATCTATACTAATATTATAAAGAGGTAAAGTTTGTGAATTAGTGAGTTCCTGACGTTGTAGGGGGTAATCTCAGAAACTACTGCTCCGATTTGAAAAATTATTTCAGTGTTCTATAGCTCATTTATCGAGGAAGGTTATAGGCTATATATCATCACGCTAAGACTAATAGGAGCGGAGCTCCAATGAAGAATGTTTCAAAATCGTTTTTTTTTTCCTCTTGAGAGCTTCGGCTGCACGTTAGCGTTAGCTCAAAGTAACTATTCCACGTGGACGAAGTCGCGGGCAAAGGGTAGTTATATATAAAAAAATTACCTATTACCTTCTGACGTATCTGTTATTGATGATACGTAATTCCGCTCATTACATTACACTTATAAGCAATTCTGTGTTCGCCCTTATTTCAATAATAGTTTCTTCGAAACGACGCCTGAGTATCCAGTTCAAGCCAGAACGGAATTAATATGAACTTGAGAATTGGTTCCGCATTTATGACACGCCGATATGAGTACACGTCGATACACGTGTTCGACCGTATTTAAAATATATTGAGCGACTATTGATTCAGTAGAATTCGATGAATTTAGTACCTTAACTTCTTTAAACTTTATAGGCTACAGCTGCGTTTGACCAAAAAACCATCAGATGTTAAATGACGGCGTCGTCTAAGAAGAAAAACACGCCAAACAGAGATGAATGGCTCTGAGGTGTGAATACCGGAGCACACCAACAGATGCTTGGCGACAGATATTCAACCTGAGAGTGGTATCTAGGAAGGTGGACTTAGAAACAACCATGCATGCCACTATGCGTTTGGTTCTGGTCTCCGATTACAATTGTATACATAGTCCTATAAACTTAGGTAAATATTTACAAACAACTAATAAATAAAAAAAATAGAAATAAAAAAGCCGTTTATTTGCTACATACTATTTTTTTTTATGTCAAAGTCAGGCAAACTATCAGGTGGGTCATCTGATGTTAAGTGATCACCACCGTCCATAGACATTAGCAACACCAGGGGAGTCGCAAGCGCGTTGCCAGCCTGTGTATGGGCGAGGGGTATGAAAAGGGAAGGGATAAGGGGAATGAGGTGGGCCTCCGGCGCTCTCACTGACCGAACGAAACGCAACAACGCAAGCACTGTTACTTCACGTCGGTGTTCTGTGAGAGGGTGGTACTCACCCGGACGAGCCGACCCATTCATGCTGAAACTAGTAATAGCTACAGCGTGGCTCTACCACCATACCACTAATACTATTGTTCCATTTTTTTTTGTTTTTTTATTTATGATTTGTGTGCACTCGCCTTAACGGTGTAGGCCTCCCCCAAGCTTCTCCATTCATCCTTCCTTGACGCTATTCTTGGCCATTTCGAACCACACCTTTCTTTAAAAACATCACTCCACCTCTTTTTGGGCCTTCCTTTTTTTCTTTTATTCCCCCATGGTATCCACACTGTCAGTTTTTTTGTCCATCGGTCGTCATGTAATCTATATATATGACCCGACCAATTCCATGTGAGAGTTCTAATTTTTTTAAATATCTATTACTTTTGTTTTGTTTCCTTACTATTTCGTTTGTTATTCTAGCATGCTTTTTTCTATTTTCCTTTCACATACCGCTTATTTTTCTTCACCTGTTTTCCTTAACGACCATGTTATATATACAAACAACTAGCACAGTTTTAATATTAGCAATAAACATAATCAGACTTCCCATGTTTTAGATAGTGTTTTAAATAATAGTGTTAAATTTTATAATAAAGTCCCAAGGATACCGATCTCCAGGTTTGATTGTTAAAAGGTTTATTATTATATGAAGGATGGTAATTTCTATACGTGATTCTATCTCTATACATTCGCTAAAAGTAATAAGGAGTGACTCTGAATAATAAACTTCAGAAACTAAATGAGTTTCTTAATGGCTTTTCTCATAGACTAGGATGCTTTTCGATCTTGTGGTAAAGCTGTATTGACTTTTATATATGTCTTTTTATGACATAAAATAATTAAATATTTTTGCTATACATTTAACTGAATATTTTATTACAAAGATAAAAGTAATTAAAGTCTTCAACGATGTACAATAAAGAAATCTCAGCCAAAAATATAGTTACAAGCTGTATTCATATAATATGATTTTTTTATCCTTATTTAATTCAGAGGATCAAGTTCCCGAAGAACATATCAGTTCCATCGTGCCCTAACCTTAGCATATTCACGAAACTTTCTTATAATGAATCATAAATTTCCATAAAATGTACTCTTCGAATCTTGCAAGTTCAGCCAAGATTGAATTGCGAATACCTTAATCCATTACATTACAATTCAACTGATTTTAAACAGCTTTTCGTGTAGCGTTATATCGGTAATTGGTGTTGCAAAACTTCAATCGATTCCTACGTACAATAGAACATTGTATTTTACTCTTTTCGAGCTCCTGTCAACACCGGTGGTTGAGTGAACACGTCGATGAGGTCGTCCTGTATCGGAGCGGGAATGTTTTTCCCGTGTGTCAAGTCAATCGTTGCGGCCAGTGCTGCCACTGTCACTTATCAACGAGGGGAGAAGGAAGCGGTGCCCACGCAAGCGACACGCGATACCTAACAAGTTATAAGCGACGAGCGTTTTAATTTTTAGCTTTTAGTCTGTTATGTAGTGGACTTTATATTTCACTCATAATCGTGTGTTATTTGAGTCTATATTTTGTAATATTGGTGTTGTTTTATACAATACTAGCGGGCCCGGCAGACGTTGTCCCGCCCTGATTATAAAAAAAAAATCCTGGACAAATTATATACCAAAACGTTCCTCGTGAATCACTTTATCCACTGGTGAATCGCATAAAGATACCGCATAAAGATCAGTTCAGTCGTTTTTGAGTTTATCGCGAACAGACAGACAGACAGACGCGGTAGGGGACTTTGTTTTATACTATGTAATGATAATTTGGTTATTGTGCACAAGTGAATTGAATGGGATATATGATGGATGGAAAAATACCACGGAACATGAATTCTAAGACGCCACAAAAATTCTATGAAATGTTTTAACAAGGGAGCCATCATATTGTTACAACATTGAATTTATCACAAGGAATTTGTAATATTATTACTTACTCAACAATGGTAGTAAAAATCTAGGATTAGTTGCCAAAACTAAAAATAATAATAACGAGCGTTTAATTTGGAAACGAATATTTTAAATCTCACTAAACTACCTATTTATTAATCTGTTTAGTTTACTTATATGAATAAAATGTTAGCTGTTTATCCAAAGTTATCTTGAAACGATTTATCTGATTTTAACAAGTCTTTTACGCGCTGAAATTATTTGTTACAGGTGTTAAAGACATTTAATCTATCTAGCTCTATCTAGCTCTTAAATGCAGATACGATGTCACTCACTCACTTATAAATTAACAACGTAGGTCAATCGAAATAATAAATACATTTCGCTTAGCAGGAAGTCGGTGACAAAAGATACTCACAAATAAAAATCGCTCATCTCGTGTGAATTAAAACAAACGTAAGCAATCGAATCAGTGTCCGCTAACATTGATATATGTTTGCGAGATACGTGAACAGATTACTGAATTAGTTCGTAAGATTTATAAGACACTCCCCGTACGGTCGCATCCTATGTTTATACGTTATTTTCGTCCTGACAGTCTGTTACGTCCTTAATTAACAATAAATTATTACTGCCGTCTTGAGTGAAGTTTGAATACGACGCCGTTCTTGATTAAAAAAAGGCCAAATAATCAAAATCAAGTGGCATAATATCAACACATACACAATCTTCTATAGATACAAGATTACTAATAACGATCAGAGTATGGTATGATCATAATCCCGAACAAAGTGATTTCTAAACTAATATTAGAATGAGGTAAAGTTTGTGAGGTTGTAGGGGGTAATATCTGGAGCTACTGGTCCGATTTGAAAAATGATTTCAGTGTTAGATAGCTCATTTATCGAGGAAGGATATAGGCTATATATCATCACGTTAAGGCCAATAGGAGCGGAGCACCAATAAATAATGTTTCAAAATCGGGTTTTGTTTCCTTCTGAGAGCTTCCGCTGCATGTAAACGTTAGCCTAAGTAACTATTCTACGCAGACGAAGTCGCGGGCAGAAGCTAGTATACAAATATATTGATGCAAAAGTATCACATATTAGGATTATCGCTGGTTGATAGAACACGACAATTTTATTCTGTTGTTTCGCTGCAACCATACTTCAAGTGTGATACGCGGTATAGTGGGATGCTTAATCTTGCCGAGTTTCAGGACTAGTAAGTGTACATTTCGTAACCAAACGAAATGGTCGCGACAATATAGGTTTTATATTATATTATAGGAGCCAAACGAACAGATGGGTCATCTGATGTTAAGTGATCACCACCGTCCGTAGACAACACTAGGGGAGTCGCAAGTGCGTTGCCAGCCTGTGTTGGGGGGAAGGGGGGAGAGGAAGGGAAGAAGGAAAGGGAAAGGGAGGGTAGGTGAACGAAACGTAACAGCTTGGCTCTACCACCTACAAGTGGTACAAGTGGTGGCCCGTATGTGTAAAATTAAATTTTTAAAAACTGCCATAACATATTCCGTCTCTCGTCCCTTCTCTAAAATATGGTGTCCTCTTTTTTAAATGTTATTGAAGTACTTATCTTTGTACTTTATCGATGAACACAAACGTCTCTCGCGTGTCCGAGACACTACAAAACATAAAGACAACGACTGTATCGGATATCGTAAGACGATACGAGTTTATACTGACTCGCGACTGTTTGTACACGATCTGGTATGTTTTTATAAGTAACAATTATTACATATTATATGAATATGCATTGGCAATAAAATTTAGTTCAGTTTTTTTAAATCAAAATATACTTTATTCAATGTAGGCCTTGAGAAGGCGCCTAAGAACGTCAAAGCTACCACCGGTTCGGTAAACATCCCAGTCCGAAAAGAAAAAATGCTCCGCTTCTATCGATCTTAGCGTAATGATGTATAGCTTATAATCTTCCTCGATAGATGAGCTAATCTAAATCGGACCAGTATATTCTGAGGTTAGCGCATTCAAGCAAACACACACTTCAGCTTTATAATATAGAATAGATTAGTGTATCCGATGTTTTATAACTTCTAAATACATTTGCTTGAACCCTCAGAATGTATAGATGAATTTAGGGTGTGCCAAATAAAACATTTTTTTTCACATTTTTCAACATGAAAATACTGTTTTTTAATACAAGTGTAAACAGGTAACAAGCACCCATTTACAATCCCTCATCTAAATAACAGTAGAATACTTTCTAAATTAGAATTATGTTACGAATAAATAATTAATATACTAACGAATAATCGTTTCCTTAAGAGTAATAATACATACTTCGAGGAATTTGGAGGATCAACAAAGAATAAGATAAAAATTATTAAGACTTTTATATTTTAAACCATACCCTAGATTTAAAAAATAAATACGAATTATATTTAAGAAAACAAAGATGTTTAGTATATAACAATTACCGGCCATAAACTTAAAAAAAAAAAATGAGATTTACGAAGTACGATCTTATTCTTTTGTCCATTTTCTCGTAGTGCAACTTTACAAACAATTGACACAGCGAAAAATCGATTCAGGCCTTAATTTTTAGACAAACTTATTTGTAATTGATATATTAGTCTTTAAAAAAAAAACTTTTTGCGGTGTAATTTAAACATAAAATCGCAAAATGCCGGTTTAAACTAATATCTATATATTAATACGTGAACCCTAAATGTTGTATCCCTTTTTAACGGAATTGGGCGAACGGATGAACGTGAAAATTGGCATAGTTAAAGTTTATATGGAGGAGAAGTGCAGAAAGCTATTTATTTTATATAAAATGCATTAGAAGTACATTAAATTAATTAAAATATGCATTACACACAATACTGCTTCAACTTTACACAACATATACACACATGTAAATAGAAAAGACATTTTGACATCTGTCAATTAAGGACTTCAAAAAAGGTTGTGATTTTACTCTTACGTTCCAATTACCCTTTTTCATTCTACATTCAACAATGATATTAAACCTAATAAAATTCAAACTTTAACTTTAAATCAATGAACTATGGTCGAATGTCGACCATTGGGCGCCCACTAGTTATGATAAATAAATTAAAACTTTGACAGATATTGTTTTCATTATTATCAATGATGACTAACAACGTTATAGTTTTATTTGGCCCACCCTAAATTGAACGTGTCCATTTTATACTACATATTAAATGTATTATAATACAATTGAATTGTTACTACAAACCGTTGCATTTAAAACACGGCGTTAAAGTTATTTACACATAATTCCCGACTAACGGAAACCATACATTCTTGAGTTAAAAATATTCATTGGCTTTATTTGTCTAAATGACAGCTATTATAGTATCTTTATGCCCCTCCCGGGACATACAACAATGGGTCGGTTTAATTCTTTGTATAATAAAACACCTACATACATCGAAAAATGCACATTATTATGTACTTTGAGTATAATACAGCCATGTGAATCGGATTATGATAACATCGCTTGAAATATATAGTTCTTGTTAAACAAAGCCTCAAATGACTGTATGTAAAGGAGCAGCGAACTCTCTAGGAATATCTAACAGTCCCTTGTACGACAAGAGCGTTTTGCTTCATTTATAGATAAGGTATATATAAAGCACTAGCTTTGACTGCGACAGCCCCCCTCGGCAGCTGCTCAAGCCTAGGTCCGTTCCCTCGGCGTGGAGCCCTTAAATACGCTGCTTACGCGATACAGTGACTCAAAATCTTACATCACTGCGACAAAATTACACATATCACCTCCACGCACGTGCACGCACACATGCTTACACATGCAAGTGGAAGGGTTTTATCTTTTTTCCCTTATCAAACTGAAATAGTTTAGAAAATTATCCGATACGAAATATATATAAGAGTTATTGGGATATTTATGCTTGGTACACATATATGTTTCAACAACTCATATATGTATGAATAGATAGCTCAGCTTAGGTTAGCTTACATAGGTCGCGAAATGCATGTATCAGGCAACATCCAAAGCCGAGGTGTGCCGCGCACCCTTGAGCTAGTTGTCAAAATAAAATAGGGTGAGTGCCTTAAGCGCTCGCCTTAGTAGTCCGGTGAAGCTGTTAAGACCTCGCTTGGTCAATAGCGTAGTCAGTTCGAAAAAAAAAACATATATTCTTGACTGTATATTACTTTGCTTGGAGTTGATTGGATACTGTCACGTGTTTTTGACGATTTTTGCATTTTGTTGCCGTGCGAAATGACAAATGACAGCGACTAATCAATTCCAGACGGAATTGGAAAGTAACATTTTTTTTATATCCTAGGAGGCAAACGAACAGAAGGGTCACCTGATGTTAAGTGATCACCACCGTCCATAGCAACATGAGGAGAGTCGCAAATGCGTTGCCAGCCTGTGTTGGGGAGGGGGAGAGAGAAAGGGAAGAAGGAAAAACTTTGACTGCGACTTTGTCCGTGTGAAACCTTACTTAAAAAAACAGTGATTAATAAAGTCTTTTCAATGTATTAAGTCCATTTACTTATATACTTTTCTCTCATACTTAAATCGCGTCGTCATTATAAGTACAATAACTTGTGATACTCGTAGACCGGACCGATTTTAATGTAACAAACTCTAAACTTTCGGTGGATGGTAGAGCCACGCTGTAGCTATTAGTAGTTTCAGTAGTAATGGGTCGGCTCACCCGGGGTAGTGCCACCCTCTCCCAGACAACCGACGCGAAGTAACAGTGCTTGCATTGTTGCGTTTCGTTTGGTCAGTGAGAGCGCCGGAGGCCTCCCTTCCCCCTTTCCCTTCCCCTTTCCCCACCGCAGGTGACGCAACTATTCGTTTGCCTCCTTTTTTACAAATATCTACAAAGTACAGAGACTTTAGATTTACATTTTTATTACATGTATAGATTATGTAAGGTCTTATAGATTGTACTAAATAACTTGATTTCCTTTTTAACTAATAAGTAAAAGACACAAATGATTACTGTGGTTTGTCAATGCAAGTACCCGAAACAATCTAAATTCATACGGCTTTATTACAATACTTCCACTTTACATGTTTCATCAACCTAATTTCGAAAACTCAAAAAAACATAGATACGAAAATAAATTTTGTCTTTTAATATGCATAGATAGATAGATAGCATATATACTTAAGTACATATTAAGTACATTTAGAGACATATCAGTCTCTTCACAAGACACAGTTATAATTTTTTTTTACAGTATTTCCTATATTTCTCTTTCTGTTTCAATCTTCTCGTTTTTGTATTATCATGTAATTTTTTTTTTTTTTTATGTAAAATAGTTTAATCTTTTGTTTTATTAATATTTAATTTATTGTTGGAGCATGCCGTGGTTGTCTGTAAATATGACTACATTTATAATGTGTTACAATAGTCCTATTTTTTATATACTCACTAATGTATTGTCATGTTGACGATACTAAAATAAATAAATAAATAAAAATATATTAAGGGTTGGTAATGTGTCTTTTTATCAGGAGCAATATAACAACTACAATGCTGACTGAAAGAGTTCTAAATATGGGATTCCCAACACAAATCTGTTATAACTTGGTGAGTCGCGTTAAAATATAGAGTAAGCTTTCACCTTTACGCATGATTAAATATAAAACTTTATAAAGAATTAATGTTTTCTGAATAAGGTTCAACTTATTTCGAAATAATTATTTTGTTAGTTTAATTCAGTACGGTTTTAATTGAGTCATAAACCGTGGTCGTAATGTGTCTTTTTATCAGGAGCAATATAACTACTACAATGCTGACTGAAAGAGTTCTATAACTTGGTGAGTCGCGTTAAAATACAGAGTAAGCTTTCAGCTTTACGTATGATTAAATATAAAACTTTATAAAGAAATGTTTTCCGAATAAGGTGCAACTTATTTCAAACTAATTATTTTGTTAGTTTAATTCAGTTCGGTTATAAATAAGTCATAAATCGTGGTTCAATCACTAGGTTTTAAAATACCCAAAGTTCTAAGAAACTTTGTAAAACTGTAAATTAAGTTTTCGTATATTGAGCAGAAATTCGTTTTCGATTTTTAAATGTCCCTTGCCAGGTTCTGATGGTGTACAAACGGGAGGAAAATATGGTGCGTTGAGTGAATTAGTACGTATTTATCAATATTATCAATGGCTTCCTCCATGGTAGAGGATTATATGGTACCTTATGATGGATACAAAAAAAATCATATTCTGATAGCTGTCATTGTCTCTGGATACAGTTTCCTTATCATATAATGTTTTACTAATAATTGTATATGAACAATTTAATCAAATCAATCTTAAATCAGTCTCATAGCGATGCAACTTAAATCAGTCTCATAGCATAACAACTCATAAATAAAACGGTTTAATAAATTCATACGTGCTAGTGATGTACCGAGTATTATTTTTTTCGATAGTCGATTTTAATTTCGTTTATTGACTTTATCGATATAGATAATTTTAAACTATATATACAGATAACATGGAAGTGTGATTTGTTGTTCGGACTGATCTTCGAAAAGCTTGAACCGACTCGATGAGGGTTCTATTGAGAGATAAGAATATTTCACAGTTTATCTAGGTAAATATGAATATCTAGGCAACAGTAATGAGAAAGTTAAACAAATGACTATATTTATGATAGATTTTTAAAGTGAAACTTTTATTACATCGTCCGAAACTTTTTGTCTGTGTGTTGCATGTCGCGTGATGGTCAGCCGCGGAGTAGGGATAAAGTGAAAGGCGCTCGAATGTAAGTCACTGTTCACGTATTTTAGTTACCATAAAATATTGGTTAGCGATTTTTTATACCCTGCATGGAATATTATTCTAAAAATGTTTAGTTAAATGTCTATAGTGTGAAAAAAAAGTTTCACTTTTACCATGGTTTCATAAAACCACACAATCCTTTTTTTACTCATTGTAAGCAATCATCAGCTGAAGTTTAAGTGATAATGGCTTAGTTGATAATATATTTAGACACTGCGTCGATTGACGTAGGTTCAAATTACAACTGAGTCAGTACTTTCGATAAAGTAAAACGTCCATGACTCGATGTAACCACAGATTGGTGGTAAGTCTGTTTCCTTAGTCGGCCTGGTTAGTTTTAAACATCTTCAAGCTCTTATTGGTGTGTTTCAGCAGCTACACTCGAGAGCAAGTTCCCTCGAGGTATAACGTGTTTGTCACCTTAAACCGCATCGTTATTGAACAACAGACAGGATTACAGTCAAACGCTAAAACTTATTTAAAAAAATTGTATACCTATGTACACGCGTTAGAAGTTATACTTTGGCGTAACAAGATAAAAATCTTTTCAAAATTTTTATCTTTCGCCTTATTCTACGTTTGTAGAAAAAACGACAATAACAATAGAAAAAAGGTATTTAATACATTGAAAGTATTAATACAAAGAAACAAAATGTTGACTATAGCTACCTTCAGGGTGTCGGATTTTCGTGACGGTGTGCGCGCGCATCGTAAAAATTTACTCTCATCATTTTTCTCTAACGCGCCAAAAGAAGTATAACTTCAAAAACTGAGACGTCGCTATTTCTTCGTAACAAATTTTCCCATGAGCTGAAACTCGAGTTCATTATATGATTCAAATCCACGTCAATGAATGTAGTGCTTAGCAAACTATCATTGATTTTTTGCCGTTTATAAACGTAAAATAGCTTTACGAGTATTTATAAAAAAGTAAAAAAAAAATTGCAAATTTGTAAATATCGATAGAGAAGCACATACCTATTTCTTATATACATATGTATATACGTATGAGTTGGTCTAATTTACGCTCGCCGTTTGATGCCGACGTATCTCAGTATCGGATCGGGTACTTTGTTCGTGAAATATTAAATATGGAAATCGTATTAATGTATGTAAAAATCATTCGAATTCGTGTATCGAATCGTTCGTATAATATTTTGTATGTAATTGATAATTTATTATACACATGATATTTATGAGATGGAAGTATATATTTATGAAATTCTATAAGTTGGTACGATGTGGTCTAAAACGTACACTAAACCTAGAAGGGACTGGCTATCAAATACAACTACCGGAACACACCCATAAGTGTTTGGCGATAGCTTTTGAACCTGAGGGTGGTAGAAAAAGCCTTATCATCATGCTACCATGTTTACATTGGTAACCGTTGCAATAATTACTATATTTACTTACTAATAGGGTAATGTCGATGAAAATACTTCGTTTATCCCCAACTTACCTGAAACAAACATAAATACATAAATTTAACAAATCTGGCAAGAGCACACAAACATTTATACTCCTTAAATTTATAATCATGACGATTACGGATGAAGATCTGATATCGAATAATCGATTTTTAGACATAAAAAAGTCGATTATATTAATCGATATTAACCGTCGAATTGTTGTTATGAATCGCTCTCTGACACTATAAAATCGTGATTCCATTATATTCTGTTTATATAAAAATAAAACAATAAGGTAATTTATAATTTTTAAAAGAAATCTAAAAACAAGCTCACCACAAAGGAAAAAAAATAAGATATCGATTTTGGATTATCGATTCTCTAGACCTCGATTTTTTCATGAATGAATCCACAGACCCCGATTCGGATCGATTTAAAAATCTTTTTTTTTGCGATGAATCACCATCTCTTCTAGCGACTACTTCTAGAACTTTCGGTGGTCGTAAAGTGTAGTCACTTTGTTGTATTTTACTGTTGTGCAATCCATAAACAGGGTGTTTCAAAATAGATCATTTTAACAAATTACGCTTCATAACAACGTTATAATAAGCGAGTAGTTTGATATTCAAACAAGTTATAAGTAATTTGTCGCCTTCCAGAGTTATCTGAAGACACAAATCAAAAACAAACGGGACATTTTGACTCGCACGTACTGAACCGGTTTGATGTGATTTATAGAAATTACGCAAAAGTTCACTCCCACCCAATCTTAGCTCCTTCGTTTACCTAATTCTTATAGTTAAATTCAAAGTTGCCAAGTATCTGACATCAAACAGAGATAGGATTGCATAAATTTGACAAGCGCGAGAGTTGGGGTCACCAAAAACGATGAAATTGAGTTAATTAACTCAATTTTATATCTCAATTTAACTAAGTCTCCAAAACGATAGTGCAAAACCGTAAGAAAATACGATATCTAGTAGAGTAAGGCCGCCAAAATTCCCACTTTTGACATAAAAATTACATAGTAATTTTTTATGCTATGATAACACCAATGCAATACAAATGGAACCCATTATTCTTGTAAAGTTTGCTCTACACAAAAATGTATGAAATCCGTAACACAGAAGTAACAAAATTCTAGATTATTCTGTAAAGAACATAAAATCTTTAATATTTTCGCAACATAATTAATTATATCTATATACTTGTAATTGAGTTAATTAGTTTATATTGAACGTGCTTTTAATGTTAAAAAAATACCAATCAACGAGCCTAAAGAAGTTTCCACTAAAAAAAAAGCAAAAGATTTCAATACAACTTTCGCTTGGAAATTCCAAACGGGCCCAGTCACATTCTACTAACGATTTCACAGTACGAAAACCGTCTCTCGTGTAGAGATACCTGTCGCCCTACATGCGATACGAATCCATCACTTTATCTTCTGTTTGCATAGAGATAATCTGTCGGAACACCGGCGCGGCGATTTACGACTCGACGGCCATAGGGCTGTCGCACCCGAGATATTTGTTACTCGAGCATTGCTTAAACGTAATTATTCTCGAATTGCTGTACCCGCAACTCCGTCTGCGTGGAACCTAATGCCAATAAACAATGACTAATAAAATCATCTGAATGTATTTAAAAATATGGACCACTTTTACATGGAGAATAATATAATGACACTGGCAGATCTACAAATAATACCTTGCGAAATAGTAGAAAGAATAAACTTTTGAATTGTTTAGATTAATTATACCTGTGTAAATAACAATTACTGTGTATAGTTTTTTTTTATATCATAGGAAGCAAGCGAACTGGCGGTTCACCTGATGGTAAGTGATCACCACCGTCCATAGATACTTGCGACATTAGGAGAGTCGCAAGTGCGTTGCCAGTTTGTGTTTGGGCAAAGGGGGGTGAGGGGATGGAGAAGGGGGAAGGAAAGTAGGCCTCCGGCGCTCGCACTGACCGAAAGAAATGCAACAATGCAAGTACTGTTACTTCACGTCGGTTTTCTATGAGAGGGTGGTACTACCCCGGGAGAGCCGACCCATTCATGCTGAAATCAGTAATAGCTTCAGCGTGACTCTACCACCTACAAAATAATAGTTTTAATCACATAAAACTAATCTTATAATATAATACGATACAAATATGTTAAAATATATATACATCTGTTTGTTGGACTATAAATTAACATGTCGAGGGAACTCGTAACATCACTGTTAAATGGTATGTGTTTTCTGATGTATTTGTGATGAGTAAGGGTCATTTTTAATATGTATAACTGGCGCACTGTAAGGACTTTGTAAGGACTTATTAAACTATTACTAAACAGTAACTTCAAACACCAGAAATAACGAAATATATACTTTTTTACAATTTGCTTGTTGTTTACATCACTATTTAGCAACACATAAAATTGACAATGAAGAAATGGCGACAACCCTAGCCAGAGGTATCAATGTCGACGCACTATCTAGCCCATATACCAGTGGTTTTGTCTCGACGGCCGCCAGCTTGAGGACTCAGAAGCAGTTGACGGCGCGCATGATGGATCGCGGATCCTTACGAAACAGTCTAAAACATCCGACCACATATTTCCACGTATACACTTTATTTATATAAAAATTTAATTTTCTAAAAAAAATATTTTTATTTAAATCTATAAGATTGATATTTCTCAAGATATTGAGCTTTTACTTTTTCGTAGCATAAAATTATATCGAGTCAAATTTGAAAATTGATTTTCTGTTGTTTATAATCATAAATAACAGAAATTTTTAAGTACGCACAATATATATAGGTACTAGCGGTCCCGGCGGACGTTGTCCTGCCGTGATAATAAATAAAAAAAATCTAAAATTCAACCGCAGCGCCACCTACCGGTTCTAATTGTTCCAATCTAAACCATTCTCGGATCGACTCGAATACGCACACAAAATTTCATCAAAATCGGTCCAACCGTTTAGGTGGAGTTCAGTAACTGTATGTACAGAAAAAAATTATATATAAAGAAGATATACACTTGAAATACTACAATGTTTAGATACTAATCATTGAAATGGTGCACTCCTGAAAGTAAACGTGACTGATAACGACATAAGCCGTTTATGCTATGATAACACCAATGCAATACAAATGGAACCCATTATTCTTGTAAAGTTTGCTCTACACAAAAATGTATGAAATCCGTAACACAGAAGTAACAAAATTCTAGATTATTCTGTAAAGAACATAAAATCTTTAATATTTTCGCAACATAATTAATTATATCTATATACTTGTAATTGAGTTAATTAGTTTATATTGAACGTGCTTTTAATGTTAAAAAAATACCAATCAACGAGCCTAAAGAAGTTTCCACTAAAAAAAAAGCAAAAGATTTCAATACAACTTTCGCTTGGAAATTCCAAACGGGCCCAGTCACATTCTACTAACGA
The DNA here is from genome assembly GCA_015888305.1 of Antheraea pernyi. Classification (NCBI taxonomy): domain Eukaryota; kingdom Metazoa; phylum Arthropoda; class Insecta; order Lepidoptera; family Saturniidae; genus Antheraea; species Antheraea pernyi. Next base: position 33,268 of record MU159419.1, on the reverse strand, counting down.
TTTCACAGTACGAAAACCGTCTCTCGTGTAGAGATACCTGTCGCCCTACATGCGATACGAATCCATCACTTTATCTTCTGTTTGCATAGAGATAATCTGTCGGAACACCGGCGCGGCGATTTACGACTCGACGGCCATAGGGCTGTCGCACCCGAGATATTTGTTACTCGAGCATTGCTTAAACGTAATTATTCTCGAATTGCTGTACCCGCAACTCCGTCTGCGTGGAACCTAATGCCAATAAACAATGACTAATAAAATCATCTGAATGTATTTAAAAATATGGACCACTTTTACATGGAGAATAATATAATGACACTGGCAGATCTACAAATAATACCTTGCAAAATAGTAGAAAGAATAAACTTTTGAATTGTTTAGATTAATTATACCTGTGTAAATAACAATTACTGTGTATAGTTTTTTTTTTATATCATAGGATGCAAGCGAACTGGCGGTTCACCTGATGGTAAGTGATCACCACCGTCCATAGATACTTGCGACATTAGGAGAGTCGCAAGTGCGTTGCCAGTTTGTGTTTGTGCAAAGGGGGGTGAGGGGATGGAGAAGGGGGAGGGGAAATAGGCCTCCGGCGCTCTCACTGACCGAACGAAACGCAACAATGCAAGCACTGGTACTTCACGTCGGTTTTCTATGAGAGGGTGGTACTACCCCGGGAGAGCCGACCCATTCATGCTGAAATCAGTAATAGCTTCAGCGTGACTCTACCACCTACAAAATAATAGTTTTAATCACATAAAACTAATCTTATAATATAATACGATACAAATATGTTAAAATATATATACATCTGTTTGTTGGACTATAAATTAACATGAAACAAGTCTATAGAAATAAATATATTAAACTATTATCAAACAATAACTTCAAACACCAGAAATAATGAAATATATACGTTTTTACAATTTGCTTTTTGATTACATCACTATTTAGCAACACATAAAATTGACAATGAAGAAATGGCGACAACCCTAGCCAGAGGTATCAATGTCGACGCACTATCTAGCCCATATACCAGTGGTTTTGTCTCGACGGCCGCCAGCTTGAGGACTCAGAAGCAGTTGACGGCGCGCATGATGGATCGCGGATCCTTACGAAACAGTCTAAAACATCCGACCACATATTTCCACGTATACACTTTATTTATATAAATAATTAATTTTCTAAAAAAAATATTTTAAATCAAATCTCTAAGATTTTACTTTTAATTTTTCGTAGCATAAAATTGATTCAAATTTGAAAAAGGATTTTCTGTTGTTTATAATCATAAATAACAGAAATATTTAAATACGCACAATATATATAGGTACTAGCGGTCCCGGCGGACGTTGTCCTGCCGTGATAATAAATAAAAAAAATCTAAAATTCCACCGCAGCACCACCTACCGTTTCTTTTTGGATCGACTCGAACACCCACACAAAATTTCATCAAAATCGGTCCAACCGTTTAGGCGGAGTTCAATGACATACACACGTACAGAAGAAATTTATATACAAAGATATACACTTGAAATACTACAATGTTTACATACTAATCATTGAAACGGTGCACTCCTGAAAGTAAACGTGACTGATAACGACATAAGCCGTGTACACACGATCCAGTGCGTTACCGAACCGAGCGTAACGATTCACTTTTAAACCGTTCAGGCTATCGCTAGGATACACGAAGATAATCATTTTTCTATAAAAAAACTATTTATGACAATTTCTTATTACAATGAATAATAATAGCAGCAAATAATAATAAACGAGTGCGAAACAACAAGCACAGTAATCCAAACAAACCCAGTAAAGAATATAAATGAATTGTTACAACCAACATTGGTTAAGTATTTCCCGAAATACGTTCATAGATTATACTTTTAACGCTAATAAATACATAAAATACAAAACATATGAGGCTCCAATCACGGACACGATTGCTGTTGGAATGCTCAAACAAGTTAACTCGATAAACATTCAAGAGACGTATATACAAAATCATTTGGTTGACGAGTCAGCGGCGATTTGATTGTAGTGAAAGTTACACTCAGGCCTGTTAAACTTTTGTCTCAAACATTCGAACCGTGACACCATGTTTAACACTTCACGCATACTACGATGATATTCAGCGCTGTTTAATGAAATTTGTTCACGCGTACTTTAGGTATGCTAGAGATAGTAGTAATAACTTATCGATAACTGAGAATCATATATTCCTGTCTTATGCCACGATAATAAAGCTTAATGGGAAAAGGTCACCACAGTCTATGAACACTTGGATCTTCAGAGCATCACATATAAGTAAAAACAAACCTGAAGGAGAGTTCCTTTTACCTTTCCACAATCGCAGCGTAAGCGAGAGAAAACTCCTCTGAGATCGGACTATAAAATAGTCGGTAAAAGGCACAGATATCATATTGAACATTTTTTGGGATAACGATGTATTATATAAAATGTTGTATACTCAAGGAGTTAGTCTCCTTTTACTTTTAAAAATCGAATACCGCTTGAGAGATAATGATACTCATAGCTCGTATTTCAGCCAAGTTAAACGGTTCAAGTTTGTATGCAAATGGTAAAATTCTAAAAACTGGCTAACAAATAACGCATAGCTTGAAACGGTGGGTCAAAAGAGTGAAATTTTGCACCAGAGTTACCCGTATAGAGTGTTTGGTCAATAAAAAAGAATTTTAAGAATTTAATTCATTAAGGAGGTAAGGCAAGCCTAGAAATCTGATATTCTATTAATACAACTCTGGAATCTCAAGTAATTTGAATGAAAAAACTATATATATATATATATATACACAGTAGTAAAAATAATTTCTATTCACCAAAATCAAAAAATGCAATCAAACATTATTAAATTCTTGCAGCAAGAAAACAATTACAATTTATGTGATTTATCTCAAAGCAGTATAGTAATGTAATTATTTCAAGGAATATCAACAACTGTTAACACACAATTCAAAATACAATAAACGGCTTAGACCCAATTAGAGATATCCTCTAAAAGACAATGAAACAATAATAAGAAGATATATAGAGCTACGTAAATAATAATAAAATATATTAGCATACTGTAGCAATTCCAGCGATATATTAGATAGGTAATTCTAAAAGAACTGCACTAGTGACATTATTTATTAGAAGGCAAAATAATTCAACGATTCACGAAACCCTTGTTACTTTACCATGGACTTGAGAAGCTTTCATGATTATTCCCACATCAAAATCTGTGAAAACTATAATGTTCACTCGTAATTTTATAAGCTAATAAATTGTATAATAATCGACTATCGATAAATACGTCTCGCGCAGCACTAACCACGATAGCACTACATAAACCATTCTTAATCGACTAAGTACACATCTCTCAATTCTCCGATATAACGAGATACCCAAATCACAGTTCAATAAACCACGTGGCCTTAAGCAAAACAACCCAATTGGAATTGCGTTAGATAACGCTTATCGATTGTCTACAATGCTGTTGGTGCGATCGCAAAAGCGCGCGACTGCCTGAGAACCGTACGGCGAAGTCCTTAAACGAAATCGATCTTTAATCCTTTCCGAATAAGGACGAAATTCTATTATATAAAATTAAATAGTTTGTAGACCCATCGTGTTAGTTTTAATTATAAAGAAAAATTCGTAGAAATACACTTAGGTACGTAGAAATGAGAATGGGAATATCTCGTAAATTATTTTTAGCAATCATATTATGAATTTATAGTACCTATCTAAGCATATTTTGGACGACAATGACCTCTTTAAATTCCTATTGTGATTCCCCTATAATTCTTATATGTATTTATTTACATACAACAAAAATTTTGTTGATATATACTTATATAAGACTAGCAGCTACCCCGAATTTTTTGCATTTATATTTTTATAAACAACGACTAACTTTTGCTTATGGTTTTGCTTGGTGGACTTAGTGAACTTTTCGTGTGCCAATTATCTGTATTTTGTGTGTTTGTTGCTATTCTATATCCATTTGATACTGGAATTTACACTTATGGTCGTATTTGAAAACTTGATATATCAAAAAGAATGCATTTTAATTATTTTTACTTTATGAAAATGTATTTTTATTGTTAGTGGGTGACTTTAGAGCTACAGTAGAAATTAAAAAGGAAATATTTCTTTTAAAAAGGCACATAAACGATGCGAATTTAAATTCACAATTATTCCACTGTTTCTTAGCTAAGGATAATCCGGTGGGTTTCACAGAATGTGTGTAATTATAACATCATTATAAGCCAGGAGACGAATGATGAAGTATGTAAAGCAAGTAAGCAGCTATATAATTTCCTTCATGAGTAATTCGACATTTTATTTTTTATGGCTAGTTGAAAAGCAAGTGGTTATTAAATAGGCCTTGGTATCTTCTTCTCTAAATGGGTAGAGTTTCTTATTTATGGAGTAATAATGATTCAGCGGTTTCATTGATTGATAAAGGATGGAATATCAACAATAAGTCTCAGCTTTTGAGGCAGGAACACGTTGTTGATAAAACATAGCTTGGTGACATTCTTTTGATTTCCTAATTCTCGCCTATGTTCGGAAGCTGCATCGAAGGGTCTGTGCTTTCTAAATTTAGCGTATTATTATAATGGACTTACAAGTGTGAACAACATGAGTCGTGTATTGCAGTCCCTGTCACATCTATCGTTCGTTGTATAACGCTTACTTATTAGCACGTTACAATAAAACTAGGTGGACTATAATCATCCTAACAAAATCAATTGCCGAATTTTTTTTTTATGTCATAGCTGGCAAACGAACAAGTGGGTCACCTGATGTTAAGTGATCATCACCGTCCATGGACACTAACAACACCAGAGGAGTTGCAAGTGCGTTGCCACCCTTTGGGGGAAAGGGATAGGGGAGGGAGAGGGGAGGGGAGGTGAGCCTCCGGCGCTCTCACTGACCGAACGAAACGCAACAATGCAAGCACTGTTACTTCACGTCGGTTTTCTATGAGAGGGTGGTACTATACCCCGGACGAGCCGACCCATTCATGCTGAAACCAGTAATAGTTTCAGCGTGGCTCTACCACCATCAAATGATCAAATGATTTCAATGAAACAAAAAGTAAACGCTACTCGAAGATATGATTTCTGATTTTCTTGAAGAGGTTTTATTATGAACGCAGTATTTTAGTTAGTGATGCGCGTCTAAACAAACAGACAAACAGACATGTCTAAAATTGAAGAAGACTCCTGCAACAATTATTTTCGCGAAAATCTAAAAAGTAAAGACAAATTAGATTTACATCCTTATCATATTTAATAACAATTAACCTGTACTACAAAGTGAGAGAAAACAACAAATTAAATTTAGCGAGCGTCCAGATTATCTATAAATTGTTGCTATCACCGTTTTCTATCAAACACGAGCACGGATTCGATTTACTGATCGGTAAAACGGTGTAATGGTTACTATCAGTAAGTTAATTATCAAAGCGACACGCTCCGAGGGCGTGTTTAGAAAATAAACACGACTCACCGTGGACCACAACAACCGGTAGACCCGCTATAAGCCCTACCAGATGTTAGAACGGTTATAATCTAGTTGTAATCAGAAAAATAAAAACATTGTATGGTTTTATGAAACCACCATGCAAGTGAAAGTTTCGGATCGTAGGCATTTAACTGACAATTTTCGGAAAATTATTCGATTCAGGGTAATAAAATCGCGTCTTTAATCTCAACATAATAATTTGGAAATGGGAATGAAAATGGGAAATCAATAGTAGAGAAGATAGTCAACTTATAGACTTTATATTCGACCTACATATTAGAGTACGAAAACATAATAAATACAATAATATAGATGGTAGACGCATGTTAAAAAATTAACATAATATTTATTTAAAATACTGAATAATTTTGAATTGAGCCATGGGCGCCGCTATATTGTTCTTGGCTGTTCTGCCAAGCGCCCTTTACTTTACCCCCAATTCGAAAGGTCGCGCGCCAGCTGCAATGCGACATGCGATAGATGGAGGAAAAAAATTGAGGCGATGGAAAAAAAGGCTTACTTTTATATAGATAACCGATTGAAAAAGATAATGTCTATGACTTATTAATATAATTTTTCGATTTAATTTTTTAAGCCTAATTTCATAATACTTTATAACCTCCTGTATTTTGGCAAGATGGAGGGGAGGTACCCTTGCTAGAAAGTTCCACGGAGTTTTTTGGAAAATTCCTTTATTATTTGTAACCCACGTCGCATGTGTACAATAATAGATTTTTTTAGTTGTAAGGGGTGTCGAATAACATCATAAGACTTGAGACACCCAAGCCAACCTTACCTGCACCCTGCTGAATAACGAACAAGCCAATGGTGAAAGCGGGGGGGAAGGGTTTTACAGCCTGACTGGGTCGCAACCACCATGTATATGGCGAAAAAGCCCGTCATAGTGATTCGCTTCTGCGGGTCGCGTTTCGGGATCAGCCTGTGCATATCCAGTTATTCGTAGGCCGGCATGACAGCGGCGACCAGCGATGGATAGTGTGTCACTCGGAGGTCGCCATTGTTTTTGTACTGTACTGTGCTTTCTATCAGGCATAGTGCAGTCACTTTACCGTGCTACAGTAAAAAAAAAATAGAAATATATTTCGCAAAATGCAACTAGTATTACAAATTGACATTTAAAAAAAATAAAACAACTACATGATAATAGAAAATCCCGCTAAAAACTCCCTAATTAGCCTTTCAATCAAGAAATGTTGCCAGTCTAGTAAAATACCACTCGGGAGGTGCCTTTAAAAGATTTATTCTCGCCACAGCAGTATCCCTTTGATGGTTTCGAAGTCTATTAATCTTTTTAATAAGCCAAAGGCAAATAAACCTATCTGGTATTAAAAGAATTCTGTTTTAAGCGTATAAATATTTAATTAGAATGATAAATGTATCGGAAACACGGCCGAGTGATTAGCTATCAGGTTAAAATTGTTAATGAAAAGGGTTATTTATTCATTGATTTATATTTGTCATGAGTCTTTTATGGTGTTACTGTGTGTACATAAAATAGAACAAGCTTAACCCGCGGTTTAATATGCATTTATTGAAGAGTTTTTTTTTTAAATAGAGCAAATATTTCTATTCTTATTTAATCATTATTAAACCAATAATAATCTTTATTTATATAATTTTTCTGTATCTGTGTATGTGACTGAAGTCTTCTTAAGCGGATGGGCAGATTTTGATGATTTTTTTTGTGAGTGTTTAGGTGGATTCAAGAACGATTTAGATTCACAATTGGACCCGGTAGGTACTACTGCAGTTGAATTTCAGTTTTTCTTTTATTATCAAGGCAAGACAATGTCCGCCGGGCCCGCTAGTATCAATTGAAAAAATCATCAAACAAAGACGCTAAAAAGTGATTATTCGTGTCGTATTTTTTTTACGCACTGTATCGTGTATACTTCGCTCCAGTTGCCAACAACCACTTATCTATTATTATAATATTATGTAAGTTTGTATATAATTTATATACCTTTTCAAGTTACATTGTGCGCACACAGTAATACTTTATCTAAAAATTATCACTCCTATCATGTGGTCATAAGCACACACCCTCTATTATTTATTACTTATCAGTCACTTTGTCGCACTTCGATAAGAAAGTGACTCTGATTTGTCTCGGTGTCAGATTCTAATAGGGATAGTAAATCATAATAACCGGTTACGTAATAACATTGTTAATTTCGTAGCATCATTATAGAGAAATAAAAAAACTAACTACAATTATAAATTCTAGGCAATTATGCAAATTAGCTGACGATAACTTATGAGCATAGCTACGTGGTCAGAATTACACAATGCATTTAGTATAGGCACGATACGTGACACACGGTCACAATGAAGCAACAACACTACGAATGTATTTAATTGCATAATTCGTTATTCTTTATGGTTTTTTTTTATGTATTATTTCGATGAACTGTTGTAATTTTTTTTTTATAGTAATTTTATCATTTTTACTTAATTCTTACAACACCGACCGATAATTACTGTTTGACTTAAACGTTTGTTTCTTATGTCATAAGAGGCAAACGAACAGGTGGGTCACCTGATATTAAGTTATCACCACCATCCATAGACACTAGCAACACCAGGGGAGTCGCAAGTGCGTTACCAGTCTGTATTTGGGCGAAGGGACCTCCCTTCCGGCTCTCTCACTGACCGAACGAAACGCAACAATGCAAGCACTGTTACTTAACGTCGTTGTTTCTGTGTGTCGGGTGATACTAACCCGGACCAACCAACACATTCATGTTGAAACCAGTAATAGCTTCAGCGTGGGTCTACCACCTTCAACGACAATGATACAATAATATTAGTGTAAAACATCTGAAAAATCTGTTAGTAAAAGTTTAAGAAACGGGGTCAACCCTAAAAGTTTTATCGACATCGATTTATATGTGAATGTATGTATGTATGTAAATAGATTTGTGAGTTTCGGTTAAGACAAGGTTTTTTTTTGTTGCCGTATTTTACAAAGTATTAATGTGCATAATTTTTTTTTATTGTAGCCCGGTAAAATCCTTGCATTATGCCTGATGATAAGCACAGTACAATCGAAAAGAAATCGCGACCACCGAGTGACACACTATCCATCGCCGGTCGCCGCTGTCATGCCGGCCCGCGAAAACATGTATATGCACAGGCTGATCCACAAATGCGACCCGTAGATGCGAATCACTATACCGGGCTTTTTCGCCATATACATGGTGGTTGCGACCCACTCAGGCTGTAAAACCCTACCACCCCGCGATACATGCATTCCTTATCATAAATAACTGAAAATCTTATAACCATGATTGTAAATCTTTACGCTAATACTTTATTATCAATAATATGTGCCTTAATAAATAAATTAATAGACTTATAAACATTATGTATCCGGCTGTACCGTAGTAATCAATCCAGTAAAACGTTTATTATCTCGTTAGCCGATAATATATAACTTTAGAATATAGTTTGATTGTCAGAGATTTATTAGTTTTACGCTTTATTGTCCTTGTAATGATGTAGCAAATGTAAAGAAAAGGACGCTATATGGTTTTTTTAAGAAACACTACGTAGTTATTTTTATTTCTTACATGTTGGCAAGCCACTATACTACGCGTCGAATGCAAGCAAGCGCAATACGTCACGAGCGTGTCGCGGTAAACGGTGACACGAACCCATAAATTTCTCCCCTAATAAAAATCGTTCAACACGGCTAAAGACTTCCAACTTTTCACTTCAAAAAATTTGTCTTTTATATCATATGAGGCGAACGAACAGGTCACCTGATGTTAAGTGATCACCGGCGTCCATAGATACTAGCAACATCAGACGAGTCATGCGTTGCTAGTCTGCGTTTGGTGGAGGGGGAACTGAGGTGATCACCCGACGCGACGCTCTCACTGACCGAACGAAACGCAACAATACAAGCACTATTACTTCACGTAGGTTTTCTATGGGTCGGGTGGTACTACCCCGGGCGAGCCGACCCACGATCCATAAAACTATTGTTAGATATTTCACTGCCAAATAAAGTAAGGTTACTGTTAAACTTCGATCAACAATAAACAACTGTTAAAAGACCACCGTTGGGACCTAATTATAGAACGGTAGTGTCACCTGTTGATAAATTAAATTTGTAATTACATAAATTACAAGCAACATAGAGATAGATCACTCGTATCCTTATCGCAGGATCGACGCTGTTGTAATTATGTAAAAGATTGATTGGTATCGTAAATTTTAATTGAATCATGTCCCAAACACGTTCCTTGGGCTCGACTCTGTTTATGATACAGATGTAAGATAATTGTATCAGGGAAGTTTTCAATCCATGTTATAGACCAATTTTTTTTTTTATATCAATTAAGGCGAACTAACAGGGGGTTCACCTGATGTACCAAGTGTAGCAAGTGCGCTGCCAGCCTGAGTTTGGGGGAGGAGAAAGGTGAGGAGAGGTGGGCCTCCGGCGTGTCACTGACCGAACGAAACGCAACAATGCAAGCACTGTTACTTCACGTCGGTTTTCTATGAGAGGGTGGTACTACCCCGGGCGAGCCGACCCATTCATGCTGAAACCATTAATAGTTTCGGCGTAGCTCTACCACCATTAAATCTTGTTAATTTAGTTAGTTGTTCTCATTAATTATCTTACAGTAATGTAACAATAAATAAATAATAAGATGCTCCTGAAGTAACTTTCTATAGATCACAAGTCTCTAGAGTCAGTACTATGCATATTTCAAAGATTTTTTTATTTTATTTTTGCCAACCGGTCTTCTTATAGATTATTACTGCTATTGTCGAGTATGTTTATTACATTACAAGTTTCTTGCGATCATTTCAATTTTCAAGGAATTAACAAGACGGGAGCCATCTTGTTAGAACATTCCAGAAAGTTTTTGTGGTAAATCAGAATCCACGCTCCATGTTATTATATCCCATTCGCTTCACTCTTGTGTACAATAATCAAATTATGTTACGCAAAATACCGCCAATGTTACAAAATATAGACAAATAACACAAAACTTCGAATAAAATATAAAAGCCACTACATAACATTCCAAGATCCCACCAAAAACCCTATTTCAAAGTTAAGATTGAAAATAGATAGACCTTAAGAGAAATGAAATAACTTTTTCAATGTACGTATGGAGTTATCAGGGTAGGGGTGTTCATAAACAAAAAGTATTATTGAAGGGTTCAGGAAGGAAAAATGGTTGAGAAGCACTGACCTAGAAGATTGGTTGCCAAAAAAATATTTAATTACAACAACCACGGATTATTTGATAATTAAACAATTGATAAGAATAAATATTGTTTGTAAGAGATATGATTTTTTTATTTCATATCTCGCCGACAGACCATCGGAACGTCAGGAATTTACCAAATCCCTTTATCGTATTATATATTTTGGTATAACAAATTGAAAAGAAGTCATCTTTGATCCGCGTATATATTATTTTGTTGTATTATTGAATTATTCAGTTGCCTTATAAAATATGCCACCAGGTTCATGACGTCACAAACACGGTACTTAACAGAAGGTATACTGCGTATACACACTTTTTTGTTATACTTTACTAGCGTTAATGGTCTACAATGGTAAATATGACAAACCTAGAGAGGAACTGGCTTCAGAATGTAGCCGCCAGACTATACCCACAACTTGAGGATGTTAGCTAGCTAATCGGTCTTAGAAAAAGCCTTTCCAGCATGCTATGGTTTCACCACGATATTTTCCTTCATCGAAACTTTTAGATCAGTCGCAAGATATCGAGTACGTACGATTTTTTTTTCTTTATATATTATAGGGGGCAAACGAACAGGCGGGTCACCTGATGGTAAGTGATCGCCGCCGTTCATAGACACTAGCAACACCAGAGGAGTTGCAAGTGCGTTGCCGGCCTGTGTTTGGGGGAGAAGGGGAGAGTGGGGGAGTGGCGAGGGAGGGAGGGAGGTTGGTGGGTATCCGTCACTCTCACTGACCAAACGAAACACAACAGTGCAAGCTCTGTCACTTCACGTCGGTTTTCTATGAGAAGGTGGTACTCACCAGGTTCATGACGTCACAAACACGGTACTTAACAGAAGGTATACTGCGTATACACACTTTTTTGTTATACTTTACTAGCGTTAATGGTCTACAATGGTAAATATGACAAACCTAGAGAGGAACTGGCTTCAGAATGTAGCCGCCAGACTATACCCACAACTTGAGGATGTTAGCTAGCTAATCGGTCTTAGAAAAAGCCTTTCCAGCATGCTATGGTTTCACCACGATATTTTCCTTCATCGAAACTTTTAGATCAGTCGCAAGATATCGAGTACGTACGTCGAACAACGCGATATCCGAACACGTTATCACTCGATAATCACCGCTTCATCTAACCTGATATGTTCTTTATAACTGAAAGCAGTTATATCGCAGTGAGTCAAAAACTTTTCAACAACAATCATATCACAGTGAATTAAAAATAATCCTTTTTATCGTGTTGGTGTGGCTGGTATGAAACAACTGACCAAACGAAACACAACAGTGCAAGCTCTGTCACTTCACGTCGGTTTTCTATGAGAAGGTGGTACTACCCCGGACGAGCCGAACCATTCATGCTACCACCTATATAACAACGCGATGTCCGAACACGTTATCGCTTGTTAATCATTGCTTCATCTAACCTGATATGTTCTTAATAATTGAAAGCAATCATATCATAGTGAATTAAAAATAATCCTTTTTATCGTGTTGGTGTGGCTGGTATGAAACAAGCGCGTACGGCAAATTAATTAAATTATGTGAATACGATCACACACTTCTAATGTTGAATTTAAACGATTTGCTTTGTTCGAATTACGAACCATAAATACACTACACTACATACGAACACTACAGTTGTTTTTGTTTATGTTCTTCCCAGTCTAAGGAAAAGGTAAAGGTATTTAGACCGTGCAGCCAATATACATAGATTACGGTTATAATTCGATAAATAGATTATATATTAAGTGGAACAGACAGAATCGCAACTGCTACACGTAATATATAGACCTACTTAAAAATTAGCTTTTAATCTTATTAGGAAGGAATAACAACTTCCCTAATTATTGTATTAATAGACAGTTGTTTTTGTTTATGTTCTTCCCAGTCTAAGGAAAAGGTAAAGGTATTTAGACCGTGCAGCCAATATACATAGATTACGGTTATAATTCGATAAATAGATTATATATTAAGTGGAACAGACAGAATCGCAACTGCTACACGTAATATATAGACCTACTTAAAAATTAGCTTTTAATCTTATTAGGAAGGAATAACAACTTCCCTAATTATTGTATTAATAGTATTTTATTAACTTAACGTAACATTAAGATAACATTTTTGTTTATATTTAACTTTACAACATCCTTTTAGAAAAATTAATATACATTTGTACAAACTAAATATAAGTTACAGTTTTTAAACAAATGGTAACATTTTATTACTAGTAATAAAAAATGGTAAGTGGCTTATTCAAATTTGGTAAAATCTAGAACTTACTTAAGTGATCACTTCTATAGTAAAGTTACAAAGATCGTTCTATAGCCATTATTATAAAAAAACAGTGTTTTTTTAGAGGAATTTTACGAGAAACTATTTTCCAAAAAAAAAAAAACGAATGGTATAGAAGAGGTTGGTAAATTCAAATGTTGTCTATATTGATTACTTGGATATATTTCATGCAGCGGTAAAAAAAATCCGGCCGGATTAAAAATTATACCTTCTGTGTAATTTGATTTGTGGTTCCACTTTCACCCGAACAATAGCTCATCGACAGGTCCGATAATCATTGTATACAATCATATCACAGTGAATTAAAAATAATCCTTTTTATCGTGTTGGTGTGGCTGGTATGAAACAAGCGCGTACGGCAAATTAATTAAATTATGCGAAGACGATCACACACTTCTAATGTTGAATTTAAACGATTTGCTTTGTTCGAATTACGAACCATAAATACACTACACTACATACGAACACTACAGTTGTTTTTGTTTATGTTCTTCCCAGTCTAAGGAAAAGGTAAAGGTATTTAGACCGTGCAGCCAATATACATAGATTACGGTTATAATTCGATAAATAGATTATATATTAAGTGGAACAGACAGAATCGCAACTGCTACACGTAATATATAGACCTACTTAAAAATTAGCTTTTAATCTTATTAGGAAGGAATAACAACTTCCCTAATTATTGTATTAATAGTATTTTATTAACTTAACGTAACATTAAGATAACATTTTTGTTTATATTTAACTTTACAACATCCTTTTAGAAAAATTAATATACATTTGTACAAACTAAATATAAGTTACAGTTTTTAAACAAATGGTAACATTTTATTACTAGTAATAAAAAATGGTAAGTGGCTTATTCAAATTTGGTAAAATCTAGAACTTACTTAAGTGATCACTTCTATAGTAAAGTTACAAAGATTGTTCTATAGCCATTATTATAAAAAAAAAATCGGTCCACTCTATCAAAAGTTATTGTAATTTGAATGACGGCTCGAGGTAAGTACGGGAGAAGAATAGTTTTCTATACTAATATTATACAAATTTATTTGTTTCGTTGAACGCGCTAATCTCAGGAATACTTTTTTTTCTTGTAGCACTTCAAAATGACTGCACTGTGCCTAATAGTAAGCACAGTACAATCCAAAAACAACGGCGACCACCGAGAGACATAGTATTCATCGCCGGTCGCCGCTGTCATGCCGGCCGAAAGGCTGGATATGCACAGGCTGATCCCGAAACGCGACCCGCAGAAGTGAATCACTATGACGGGCTCTTTCGCCATATACATGGTGGTTGCGACCCAGTCAGGCTGTAAAACCCTACCACCCCGCTTTCGCCATTGCCTCGTTCGTTACTAAGCAGGGTGCACCACGTGCAGGTGAGGTTGGCTTGGATGTCTCAAGTCTTCGATGTTATTCGACACCCCTTACACCCCCATACTAGTCCGATTTGAATAATTCTTTCAGTGTTAGGTAAATCATTTATCGAGGAAGGCTATATATAATCACGCTAAGACCCATAGGAGATGAGCACCAATGAAGAATGTTTAAATATCGGATTTTTTTCGTTTTAATAGCTTCCGGTGCTTATTATTTAGCCCAAAATAACTATTCTGCGCGAACGAAGCCCCGGACAGAAGCTAGATATTGAATAAAAATGAGCGAAAATTATAAACACACTCATATGAAAAACAATTAATCGTTTGTTTTGAAAGATATCGATAAAATTTCCAACCGAAATGTACACATCACTAAACTTATTTCCCACATTCCTATTCTCTTTCTACTATTGTTCCGGATACACTCCTTAGAAAGTAACAATAGAATGTTTTTATTTTCAATTTTATTTAAATTGTGGTCGAACGCATCCTCATAAAATAACTCATAACTAAGCAAACACTACACCTGACTCCTATGTGTTGGATTTTTAATAAAGATACGACACAGTTAAACCGTTGGTGAAGATTAGTATAATATTCAAAAATATACACACATAAATAGGTACTATATGCAAAACTAGCTGTGACCGCGACTTCGTCCGCGTGAAATCTTATGTAAATAAAAATAGCGATTACTAATGTCGTCTGAATGTATCCATTGACTTATCTATTTTTCTCTCTTACTTAAGTTGCGTAGACATTAAAAGTACAATATTTTTTATAGACAAAACCGTGAATGAAACTCCGTCTAAATATTACTCAGAGATACGTTTTTATGTATTTCTTGAAGAAATTTGATAATGAACGCAATATTTTAGCAGTGATTTTTATACAAAACAGAGAGACATTTCTAAAATTGATTGAAATGTATTTTATTACTTATTCTTAGACACCAGCAACAATTTCTTTTACAGAAATCTAAAAGGTAAAAAAACACGTATAGATAACGCGGGCGAAACCAATGCATTCATTTAGTCAATGTACATATAGATAATGCACGTTGCATTCGATACACGAACTTCAAAAATATATAGGTTACGGGTAGGACTGCCAGTATTGTACATATTTGCACGATTTTACCGAACGATACTCGTATTATCACATAATTATTTGCACTTAATATATTTGGCGCCAGTGACTGATATCAAGAGACTGGATTGAATGCAGTTTTTATATTGGAATTGCGAATTAAAACAAAAATAATAAAAAAAGTAAAATAAAAAGTGAAATAGAAAGAGATATATAGCGCCGATTATATAAATTGTATACACTATGAAGAAGTGAATTTGTCTTTTACATTTTATAAGTGATAATTGACTTTTGGCTTGCGAATTTGTTATTTCGTAGCCTCAGTTTAATTGTTGGTAGTAAGGCCACGCTGAAGCTATCACTAGTTTCAGCATGAATGGGTCGGCTCGTCCGGGGTAGTACCACCCTCTCACAGAAAACCGACGTGATGTAACGGTGCTTGCATGGTTGCGTTTCGTTCGGTCAGTAAGAGCGCCGGAGGCCCACTTGTCCTCTCTCCTCTTCCGCTCCCCTCCCTCCTAACCCCCTGCCCTCAATCATAGATAACATCAAAATAAAAAAAATGAGTATTCATGGATTAAACTTAGATAAACTTCCCAAGGGAAGATATAAGCATAATTACCGTACCAGCATACGACGTATCGACAATTTCAAACTCCGAGAAATCCACAGTTCTTTATTTACATACGGTAGTACTATAAGAGCATTTCTCAGTTTTCCTCATGATGTTTTCCTTCGCCGTCAGGCAATAGTGTTATCAATGCAAATTAGTAAAAGTACGTGGACTTCCAAATATTCGGTGGTACATACCGGGGTTCGAACTTGTGGTCATTGAATTACTATACCAGCGGCAAACCGCACAACAACCAAGACTTTCTAATGTTTATATTAAAAATTGTTTAGAAAATTCAGAAGGAATTGCAGAACAAAAAAAAACATTAAGCCGGGGATTTTGGGACGTTTGACATAGATAGATAGATGATTATTAATGCAGGGTTATATTTGTTTTGTATAGAAAGAAACAAGTTTTCTTTAAAAAACCTATCGGCTAGGAGTCGCTCGCTTACGTAATCCTTTTTATGGGGCAGAAAAGAACTAGGAGGATTTAATATAATATGATTTTGGGATAAATATGGACGAAGAAGAAACAATCATCTGGCAACAATGGTTCTTACCCTTTATTAAAACGAACAGGCGGGGCACCTGATGTTAAGTGATCACCGCCGTCCATAGACACTTGCAACATCAGGAAAGTCGCAAGTGCGTTGCCAGCCTGTGTTTGGGGGCAAGGGAGAGAGGGCCGAGGAGGGGGAAAAGGAAAAGGACCTCCGGCGCTCTCACTGACCGAACGAAACGCAATAATGCAAGCACTGTTACTTCACGTCGGTTTTCTATAAGAGGGTGGTCCAACCCCGGGCGAGCTGACTCATTCATGCTGAAAACAGTAACAGCTTCAACGTGGCTCTACCAACTACTAATATAGTTCTACGTACATATTTTTTTATCTTCACACATCATGGGATCGGCAATAGGAAAGTTTATCGCTAACTACATATCCAAATTAACAACAACCGCCTTATCAATACGAATGTGCTATTATCAACAAATAAACTGGGTTATTAAGTGTAATTAATTAAACATTGCGATAATAGAAATCTTGCAAATAGGATTGGCGTGTTCCCACACCACTTTCCGTCCTTTCTTACTGGCATCTTAATTTTTGTACAAATGCTATTTGTCATGCGATCCACCTGTTCCGTCTTTGCTATTCATCTGCTTCTATATCCACTAACATCCTTGTTGGCGCGCATTATTGTATATTCATGTTTCCGAACGCACAAGCGTCCCCACCGCCTCCCTTCCTATCCAATCATCTGTCACTTACGCCACGATCCTTACCGCGGATGCAACAAAAAAAAACGATCTCTTCATACGCAAGAATTGGTAGTCACCCATTACTACTATTCTACAATATTTTGTAAAAAGCGCATAGACACTGAATCATATATAGTGCATAATATATAACCGCGAGTGAAGTGAAGTGGTACCAGCAGAATCAACACCGGTGAGTCCGCATCCCTCATTTCGCAAACCCCCCTTTGAACCAGCACCTTTACGCACAAAACAATCCTTCTCGTTATACGTTTTCCGCTATATTTGTGACTAGCTGTGCCCGCGACTCCGTCCGCGCGGAACCTATTGTAAAAAAAAATAGTGACTGATAACAACACAATACGATTACCGGTACACTTTGTTGCAATATTTTATCGGAATATTGATAATTGCTTAGAATATAAATTAAAAAAAAAAACAGTCCCATAATTCTCCAGCAAATATTTGGATATTAAATATACAATGCTTTTTGAAGAAAGTTACATTTACTAATTTAAATTGGTAACACTATCGGATGACGGTGAAGGAAAACATCGTGAGGAAACCTGAACCTGAGAAATGTTCTTGACGTATGTGGGAAAAATATAGAACTGTGGATTTCTCAGAGTTTGAAATCGCCAATACGTCGTGGGCTGGCGTGGTGATTACGCCCATACCTTCCTTCGGGAAGAGGCTTATGGCCCTGCAGTGGGTCTCTTACAGGCTGATGATGATGATAACTAACCAATAGCCCCGTGACTTACATGAGTCAAGCCGCCTGCACAGTTAATAAAGCAGTATAAACATTGATGACGTAATTTAATTTATAACGAAGATTATAGAATATCGCATAGCCATCGTTGTATGTCTTTATAAAGCCCATTATTCACGCACCGTAGAGAACGGTTCAACACACATTGACACTCAAACAGCACTGCATAAAGACAGACAGACCGACAAAGGTAAAATAAGTCGTAGTCCCAAATAAGGCTGGGTGTAGATAGGCGGGGGACCGCTTACAGCGTCGTATCGCGTATCAAACGCCTCATCGGTTACGTCGCAAATGGTAAAATCGTTTGATAAGCGAGCCCGTATCATGCTTAGCTTGTTTGGATTTGAAATTTATTTTATCTTCTAACAAGGTTCAGATTTAACAAAATACACACGATTATCTGAAGTACAATGTACTTCGAATAATCGTCCAAATATAAATAAAATTCTAACCGTTTATTACATCGATGTGATAGTAATTATTCCATTATTGTTTATTTTTCGGAAAAGTAGCTTTTATTGTCGTGATACAAATATCTGCAATTAGGTTTGAATAAATTTTTTTTTTTTTTTATGTCATAGGTGGCAAACGAACAGGTGGGTCACCTGCTGTTAAGTGAACACCACCGTCCATGGACACTAACAACACCAGAGGAGTCGCAAGTGCGTTGCCATCTTTTGGAGGGAAGGGTTATGGGAGGGAAAGGGAGAGGAGAGAGGAGAGAGGAGAGGGGAGGGGAGGTGGGTCTCCGGCGCTCTCACTGACCGAACGAAACGCAACAATGCAAGCACTGTTACTTCACGTCGGTTTTCTATGAGAGGGTGGTACTACCCCGGGCGAGCCGACCCATTCATACTGAAACCAATAATAGTTTCAGCGTGACTCTACCACCTACAAAATAGGATAGTACAATTGTATTAAGGATGTAACCGCAATATCCTGTAATTTCCAGTTTTTTTACCAACAGATCTAAGATATCAATTTAAAAAAAAACAGATTCGTATTTATACTTACTAATACTTTAAAAGCGCAAGTAAGTTTCGCAGGTATTTATTACTAGTAATATGCTATATCTACTCAATCAATCATAATAAAATCTTGCATAAAATTATCACGAGTACAGAAAAGTACATACCGTGTCCTCCAGAAAATGTGTACTATTCGGGATAATATAAATCTAAATTACTACGAGCGAAGCCGCGAGTAAAATCTAGTCGGTCATGAAGTATATAAAATGTAACTTGATTTTATATCATAAACCAGCGATACTAAAGCAAATTCGTTACTAAAAACAATGGGAAATAAATCACGGAATAAATATTTGAACTTGTTTTGTCAGCTTTCAGTATTTAGATATTAGCTAGAAGAAAACATACCGAATTTTAAACGAAAATTCTACTAGATACAGACGAGATGAGAAACACAAAATTTTGCATACGAGGGCACGCTAAGAGCTTTATTGATTATTCGCTAGTGTAAACAAGAATGAGGCAACGTGGCTTCAGATTATTACTCTAAGCGATTTCGCAGTCATGTGTACCAATGTTTATCTACCTATTGTTATACACTTTAGTTACGTAGAACATCTTTTATCGCCAATACACTGGGCTTCGGAGCCACAGTTTTACGGTAAATTGTATATGGGCACGAACTAAAAAGTTCTCAACGTGAAGCTGTGGAACAATCTCCCGGCCAGTGTGTTCTCTCCTTCCTATGACATGGGGTCTTCAAGCGCAACGTGAAGAGACACTTATGCAGGCCGGCATGACAGCGGCGACCGGCGATAGATAGTTTGTCTCTCGGTGGTTGCCATTGTTTTTAGATTGTACTCTGCTTACCATCAGTCACTTTGTCGAGCTCCGTTAAAAAAAAACTTGACATTGTAGAAGATGTCCACAAAGTAATTCACAGTGTCCATTATCTAAACGATTAAATGTAAGAACGAATCATCATAACTAATTATTTATACCCTTTCAACTTTACACTATAGAAACGAATTGTTCTGATAAGATTAAAAAACCTATTGAAATATTTCAAAGTCAGTTTTTCTTGCGCTCTCTTAATATCTAGTATATACATGAGTATCTCGGTTACTACTCAATAACTGATTTTAAAGACACAACAACTACATTTCCCAAAGCTCCCGTATTTGGTTACGTTTTTATTTAATTAAATCGATACAGAGTATAAACAAAACATTGCGTTCATACCTCGAATACACATATCATGTCCTTCTTTGCGTTGATCAAACTTTTGGGGACGCTCAATTAGAAGCGATTAAATTCGATGGCGAACTTAGTTGGAAGAATTTTAAACGTATCATAAAGTACATGTCAATATTCATTTGCCTTCTTTCACTTCAAAAACAAAATTCAAATGTACAAAACTGGAATTCACCAATTATTTTTACTGTAATTTTTTTTTTTTATTTGTATTCACAAACCAGACATCACACAAACAATCAATTACCTTACATTAGCTAACATACATTAAATACAAATCTGGGTGTGAGTCCTAAAACAGTGAACGCAGCTTACTTACAAAATTACCATGCTTGGAAATATAGTTATACATAGTCTTTAGTTTAAATTGAAATGCACGCAAGGGACAACTAAATATACAAATCACGTCTAAAGCATTTTCGTATTTACAGTTTAACCAGATTTTCTATTAAATTCCGCTACACATTAGATTAAATACGGAAGTGCACGGGTTGTTTATTTACTTCCGTGCCAAACCGGATACATTTTGATTAGCGCCGGAAGTCAATAGTACACGCTTATCAGTTCCATAACAAAGCAGATACACGATGCTTAATGCCGGATGTCACTTGTATTTGGTTATTTTAACCTATATATAATCAACAAATTTTGTATTAAATAACCTTAAAATTAACAATAATTAGGGATTGATTCTACAGTTCACTTCATGTAACTTATTAATAAAGACTTTTTGAAAGATTTCTAATTTTATATCTTAGTTTGCTACGTAACAGGTAATTACAGTCAAGAGAATAAAATACAGGAAGAAATATGATTGAATGATATACCAGTTTTAAAAATACAAATTCAAAGTTTATTCCTATTTTCCGTACACTATCATCAAAATATATATCAATTATCAACTTATTTGGTACGTTAAAAAAACTAAATACATTATTATGTATAAAGCGTAGTCCAAATAAGTTTTCCACTAACTCAATTTACAAGGTCGGCGTTACTATACAAAAGGGGAGATAAAAAACATCAAACTGCATTGTACGCCCTTATTTACTTCTCGTGGATACAACTATGAAATCGTAACTCGATAGTATTGCAGGTCTAACTCGTTGATAGTTCTCTTTTTGAGGTGTAACGGTATTCCGTCATATTTGTGTTTTTAAAAGAATTATTTCAATTATCTAGAGTATCGAGTTAGACATAAAACGTATATTTGGTTTTAAAAGAGGTTTTTGAAATGAAAATTTTTATTGAAGGGCTTTAAAATTCTGGTCCGCAACTATTTTGTGTGACGAGAAATGGGGCCGGGGAACACTGTGTCAAGTAGAGTGGGATTAGTGTCTCTTTTACCTTCGGGTATTGGAGTGCAAAAGTGAGCTACACGATTTTGCTTTCTTGTTGAAAGTATCACTTCTACTTGGTGTAAACTATACACAAATGTTCTTTTATTTAATTATTTAGGAATATTTAAATATACCTGTCCTATTTTTAATTGTTTAAATTAAAACCCCAAAACAAGTCAATTATTTAGGAATCTTTAAGCATTTACGTCTTATTATTCATTTTGTAAATAAAAACCCAAAACAAGTTTTTCGCATTACACACAAGGAGGTTAATATTTCTCGAGTGTATAGTTGTGTGTGTATATTTTTTATACCTTATATATAGGCTCAATACAATCTCAATCTCCTCTGATGTTAAATGACGATATGGTCTAACATGGTAAACACGTTAAAATTAGAAGAACTGGCTCTCAATTGCAGCTACCGGAACACACCAGTAAGTACTTTTGCGACAAATATTTAACTTGAGAATGATAGCTAGTTAGGCACTGAAAGTGGTAGAGCCACGCTGTAGCTATTACTAGTTTCAGCATGAATGTGTCGGCTCGCCCGGGGTAGTACCACCCTCTTACAAAACACAGACGTGTAGTAACAGTGCTTGCATTGTTGCGTTTCGTTTGGTCAGTGAGGACGCCGTAAGCCCATCTCCTTTCCCTCTTTCTCCCTCATACACAGGCAACGCACTTGCGACTCCCCTGGTGTTGTTAGTATCTATGGACGGTGGTGATCCCGTAACATCAGGAGACAAACCTGTTTGTTTGCCTGCTTTTGACATAAAAAAAACTTAAAAAAACCTATCACCATGCCTATGGCTTCATAACGATATTTTCCTTCACGGAAAGCTCCGACACAGTTGCTAGAATTCGAGCTTAAGTCCACCGACGCGATGTGCGAATACGGTAACCACTATCCCATCACCACTTCATGAAGAATTAAGATTAAAAATAAAGAAGATACTTACATCACAAAGTTTCTCAAATTGATAATAATCACGACCTCAATCCCACCATATAAGTTTAATAACCATAATAATTTTCATATAAAATTGGGTAAACGATGGCTTAAAATCATTATACTTTATGTTCCCACGAGATTATCCTTATTCAAGTTTTTAATTAATTTATCATTAAATTTATTACAAGCTGTTAATGGATTTGAATGATTATTACTAACTGTAAATCACTACATATTACAAAACAAGGTCCTCTGCCACGTCTGTCTGTCTGTTCACGATAAACGCAAAAAAAAAGTTTTGGTATATAATTTATAAAAAAAAATTGTAATATGATTGAAATATAACGATGATTGTTAAAAGAGTCGGAAATGCTGCCTAACCCCTTTGAGATATAACAGAACAATTGAACGACGCAGACGAAGTCTCGGGTATCAGGTAGTCTATATATAAATAGGCAGTGGGGATATTAAGAACGTCTCCCTCCTCTGTTTCTCAGCCGATTTTCTCTATTGTTTTTTTCTTCTGTAGTTATTAACGAACTTTACTGTTATCAATAAAGGCATTTGAAAAGTAGTTTTCCTATATGGTCGCAGTTCGAACACTGGACAATCACTCCTCTATATAAATAAGAATCAATCACCGGATATATATATAAGCGCATCAGTTTAAAACGGCAGTATCTCTTTGGCTAATTCTTCTTTTCTTGTGTTTGTAATTATCAGGACAAGGTTTGTGTGATAGGAAAATGTTTGGAAAAAACGCACGGAAAGTGGAATATTTACGTTAAAAATCTCTATATAAAAAGTGAGTGAGTGAATGAGATAGAAGACATTAGAGAGATCTACAAAAATATTGGGAGATTGGCATGCAATTACCACGTTATTTCCATTATACATGGTCCTATTGTAAAGCGAAGATCTTATTTCCTTTCGTTAGTAGATCCGTTAGAAGTCCGAGTGGGTAATAATCAATAATAATCGGTCATTGTCATTTTGATATTTATTATCTGTAATTATTTTGTGCATAAGAATAAATTTGGATTAGACATTTAGATTTGCAATACATCTTTTCGATATAGATAATGTAGTATTGAATTGAAGTATTAATTGTTCCACAATACGTATAATCAGCCAGTCGGTCAGGAAAACCAATAAACACTCTGAAGGCACTGTGACTATTAATCCGAGCAGCGCTTCGCCTTACAGTAACTTCCACATAGGAGTGCGTGCAGATCAGCGACATCTTGCCCTTTATATGCTGAACTCCCACCGGGGTGAATAATGAATAGCCGACCAATAGCGTTCGAGGTCATTAGTAACACCCCTGATAAGGTCAATAGCGCGGTATCGCAGGTCAATAGTGGTTCCCCGGGTGGCGTTGTAGTCTCGCCTCTCGGGTATGTCATAGCGGTACCGGACGTAGTCATTAACATAATGTTCAAGCCAATGAGTAATAAAATGTGTATTTTATACCTTATAGTTTTTAATGTTTGGCCACAATTTCATATGATGTTAAATAACGAAGTAATAATAATAATGCAATGCTACAAAAACAGCCTGATCAGTATATATGTACACGAATTTAAATACTAGCTTCTACTCGCGATTCTGTCCGCGTGGAATAATTAAATTGGGCTAATGCTAACTCTAACGTAGAAGGTGGAAATACTTTTAAATACGTTAACCCCGATTTTGAAAGATTCTTTATTGGTGCTCCGCTCTTATTGATCTTAGCGTGATGTTATAACCTTCCTCAATAAATGTGCTATATAAAACTGAAAGAATTTTTCAAATCGGACCAGTAGTTCCTTTATTTATATCATAGGGTGCAAACAGATGGGTCACCTGTCACCTTATGTGATTATCACCGTCCATAGACACTTGCAACACCAGGGGAGTCGCTAGTGCGTTGCCATCCTGTGTTTGGGATGAGGGAGAAGGATAGGGGAGGTGGTCCTATGGCGTTCTTACTGAGCGAATGAAACGCAACAATGCAAGCACTGTTACTTCACGTCGGTTTTCTGGGAGAGGGTGGTACTACCCCGTACGAGCCGACCCATTCATGTTATAACCAGTAATAGATTCAGCGTGGCTCTACCACCTATCAGTGAAGCTGTTAAGACCTCCTTTGGTCAATAGCGTAGTCAGTTCGAAAAAAAAAAAACTCTACCACCTACTAAAGCGCGCCACCTGAGATAAGCGCGTTAAAACCAACAAACAAACTCTTCAGCTGTATAATATTAGTATAGATATATTGAAAATAAAGTAACTATCAGTCCTCTTACCCTTGTCTCACTTAAGTACGGTCAGCACATGTTTAGGTATTCACACCTTTTTCATACAATAGGTAAAGTCAAAACAAACAATAAAATAGAATATAACGATAAAAACCGATAGTAGGGGTAAGCAACAATTTTTTCCGCGCACATTTTGGCGGTACATCATTTTTGGTAAGTTGCGCACGACCGCGACACCGCACCGAACCGACCAGTTTGCGTGTGTCGATGCACCTGTGCTAATAAGTGTCAAAGAGTAAAATATTATTTATCAGATGCGCTTAATCTTGTTTAGTTATGCCTAGTAAACAAATCGACAGCAAATAAAAGGATTGTGTGATTTTATGAAACCACGGTAAAAGTGAAACTTTTTTCACACTATGGACATTTAACTAATAATAGTCTATACGCTACACGGTCAGCTGCTGCGAACTATAGGCGCCGCCATATTGGCCCTGGCTGCTCTGACGAGCGCCTTTCACTTTATCCCTACTCCGCGGCCGACCATCACGCGACATGCAACACACAGACGAAAAAGTTTGAGACGATGTAGTAAAAGTCTCACTTTAATAAAGTTTTGGTCAGATGTAAAATGTATATACAGCTTAGATTCACAGGTATGTATAAGCAGTCAATTTTAATGAAAAAAAAAATACAGGTAAAGATAATATAGAAACGTTTATCTAATTTTCTTCTAGTTTAATATACATTCAAAATTTATTGTAATCAAAGTATTTAGAGTAACGCTACAAGATTTTCGTAAAAGAAATCAATGTCACGTAAACCCAAGCTATAATGTACCATGCGAATCTATTTACGAAAAAAGCGTTGTTGCGTTGGTAATTATTAGGACAAGGTTTGTATAAAAGAAAATCTTCTAACATGATATAACTGACAGTTTGGTGTTCAGTTATTCTGTTACTAATTGAAATCACTGCATGCATGCGAAGCAGGCCGCTGTTATTATCGCTACAAATAATAATTAAATAAACAATATATTCTCTAACTATGTCTTTCAAATTATTTACTGAGTACTAGGTGTCTTTGCTGACTTTCCTGGGTTATATTTTATTATCTATATTCTCCAGGTCTGACGCTATCTCTATACCAAATTTTATTGCGATCGGTTTAGACGTTAAGTCGTGAGAAGGTAATCAACGGGTAGTACAAGTTGGTGTATATTACATTTAAACTTTATCAAAGTAAATAATAGTTACGTCGCCTTATTTCATAGGAGACTTGCTTCTACCCGCGACTTCATTCGCGTGGAAGAGTTAATTTGAGCAAACACTAACACGCAGCGGAAGCTCCAAAAAAAAACGATTTTGAATCATTCTTAATTGGTGCTCCTATTGGTCCTATTGGTCTTAGCGTGATGATATATTTAACACTGTACGAATTTTTCAAATTATACCAGTAGTATATGAGATTAGCGCTTTCAAGCAAACAAACTCTTCAGCGTTGCAGTATTACTAAAGATTAACCGGTTGTATCTCAGTAGTTATGTGTCACGACACTGTGTCGATTGATTCTTGATGAAATCTTTGAGAATAATTTGTGAGTTTTTGGTGAAGGAAAACATTGTATGAAACTATAGTATGGTGATGGGATTTTTTGCAAGCCCACCTAGTCAGCTACCGTCATCAAGTTGAAAATCTTTCGCTAAGCATTTATTGGTCTGCTCCAACAGCCACACCTGAAGCTAGCAACTCATTTACGTATAGTTCCATTAGACCAGATCGTCATTCATCATCAGATGATATTGTGATCAAACGCTAGAATCTAAAAGAAAGAAAAGATAAGAAAGACAGAAGAAACATTGGTATCTCTATGTCTACATTCAATTTATATCGAAAAGATTAAATCTAATATTGTAATTTTTATTTAATCTAATGCACAAAGTATTTACATCAAATCTTTTAAAACGTTCTTACGTAACATCCGAATGACAATGATCGATTTACGATGAGGTGAAGTTATAAAATTAAAATCCGCAGAGCAATCAAAGTAAAAATAAAAACAATGCAGCCATTAAACCCCCTTATCTCTCTGCAACGATCATTCAACTTAAATACAATGTAGTTCGATACATACGAGATAACCGACAATGAAACGTAATAATATTGTAATATGTTATAAAATCAATAACCGAATACGGCAATGCCATCATTTATTAATGAAATAGATTAACTTTATTTATATAGTATTGGATATATAAATATGAACTTAATTACTTTGCAATTTGAGTCGATTTCACATTTACAGTGCAATTACACGGCCGAAAAACTTTATTCGTAAATACATTCCGCGATCGGTAATAACAAAATGAGAAACAAATGGTTCGCGACATCTTTAATCTAAATGTTTATTTTTGCGAATAAAAACAACATTAATGAATTCTTTATAGAGACAAATTCGAGGTTAAAGATATCTAATCGTCGTACGAAACATTCAACCGAAAATTATGTTCTAATATGCTCTGAGACACCGAAATATAAGATCTATACTGAACTCTAAATTTATTTGACAATTGCATCTCCGTCCGCATGGAATCGAACATAAAAAGCTAGAGGGACTAATAAAATCATCTGAACGTATTAGTCCATTTACTTATCCACTTTTCTCTCGTACTTAAGTCGCATCGACATTAAAATTACAATAACTTACAATAACTAGATAGATTTTAATGAAATCAAGACTAAATGTTACTCGATGATAAGCTTTATCAAATATCAAATCTTTTATTGCAGACTATAGTCCATCTGGTTAGTTTTTTTTATGCCATAGGATGCAAACGAACAGGCGGGTCACCTGATGTTAAGTGATCACCATCGTACATAGACACTTGCAGCATCAGGAGAGGCGCAAGTATGTTGCCAGCCTGTATTTTTTTTATTGTAGCACGGCAAAATGACTGCTCTGTGCTTGATGGTAAGCGCAGTACAATCCAAAAACAACGACGAACACCAAGTGACACACTATCCATCGCTGGTCGCCGCTGTCATGCCGGCCTGCGAAAAGCTGGATATGCACAGGCTGATCCCGAAACGCGACCCGCAGAAGCGAATCACTATGACGGGCTTTTTCGCCATATACATGGTGGTTGCGACCCAGTCGGGCTGTAAAACCCTACCACCCCGCTTTCGCCATTGCCTCGTTCGTTATTCAGCAGGGTGCACCACGTGCAGGTGAGGTTGGCTTGGATGTCTCAAGTCTTAGATGTTATTCGACACCCCTTACACCCCTTACGTATTTCGGGGAAGGGGGAGAAAGGACGCGAAAGGGGGAAAGGGAAATGGGAATACGGCACTCTCACTGATGGAACGAAACGCAACAATGCAAGCACATCGGTTTTCTATAAGGGGGTGGTAGTACCCCGGGCGAGTCGGTCCGTTCATGCTAAAACCAGTAATAGCTTCAGCGTGGCTCTACCACCTATATGATACAAGATTTATGATTTCCTTGGTGAGGTATTATGGTGAACGCAGTACTTTAGCGGTGATGCGTGTTCAAACAAACAGACATACAGACAGACATTTCTAATAATTATTGAAATGTATTTTATTACTTATTCCAAGACACTTGCAACAATTTTTTTCACAAAAATCTTAACTGTACAGACAGACTTATATCCTCACTATATTCACACAGATAAATTATACTAAAGATCCAAGTACACTTAAAAATAAAGAACACAATTTTGTTGCTTAAATATTGTTAGCTAACATATTTGTCATCCAATTTTATGACTAAACATTTAGAAGACATTCCGATATCTCACAAAAATTTGGATGCGCGGTTGTGGTCTCTGAGTCTTTAGTTTCTCATATAACTCGTAAGCAAACCTTATGCTGGATTCTGAAAAGACTTGGAACGAACTACACCTGTATATTTTATAGACCTTCACTGGTTCACTGGGCTTTGGGAGAATTTAGGCACATAGTCGAATTTATGAGAGTGTCTTCCACAGTAGCAGCTCCACGGTTCTCGCCTTTTTTTGGTTTCAAATTCGCTTCCAACCTACATCCAAATCAACCTACTCTCAACATCCTCTCAATCAATTTGCTACTTAGATTTTAATGGAGTAACAGAATACGCAAGTTTTGTTTATTAAATTTAATGCATGTCCCCTACACAATATGCACCTAACTCGTGCATCCGCTGGGACAGTAATTAAACTTGTCAATAGGGTTTAAGCAGCAGTTATAAAATATAAAGGTGGCATACGTTATAATTATAATATTTATTATAATACGTATAAAAGAATGTCCACAATTAAAAGAAATAAATTCCGTAGTAGCATAACATATTTTAAAAGAAAAAGTCAAGGTCTCCTTTAAAGAAAAACAATAGTTCAATAAGTGATGGAGAACTAAAAAAAATAAAGCTGATACATAGATAACATAACCTCACTTTCATTTCTTCAATTTACATAAAACCCAAAAAGAAACTGCATATAGGTAATTGAAATATATTATTTAATGATAAATACATAACATAGTATTTCCTTTAATAAAATTGACTATAAAACAAGAACACACAAACACAAAGAGAAAAGCTCAAATTTGATAGTCACTCTTGACAAAGATAAGATAACCAGAGAAGTCAATCCATTGAAGTTCGAAAGAATAAGGTCCAACGTAAAATTTAACCTAACAATTTGAAATCCGCAAACAATTCCAAAGATACACCACGACTAACCTTTGCAAGGTATCAGATTATGTGAGAGTATAATGGCTAACATATCTCTTAATCTTTTGAGCTAAGTCTCACTGGAACTTTCCAACATATCTAGATCTAACTATCCCTTACAATGACTCCGGCCATTTCTCAGCTGATACCAACAAAACGACGACAAATGGCATCTTTTGTCTCATTCCCTATGTAAATTACAGTTCCGTTGTAGCGAGATTTTACAATCTCTATATATGGTACGGATTAGGCCGTGTACACTTCATAATTGTAAATCTTTATTTGCTTGTTAAGCTACAAGCTTAGTCCTTTATTCTCTGTTACAACGTAAAATCATAAGATACGAGAATCCTACAATCATTATTTACTTCGGAAATCTTTCGTCGTTAGCATATCCTAATAATTAGTTAATTGGCATCAAATTAAAGCGGTTTCTAGTTATAGCAAACATTTGAATACCGTAGTGTGAACTCTTCAATTTTTCAGTTACCTTATTGTTATTAGGTACTAATTTGAACTCCGCATTCACATTTGTGATCATGCCGCTTTTACAAGTAATTTGGGAATTCGTCACTGAATACTCACTTCCATATAATATAACAAAACACCAAGTCTTCTGCGAACTTTTAGTTCTTTTAGAACTTTAGTTAATATTTTAATATAATAAGGTTATTGAATTATTTTTTTATTTGTTCACTAATGTCTGGAGTTACAAGTCAGATATGAAAAATATTTTTGCATTTACAGTTTATTTATCAAAGGTAAAATGGGCTCTGTCGTTACACAACTGATCTGATATCACTTCACGCTCATTAATAAGATCCATGTCTGCACCAATGTACTCCAACTATTTTAAAAAAAAACAGGATGTGTCGTAATAAACACACGATAGATGTGAAACTTTTACACGGAAGTATGTTAATTGAAAAAAATACAACAAACATTTTTTTTCCAAAAAAAATAAACCGCCTTCTATGTGAAAAACTAATAGGGCACTAAAAAGCGAAAAATAACTGAATTATTAAATTAACCAAATTAAATAAAAAATATTGATATTCGCGCTACCTAATAATATATTAGAAGTCGATGCCAACCTAGATTTCAAATTTGTTGCAGATAATAAAATATGTATAAAATAATCGGTAAATATATTATTAGGTAGCGCGAATATTAATATTCTTTATTTAATTTGGTTAATTTAATAATTCAGTTATTTTTCGCTTTTTAGTGCCCTATTAGTTTTTCACATCGAAGGCGGTTTATTAAAAAAAAAAATATTTCTCGATTTTTAGTGTCCATAAATATATCTGGTTTCTAATGGGTATAGTAAATCGGTTCCAATTTCACGAAAATACGTAGATACGAAGTGGGTGAAAATCGAATAAACGATATTTCACCCCCTTAGGGGTTGAATATTTTCTTCAAATTTATATGGGACCACCTCTGAATATAACCAATTGAAATAGAAAAAGAATCATTAAAATCGGTTCATAATTGACGGAGATATCGATTAACATACATTAAAAAAAAAATAGTCGGTTAAAAAGCCAACATCACGCGGCATTTCTAGGCGGTCCATCCAAATACTGACTACGTCCGACGTTGCTTAACTTCGGTGAACGAACGAGAACCGGTGTTCTCAACACTCCCCGACACAGTGTTTACCCCCACAATTTTCGTGATCCAAAAAGGTCGCCAATCTGAAGTTCAAAGCGCTCCCATAAGAATTTTCACTTCAATAACATATTAACTGTGAATATAAGTAATGTACCCTCTACAGTTTAATCTATGCCAGAATGGATACCTCCGCGATGTCCGCTGACATTCACAATGTCAGTACACGTTAATTCGTTGGTTAATTAAAAGAAATCGTAACAATATGGCGGACGCGCGTGCCTAATGGACTGTAACATTGATCTTCATGAAATTAGATATGGCGGAAAACATAACGGCTTTTTTATAGCATCACGAGCGAGCGTCGCATTTTTTATCACACTTGAACTGATTAATAATGTTACGTAAGGGATATTGAATCATAATATTACGAATGGATTGACCAGAAATTATTATACGATTAATTTATACGCAATGGAACTGTAAGAGAGAAGTTTATCAACAAAATTCCAACATAAATCACTAAAAACATTTTTATCTTTTTAAATATTTATATTTTATTATTATTTTTATTTACTGTTTATATATAAGTCCTGTAATATTTTTGTCAAGACACCGACTACACGTCCGTATATTACTTTGGTCCTCCCATTGAATTTTTTTTTTTTTTATGTCATAGGTGGCAAACGAACCGATGGGTCACCTGCTGTTAAGTGATCACCACCGTCCATGGACACTAACAACACCCGAGGAGTCGCAAGTGCGTTGTCACCCTTTGGGTGAAGGGTTAGGGGAGGGAGATGGAGAGGGAGAGGAGAGAGGAGAGGGGAGGGGAGGTGGGCCTCCGGCACTCTCACTGGTTCAGCAAGGTGAGGTTGGCTTGGGTGTCTCAAGTCTTATGATGTTATTCGTCACCCCTTTCACCCCAAATTCATACGACTATTTAATCAAATAAAATGTTTGAATGGGGGTGTCATTGTTTTGGACATTCTAATAAGCTATGTATATTTCTTTTATTAATCCTGTTGTTTGTGATATTTTTTAATAATAAATACATTTTTTTACTTCTGCTTTCTTTTAAAAATTACGTACTAAATACGTTACATTGTATGTACATCATTAATTCTCTAATCTTCTTCTTACCCTTATTGCAACTAAGCAGAGTCGGCAGAACATATTCTCCACTTCCACTCTCCCCTTTTTTTTACATGGGGAAATCCTACTGGATACACTCCCGGGAGAGAGAGTGAGTTATGTCCGACTCGCACGGACTAAAACCCCATGGGTGCCCCGCAACCGCCATGATGGAGGACAAGGGATGACGAAGCACTCCGCATGTCGCCCCGACGGCCGGCCCAGAAAGAAGATCCTGGGCCTCCCGCTAAAGAAGGACAGCCTGGCACGCGTAGACTGTCTCCCAGACGGCCGAACCAGTGCAATGGAGAGACGCGCCCCCCGACCCATCCCCCCTTGGTCCCCTGTCAAATGTCATATACGTATTCACATCTTTTACACAAATATCCTTTTTCACACAATCCAACCAACCTTATCCGGTCTTCCTCTCCTCCTATATCCGCCCACATTCATACTCAAAACTTTTCTAACTACATGACTTTCATCTCTTTTTATAACATGCCCGTACTACGCTAACTAATAATCATTTTACTCTTCTATCAACAAAATCTCTTGATTATATATACATATAAGAAAGAATTATGTACTAACTCATTGGCATAACAATGCACAGCCCAACCTTTCCTTTTCCATTGCAGGTGAGCACTAAGAAACTATTATTGGAAATTCAAGCCCTAACGTGGTGAAAAAGAGGGTCAAATCCAGTTACTCTTTTATATATACAGACTAGCTTGTGCCTGCGACTTTGTTTGTGTGGAATAGTTACTTTAAACTAACGCTAACACGGAGCGGAAGTTTACAAAAGGAAGAAATAACGATTTTGAAACATTCTTCA
>MU159418.1:196202-207848 GCA_015888305.1 Antheraea pernyi | reverse complement strand
TTATGTTAAATTACATGAAGTATACACTGATAGATGTATCGTACAATCGTACGAGAAAATAATACGAGAAACTAAGTGTACTATATATTTTTATTAAGCTACTAGCTGATACACGCGACTTTGTCTGCGTTGTTTATTATATTAACAACATAATATATCTTCTGTTCAGCGGTAAGATATTTAAAAAATGACTATAAAATATACTTCGCTAACAAAATTTGTTTGTAAACAATATTATCTGTTTACTTCCTCTCTCCTGTACATGCACGCAACATCGCTTGCCCATTTTCCACAGCAAGACAACGCCCATCACTGATTGCACAGTGCATAGGCACGTATAAAAGTCGTAGGTTCTTTAATAACCTTATGTTAAATGAAGATATCGTAGTATTTTTTAAATCAGTGTCAAATGTCTTAGAAGTACAACTAAGAAAGTTGATCAAAATCTATGTAGTAATTAGATAAAATAACGCCACCTGTATGATGTTATTTGTATAAATAACAGGGTATAGTTAATTTTATGAGATTGTGTAATATGGTCGAAAGAAGCAATAACGATAAGACTATAATGAGAGCAAAATTTATGTGCATCTGCTGATATGCACTCATATATTATTTTTTTATACTACGATGTTGGCAAACAAACATGCGGGTCGCCTGATGTTAAGCAGTCACCGCAGCCTATGGACGCTTGCCACATCAGAGGTGTCACATGCGCGTTGCCGACCCTTCAATATCCTATATACGTTCCCCTTGAAGAATGCCATATTGTAACCCCCAGGAAAAACCCCAGCAGGAAGTTAATTCCACAACAGAAGTGTGCGTGGGAGGAAACCCTTCTGAAACCGGACCGTCCGAGACCATTTCGGTTCCAGTGTGTGAGGATGAATTCTCATCCGATGAGGAGCGGTACGATGGTGAAAAGTGGCCACATGAATAAGGTTGAACAATTCCTCGGAATATAACGCATTGTACAAACGGTAGAACACACGCAGGGAGGCGACGTCTCTCCTTAAACTTAACGGTTCGATACCGTTTGTGAGCTTGTGATCGTCAACAATTCTCACAGCTCGTCGTTGAGCCGAGTCAAATGGCCCAAGTTGGTGTCCAGGTGCTCCCTGACAGACATTGACAATTGAAGACAGATTCCGAAGCTAAGGGTTGCAACGAGCGAAGTGAGAATTTGTAAATGACCAAGTTCTGACCATTCGCCAAAAACTTAGATTTCTTTAGAATTACGATCCATATGTATGATGTATCCATAAGTATGATGCAAACAATATTTATAACAGTTCGAAACTTTGACAGTATTGTCTATGGAGTAAATGCGTCCTTCAATGTCTGTATTTGTGTAAAAAGTTAATCAATCAGAAACTGTACAATTTTATTGAAATTTCATTTACAACATACCTCTCGCATGCGAGAACTTTATCGGCGGTACCCAGTCAAAGTGTCGAATAGTTGCGGTTCTTGGCTCGGCACCAAGGACTGTCGTTTCGGCTCTATCCTCTCTAATTTTTCAAAACAAAATGGCAACCATCCAAAATGAATAGCACAATACACCGATAGAGTTTATACAGCTTTATTTACGAGTTGTACCTTGTTCGTCTGTACTAAAATAAATGAAAATTAAATTTGGAATAGTGGCTAAGTTATTTAATGCTAGTAAACATACATTTACTATTAAAATAAGATAAAAAACTAAAGAAATACCTGATTTCGAAGTAGAGAAGCAGTTTTTCATCAGTATATGCTATGTGATTTTAATTACACCTAACGTTCATCTGTGATTATAGATTTTTTCTTTGTTTTTTGTTGTATCACGACAAACTTACTGCACTATGTCTGATGGTAAGCATAGTACACTCTAAAAATAATGGCAACCACCGAGAGACAAACTATCCATCGCCGGTCGCCGTTGTCATGCCGGCCTGCGTAAGTGTCTCTTCACGTTACGCTTGAAGGACTCCATGTCATAGGAAGGAGAGAACACACTGGCCGGGAGATTGTATTTATTGTAGGTGTTTTTTTATGGCTCATTGTATTTATTTGTAACAATAGCTAGAATATAACTGTCACTGATCTTCTCGTTACATCTTTACAACACATATGTTACACCTATTAAAGACAAGGGGTATATATTTCTAGGCTGCAATTAAATTTTACAAATTTGTCATGCTCGGAGCGTTGTGGTTTCAATATGTGTGTGTTCCGCGCAACGATGTGTGACCATGCTATCTTCTCTGTTATTACTACTGACGAAGATATCTGTAAAGAATTTTAGATTGTTCCAGATATTTTTTATTTATTGTCAGTGCAGTGTAAAGAATTCGAAGAAGCAATAAAGAATTCTTCTCTTTTTTATTCGTCCTAAATAAAATATTGGACTAAAAAACTATTATTTTATTTAATATGCTAACAATGTATGTAGCAGATCTTCCTAAATCCTACCATGTTATTTAACTTTAAAAGTCATTCTATGTCAAAACAAAATAGTAATACCAAATAAATTAATGACGTTATTGTTCCAAACAATCTCAATTATCATTTAATTACCTTATAACAAGATTGAGTTTTCTAATTATCGGCCTTTATGCAAACTGGAGTAATAACTGTCTGCGAAATGCCGCTGAGACTCCACGGTGAGTGTGGAAAACGGCTGTCTGCGGCAGGCATCGATTCATTCCTTATAGTTATAAATTGCTTCTTTTTACTATAGAACTAATTCAATGGTGCCCGAACCAGCTGCAATTCTCGGTTATATTGAATGTTTAACGTTGCGCTTTGAGAGCACTGTGGACCAGAAGTTTGACTCGCTCCGTTGCAAAGTTTAATATTTTATACTTTAGGTGCCTCTTACTTTTGTATGTTTATAAAATAAGCTAGGTAATGATATGCAAATTAAGTTAATTATTTAGTTTAACTTAATTATGTATTCATTCATATTTCTCTTGCATTTTTCATGTCGGCCATATTCTAAAATTACTTAAGTAGTATTTGTTGTTGTGACTCGACTAGCTTATAATCATACAACTCCTCTTTCTTATATTTTACCATGACACCTTGGCAACACTATACCTGATGGAAAGCACAGAATATCAAAATTAAAAATATTCAATTTTATTTCTGAGAAGGCGTTTATGTACGTCAAAACTAAAAACAATCCTGGTACCGAGAAGAAACTAAATGGGGATAGTTTTTAGAGGATGCACAAAGAGGAGTGTTATTTCCAGACATCGCTCCGTACGTGTCTAACATTCGTTCACACATTAATCCATAATAGACTTATGACATCGAAAACCACTTGACATGGTGCTTGAACTAACTATGCATATTTATACGTATTGTAAAACCAAACAAAACTGTTACCTAAAAAAATGTTACTGATCTTACTGAGCCTGAAACATGGGTCGACCGATTTGTCATAGTGTCTATTTTGGGATGTAAGGGGTGTCGAATAAGACTTGAAACACCCAAGCCAACCTCACCTGCATGTGGTGCACCCTGCTGAATAACGAACGAGGCAATGGCGAAAGCGGGGTGGTAGGGTTTTACAGCCTGACTGGGTCGCAACCACCATGTATATGGCGAAAAATCCCGTCATAGTGATTCGCTTCTGCAGGTCGCGTCTCTGGATCAGCCTGTGCATATCCAGCTTTTCGGAGGCCGGCATGACAGCGGCGACTGGCGATGGATAATGTGTCACTCGGCGGTTGCCATCGTTTTTGGATTGTACTGTGCTTACCATCAGGCACAGTGCAGCCATTTTGCCGTGCTACTATAAAATAAAAGTGTGTAAGTCATGCCGGTCTTTTATTTAATTCATCTTTTTTTGTAGTTTTTGCGGACATACAATAAATTATGAAGAATTTATTAGAAGGGCGGAGTTAATATACTCTATTCTTGATACCTAGCCTTTAATAATTCGCGATATCTCAAGTTGTAAATTACATGAACTGCGTATTTTTGAATTAATAATATGGTATCTACCTCAAGAACAATAAAAAACGGCGATCATCTAAAGATCTACAATTAATTGGTAGTCATCTTTGAAATGTAGACCTTCCAATCTCACAACAGCTGTATATACAGTGGCTGTTCACGAAGCATGACAAGTCAAAACAAGTCAGTGTTACAACAGCTCTTTTGGTTATTGGATACACACTGGTTGATTCGTTGGTACGCAACACGTCTAATGCCAATATAGCGAGAGGTACACCTGATGTATGCTTGTCCAGCGGCACAATACCCATGGGTTTGCCTGTCTTGTCTTGTCTCTCACATTCCAAAATTATATTCTACCTCATATTACTGTTGACAAAAGTTCTGTTTACGAGAGATTAAATCTGCATTAACGCGAACGTAACCGCGGGTAAAGGCTGGTTTATCAGAAAAAGGAGAACAACAGTCTAGCTAGATTTTGCATTTACACGCGTTTAAGTGATTGTGATCTGATATAATATGATTTATTTATCTCAAACTAGATGTTCCCACGACTTCGTCCGCATGGTTATAGTTACTTTGGTCCACGCAGCGGAAGTTCTCAAAAAACCGATTTTGAAACATTCTTCATTGTTGCTCCGCTCCTTATGGCCTTAGCGTGATGACATATGGTCTATAGCCTTCATTGATGAATGAGCTATCTAACACTGAAAGAATTTTTCAAATCGGACATGTAGTTCCTGAGATTAGCGCAATCAATCAAACAAACAAAGAAACCCTCCAGCTTTATAATATTGGCATAGATATAGACCAAATTTCAATAATTTTTTGTAATCCCGATTAAAAGCTATACTAAAGTGGTTAACAATTAACATAAGCGTTTAATTAGACAACCCAATACAGCTTACGACGTATAACATACAAGTATGTAAGTAAATCGAGCCCCGCCTCGTGTATCTATGTTAACTTCATAATAAGAAGTTTTAACAATTTTAAGCAAACATTGAGTTTCGTCGTCTCAGAAGTTAACGTACGCTGAACAAGTTTCTAGAGTGTTAGAAGAAGATAGAAAGTTTGTTTGAAGTTAGGCACGCATTTAGATATTTTTCGGTGAATTGTATCACTAGTATTGCGAACAATTCAGTTGTTTTTAAAACAGTTCTATTCATCATTTTATAAACTTCTTCTATTGTATAATACAGTTTTGTAAAATATAATTGATCGTATGTGGCTCTTTGACTACTGGCTCGTTGACTCAAAGACTCGATACCCGTAGATTCGTTATTTGTAGCTTGTTGTAGATTAATTGCTGTTGATGTTAATTATCTTCTTCTTCTTCTTCGAACCGTCTTCTCGAACTTTGCTATGTGATTGCTTCTGTCAATCTCTCTCGTGTGACTATCTCTGTTGATCTCTCTTATGTGACTATTTTTAGGAGTCCGTTCA
The DNA here is from genome assembly GCA_015888305.1 of Antheraea pernyi. Classification (NCBI taxonomy): domain Eukaryota; kingdom Metazoa; phylum Arthropoda; class Insecta; order Lepidoptera; family Saturniidae; genus Antheraea; species Antheraea pernyi. The sequence goes on along the minus strand of MU159418.1, from coordinate 202,460 downwards.
ACGCAATCAATGCGCCTCGTGCAGCTACGAGCCGGTCCGCCAATGAGCGTGTTCCGCGTGTGTGACGTATATTCAACATATTGTGTACATTGTGCATCTGCAGAACCAAGACCGACCGAGATGCGTTTCTCAGTATACATTTTTTTCCAAACAAACATACCAAATGTTTTCATATTGTAGGTACTAATTTCTTCGTATAGACCAGTAGTACTCAACCTATTTTTTTAAACGGGCCACAAACACGTTACACTCATGGTATCGCGGGCCGCTAATTACATATATTTAGGTATTAAATTTAAAAAAACGTAATTTCAAATTAACAACGTATTAATGTAGTGAAAAATGGTTGTCCAATAAAACAAGCTAGGTATAACCCTTATATCATAAGGAACGCATTGCGGTCGGGTTATCTGGGATCTATTTAATTTACTCAGCGTGCTCATAGTTTTTCTAATGGGCATGAAATTTAAAAGAATTGAAAATATAGTATAATCGGTTGGGCCAACTACAAAGACACGGTGGGCCGCGGGTTGAGTACGGCTGATATAAACGCCAGGCTATATTTTTCTGTATCCTATGTAGCATAAACCGTATATTTTCTGCCGCATTCGTTCCTAACGATATTAACATTCTTTTTCATAAAATTTATATGTAATAAATATAATATGATTTTATTATAATCGTAATCTAACTTACAACCATCAAATTACATTAAATGATGTACATACACATGACTCACTGTCCGCAACAATTATTGATGGATGTTTGATTCATAAAAAATATATTGAAACCATATTTGAAGAAGTATATATATATATATTTTATATCATAGGAGGCAAACTAACAGGTGGGTCACCTGATGTTAAGTGATCACCACCGTTCATAAATACTTACAACACCAGGGGAGTCGTAAATACCAACCTGTTTTGGGGGAGGAGCGGGAGTAAGGGGAGATGAGACCTCCGGCGCTCTCACTGACCGAACGAAACGCAACAATGCAAGCACCGTTACTTCACGTCGGTTTTCTGTGAGAGGGTGGTACTACTCCGGGCGAGCCGACCCAATCATGTTGAAACCATTAATAGTTTGTTTCAGTGTAGCTCTACCACCTACAAAAACGTTATATATCGTTCACTTATCATAAATAATTTTGTGATATTTGTTACGCTTGTTTTATAAATGAAATAATGGCACAGTAGCACTTATAAATATGTAACTGTTAACTTCTATAAATATTTTGTATATAACCATGGTTTCTCAATACTTTTGAGTTAATTTTATAAATTACAAAACTTAACATACATAACAATTTCATGGAAACATAACAAACAAACTCTCCTTCGCATTTATAACATTAGCAAGGATAAGAATAGGAAAACATATAATAGATATAAATATGTATCGCACAGGGTGTATGAAGCTATACGAATTCCTGAGTATCATTAATTTCATATTGAAATTTATGGCCCAAAATTCACCCATTGATATCGTCTCGCTTTTACATAAAAATTCCGTACACCAATACACAGGTACGTATATTCATGTTAACGGGTTCGAAGTGAATGTGAGGCTTTTAGGAAGAGTAAACATCATAGCCGCATCACGGGCATGGGTTAAAAATGCCTGAGCATTTTTATTTCAGTCCCTTTCATGGCGTATCCGCTCCATTCGCGTGCGTCGAGATTACGACAGCCCGTATAGTGTGACAAAGACTCGTGGGGTTTTCAATGCCGATAAAGGAGAACGGAGCGTTTATGTTTGTGATAAAATTATTAGATAATATTTCTGAATATGATAGTATAAAATTGAAAAAAAGATTATATAATATGTTTAAATCTTATCACAAGTAATATGATAAATCCGAAAACTGTTCCAGTCTAAACTACACATTCTTTCATCATTAAATTTTACGTACACGTTGGCGGATATATACAGGAACTATATTTACACCCTATCTAATATTATAAATGTAAATGAATTTGTTTGTTTATTTATTACGCTTTTACACCCTAACTACTCAACAAATTATTATAGAATTTTGCATATACGCTGTAAAGGGTACAGAAAAGGATATAGTGAGAAATACCTTTCATGCTGAAATAAAGTACCGTTCTCGAAGAATAGGTCTAAATTTATATTAACGCGATCAAAGCGGCGCGTAAAAGCGATCTACGAGTATTTATACTTTGTATAAAAGCCAATGAATTAAATGAATTATTACGATCTGATTGGATTATTTTGTGTGTTTGTGTATATTTCGGCAAATATACAAGAAAGCGCTTGCGATTTTGACAAGAAAACAATTAATTTAATTTAATAACAATAAAATCTAAAGGATGCGTTAGAGTAAAAGAGATTATGAACACCCCTATAAAAAACATGTGCGCTAATTTTCATGATGGACGCTTAAACGGTGTTGAAGTTTATTTATATCAGATATATCTATACCTACATCCATTTATACATACTTATATATATTGAACATATTGAAATATTATTACAGCCTATATGCAAACTTTCATAAACAAATAAAGAATGAGTCAGCGGCCGTAGAACCAAAAATTTTGGGATTGCAAAAATAGCCCGTTTCAAACTCTGTCGGATTGTGCGAGTAATAACGTCAGCCTTCCACAGGTTTCCACTCTCATTTATTGAAAGTTATATAAAGAGCGATGCTGTGTCGGAGTAGAGTGTTCAGTACATGAGAGAAAATACGAAGACGAATAATAAATTTAAAAAATCTTTATATTTCTTGGAAACTAAACATGAACTTAAATATTAATCTTACATTATAATCATAAACATGAAAAAATCTTATAACTATACTTTTATTTTTTTGCAAAACACCTGCTCGTGTGAAGGCCTCCTCCAAAGACGTCCATTTCTCCCTATCTTGAGCCACTTTTAGCCAGTTTAGGCCCGCTGTTCTTTTGATATCACCTTGCCATCTAGTGTGTGGTCTTCCTATGCGTATTTTTATTTTTGGATCATTCCACGTAGTGACTTGTTTGGTCCATTTGTCATCTTGTAGCCACGCCACATGTCCCGCATATTTCCATTTTAGCCTTTGGGCGTGGCTCGGAGCGTCGATGGCTAAGAGGAATAAAAAGGAATAAATCTTGAAGTGGACTACAACAGTATAAGATGTAAGTTTAATCGTATGATCCCTATCATCTATTTGATATCTGTCTGTGCGAGTACAAAGTAAATTTCTTCGACGGCCGTAACAATATTATATTGAATAAATTATTATGAGGAATATAATTAAAATGTGATAATAGTGGACGTAAATGTTATTCCAAAAGTTGTTGTTCTTCCAAAAAACTATGTACAGAACATAGATTTAAAAGTATAATATTACATGTTTCTCTTATTAAAACCCGTAAACAACTTACTTAATACCGTCTTAATTGCTAATATAATAAATAAAACTTTTTATTACAATTCGAAAGGCTAAAATTTAATTTAAGTAATAGTATTTACGAATAACCTTTGAAAGTCTGTCGAGATTCATTAACGAACGAATTTATTCAAGGTATATTGAAAAGGGCATCTATAGGCAAACTTAATAAAATATAGAGGTACTTGAGTATAAAGAATTAAATAAATGTTTCTAGAAATATATGCGACTTTTTCTTACTAATTCTAGAGCATAACCATAACTAATCCTATCGACAAACACAAATAAACGCTTTCTTATCTCTCACTCACACATTTTTTATTTTTTTTTATTAAACATATTAAACGCTTTAAAATTATAGTTTATTAACTCTAAATACACGGTTAAATTTACAGGTTTTAAATAATCTTTATAAAAGCCTAGTGTAATATAAAATTAGTGTACACAACAGTGTAGCGTTTGAACGACAGTGCCCGCATGACCTGCTTCGTATGCCAGCTAACTCAAACATTTGTAGGACAAACATTCGCAAAGCTCTAATGCTTTTAAATATGTAATATACAATTTTCTGTAATATTTTAATAATGTTTTTACATTTAATTTTATAACTATGATTATATTTTATTGCGTATTAAAATAGAAAGTTGGTGTATTATGTCTCACAATATTCGTATATAAGAATAATTTAATGAGGGAAAAAAAATTAAGCTATACGTTTTAAGTCCGTTAATGATGGAAAAAATATATTGTTAGGTTAAGTAAAGAAAGATTATGAATTTGTATTAAAAGTGTTACACGGATTTATGAAAAACTAGCTTCTGTCTGCGACTTCGCCGCATGGACGCTCTCAAATGGACAAAAAAAAAAGATTCTGAAACATTCCTCATTGGTGCACCGCTCCTATTGATCTTAACGTGATAATATATAGCCTATAGCTTTGCTCGATAAATGAGCTATCTAACACTGAAATAATTTTTCAAATCCGACCGATAGTTCCTGAGATTAGCGCGTTCAACCAAACATACAAACCATCCAGCTTTATATATTAGTATAGATATATCAGTCTCCAATTCTCTATGCTATCATATTATAATTTCGGTAGAATCGATCGAATATTCTAGTATGCGATTCACCTAGAAAAATGTCTATATAATTTCGTTACAGAATAATAACGGCTAGAATTGGATATACAGAATTTAAGTCAGTTTTATTTCCTTTTTGGAGATATTTATGTACATATAAACAACATTTCAATTACCGTAAAGACGTAAAACAAAATATTGAACGCAATTACGTATTTGATTCTCGATTCACAAACACCGGAATACACAGCTATAATTAAAATTAAATTAGCGATCCATCCAACGCAAGTGCTTTCAATTTTCGCGTGAGTCTATCAACTAGCAGTTTATTAAACGAAGCCTTTCTGTTAACTTGCTTCATCGTGATCTCTCCACTTAATAACAAGCCTCAGGCCTTCGAGAAATTAATTTCCAACTAATGCATTAGTCGCTAGTGATACAAGAAATATAATTAAAGGTAAGAACATGTTACGATTTTATTAACCGAGTTTCTTATTAGTATTAAATGTACAGGGGTTTAAATTCTTTGTGTTTGTGTGTGTGTGACAGTGTGGTTCTACTATACTACTACATACCTATAGAGAACATATTAAGGTACCACTCTTATATAAATATATTTACGGTATAGTGTGGTATAGTGTTGCATTTTACATTTTAGAATTATTGTTATGAAAATAAATTATTTACGTTTAAACAAATTTTACAAAAAAGAAAACACGAAAAAATTTGCTAGACATGTAATTTTTTTTATCTTGTACTTAAACATACTTTCGAACTTGTTACTACATTTTATACGTATTTATACTTTTAAAATTCCGAGAGTCATTGTGAATAGTTCTTTAAGTTACTTTTAAGTTGCTGTGACTATTTTAAACTAGCTTTTGCCTGTGGCTTCCTTTACGCTCATGTTTTTTTTGCTTAGAGAACAATATAAAAAAAATGAAAAACCTATGGCCTTTTCTGTACCTCTGAAAATATGTATGCAAAATTTCACGATGATCGGTTAAGTAGTTAAGGTGCGAAAGGTGCGATATTCAGAATATTTATTTCATCAATTATTCATCGGTATACAAGTATTCGTACTGTTAAATAGTGTGATTAATTATTTGACATTATATTTGCTACAAGCCTACTTCGCACCCTATCTATACATATAATAACAATGTAGATCTAACGTGTCTGTTATTTTTTAGATTTTTGCGAAAAAATTATTGCCGGTGCCTTGGAATAAGTAATAAGATACATTTCACTCATTTTTGAAAATGTCTGGTCTGTCTGTCTGTCTGTTTGAACATGCATCACTGCTAAAGTACTGCGTTCATGAAAAACCGAAAATCATAAAGCATATCCTCGAGTAACGTTTTGTCTTGGTTTCATTAAAATCGGTTCACTCTATCAAAAATTATTGTAATTTTAATGGCGAGGCGACTTAAGTACGAGAGAGACGTAGATAAGTAAATGAACTTAATTTATTCAGATGATGATTTTATTAGTCACTATTTTTATATTAGGTTCGGAGTCGCGGCCCTAGTTAGTAGCAAATAAAATAATATATAGTCTCTAGGTTAAACGAAATCTATAATAGAATTATTGGGGTGTAAGGGTGTCGTATAACATCCAAGACTGGAGACATCCAAGCCAACCTCACCTGTGCGTGGTGCACCCTGCTGGATAACGAACGAGGCAATGGCGAAAGCGGGGTGGTAGGGTTTTACAGCCTGACTGGGTCGCAACCACCATGTATATGGCGAAAAAGCCCGTCATAGTGATTCGCTT
>MU159418.1:151119-196080 GCA_015888305.1 Antheraea pernyi | reverse complement strand
AACGAAACGCAACAATGCAAGCACCGTTACTTCACGTCGGTTTTCTGTGAGAGGGTGGTACTACTCCGGGCGAGCCGACCCAATCATGTTGAAACCATTAATAGTTTGTTTCAGTGTAGCTCTACCACCTACAAAAACGTTATATATCGTTCACTTATCATAAATAATTTTGTGATATTTGTTACGCTTGTTTTATAAATGAAATAATGGTACAGTAGCACTTATAAATATGGAACTGTTAACTTCTATAAATATTTTGTATATAACGATGGTTTCTCAATACTTTTGAGATTCAATAATTCGTCAGGTCAATTTTATAAATTACAGAACATACATAACAATTTCATGGAAATATAACAAACAAACAAACTCTGCTTCGCATTTATAACATTAGCAAGGATAAGAATAGGAAAACATATAATAGATATAAATATGTATCGCACAGGGTGTATGAAGCTATACGAATTCCTGAGTATCATTAATTTCATATTGAAATTTATGGCCCAAAATTCACCCATTGATATCGTCTCGCTTTTACATAAAAATTCCGTACACCAATACACAGGTACGTATATTCATGTTAACGGGTTCGAAGTGAATGTGAGGCTTTTAGGAAGAGTAAACATCATAGCCGCATCACGGGCATGGGTTAAAAATGCCTGAGCATTTTTATTTCAGTCCCTTTCATGGCGTATCCGTTCCATTCGCGTGCGTCGAGATTACGACAGCCCGTATAGTGTGACAAAGACACGTCGTGGGGTTTTCAATGCCGATAAAGGAGAACGGAGCGTTTATGTTTGTGATAAAATTATTAGATAATATTTCTGAATATGATAGTATAAAATTGAAAAAAAGATTATATAATATGTTTAAATCTTATCACAAGTAATATGATAAATCCGAAAACTGTTCCAGTCTAAACTACACATTCTTTCATCATTAAATTTTACGTACACGTTGGCGGATATATACAGGAACTATATTTACACCCTATCTAATATTATAAATGTAAATGAATTTGTTTGTTTATTTATTACGCTTTTACACCCTAACTACTCAACAAATTATTATAGAATTTTGCATATACGCTGTAAAGGGTACAGAAAAGGATATAGTGAGAAATACCTTTCATGTTGAAATAAAGAACTGTTCTAAATTTATATTAACGCGATCAAAGCGGCGCGTAAAAGCGATCTACGAGTATTTATACTTTGTATAAAAGCCAATGAATTAAATGAATTATTACGATCTGATTGGATTATTTTGTGTGTTTGTGTATATTTCGGCAAATATACAAGAAAGCGCTTGCGATTTTGACAAGAAAACAATTAATTTAATTTAATAACAATAAAATCTAAAGGATGCGTTAGAGTAAAAGAGATTATGAACACCCCTATAAAAAACATGTGCGCTAATTTTCATGATGGACGCTTAAACGGTGTTGAAGTTTATTTATATCAGATATATCTATACCTACATCCATTTATACATACTTATATATATTGAACATATTGAAATATTATTACAGCCTATATGCAAACTTTCATAAACAAATAAAGAATGAGTCAGCGGCCGTAGAACCAAAAATTTTGGGATTGCAAAAATAGCCCGTTTCAAACTCTGTCGGATTGTGCGAGTAATAACGTCAGCCTTCCACAGGTTTCCACTCTCATTTATTGAAAGTTATATAAAGAGCGATGCTGTGTCGGAGTAGAGTGTTCAGTACATGAGAGAAAATACGAAGACGAATAATAAATTTAAAAAATCTTTATATTTCTTGGAAACTAAACATGAACTTAAATATTAATCTTACATTATAATCATAAACATGAAAAAATCTTATAACTATACTTTTATTTTTTTGCAAAACACCTGCTCGTGTGAAGGCCTCCTCCAAAGACGTCCATTTCTCCCTATCTTGAGCCACTTTTAGCCAGTTTAGGCCCGCTGTTCTTTTGATATCACCTTGCCATCTAGTGTGTGGTCTTCCTATGCGTATTTTTATTTTTGGATCATTCCACGTAGTGACTTGTTTGGTCCATTTGTCATCTTGTAGCCACGCCACATGTCCCGCATATTTCCATTTTAGCCTTTGGGCGTGGCTCGGAGCGTCGATGGCTAAGAGGAATAAAAAGGAATAAATCTTGAAGTGGACTACAACAGTATAAGATGTAAGTTTAATCGTATGATCCCTATCATCTATTTGATATCTGTCTGTGCGAGTACAAAGTAAATTTCTTCGGCGGCCGTAACAATATTATATTGAATAAATTATTATGAGGAATATAATTAAAATGTGATAATGGTGGACGTAAATGTTATTCCAAAAGTTGTTGTTCTTCCAAAAAACTATGTACAGAACATAGATTTAAAAGTATAATATTACATGTTTCTCTTATTAAAACCCGTAAACAACTTACTTAATACCGTCTTAATTGCTAATATAATAAATAAAACTTTTTATTACAATTCGAAAGGCTAAAATTTAATTTAAGTAATAGTATTTACGAATAACCTTTGAAAGTCTGTCGAGATTCATTAACGAACGAATTTATTCAAGGTATATTGAAAAGGGCATCTATAGGCAAACTTAATAAAATATAGAGGTACTTGAGTATAATGAATTAAATAAATGTTTCTAGAAATATATGCGACTTTTTCTTACTAATTCTAGAGCATAACCATAACTAATCCTATCGACAAACACAAATAAACGCTTTCTTATCTCTCACTCACACATTTTTTATTTTTTTTTATTAAACATATTAAACGCTTTAAAATTATAGTTTATTAACTCTAAATACACGGTTAAATTTACAGGTTTTAAATAATCTTTATAAAAGCCTAGTGTAATATAAAATTAGTGTACACAACAGTGTAGCGTTTGAACGACAGTGCCCGCATGACCTGCTTCGTATGCCAGCTAACTCAAACATTTGTAGGACAAACATTCGCAAAGCTCTAATGCTTTTAAATATGTAATATACAATTTTCTGTAATATTTTAATAATGTTTTTACATTTAATTTTATAACTATGATTATATTTTATTGCGTATTAAAATAGAAAGTTGGTGTATTATGTCTCACAATATTCGTATATAAGAATAATTTAATGGGAGAAAAATTTAAGCTATACGTTTTAAGGCCGTTAATGATAGACAAAAAAGGGATTGTTAGATTAAGTAACGAAAAAATAAAAATTTGTATTAAAAGTGTTACACGGATTTATGAAAAACTAGCTTCTGTCTGCGACTTCGCCGCATGGACGCTCTCAAATGGACAAAAAAAAAGATTCTGAAACATTCCTCATTGGTGCACCGCTCCTATTGGTCTTAACGTGATAATATATAGCATATAGCTTTTCTCCATAAATGAGCTATCTAACACTAATATAATTTTTCAAATCAGACCAATAGTTCATGACATTAGCGCGTTCAACGAAACGATACAAACCATCCAGCTTTATATATTAGTATAGCTATATCAGTCTCCAATTCTCTATGCTATCATATTATAATTTCGGTAGAATCGATCGAATATTCTAGTATGCGATTCACCTAGAAAAATGTCTATATAATTTCGTTACAGAATAATAACGGCTAGAATTGGATATACAGAATTTAAGTCAGTTTTATTTCCTTTTTGGAGATATTTATGTACATATAAACAACATTTCAATTACCGTAAAGACGTAAAACAAAATATTGAACGCAATTACGTATTTGATTCTCGATTCACAAACACCGGAATACACAGCTATAATTAAAATTAAATTAGCGATCCATCCAACGCAAGTGCTTTCAATTTTCGCGTGAGTCTATCAACTAGCAGTTTATTAAACGAAGCCTTTCTGTTAACTTGCTTCATCGTGATCTCTCCACTTAATAACAAGCCTCAGGCCTTCGAGAAATTAATTTCCAACTAATGCATTAGTCGCTAGTGATACAAGAAATATAATTAAAGGTAAGAACATCTTGTGTTACGATTTTATTAACCCAGTTTCTTATTAGTATTAAATGTACAGGGGTTTAAATTCTTTGTGTTTGTGTGTGTGTGACAGTGTGGTTCTACTATAGTACTACATACCTATAGAGAACATATTAAGGTACCACTCTTATATAAAGATATTTACGGTATAGTGTGGTATAGTGTTGCATTTTACATTTTAGAATTATTGTTATGAAAATAAATTATTTACGTTTAAACAAATTTTACAAAAAAGAAAACACGAAAAAATTTGCTAGACATGTAATTTTTTTTATCTTGTACTTAAACATACTTTCGAACTTGTTACTACATTTTATACGTATTTATACTTTTAAAATTCCGAGAGTCATTGTGAATAGTTCTTTAAGTTACTTTTAAGTTGCTGTGACTATTTTAAACTAGCTTTTGCCTGTGGCTTCCTTTACGCTCATGTTTTTTTTGCTTAGAGAACAATATAAAAAAAATGAAAAACCTATGGCCTTTTCTGTACCTCTGAAAATATGTATGCAAAATTTCACGATGATCGGTTAAGTAGTTAAGGTGCGAAAGGTGCGATATTCAGAATATTTATTTCATCAATTATTCATCGGTATACAAGTATTCGTACTGTTAAATAGTGTGATTAATTATTTGACATTATATTTGCTACAAGCCTACTTCGCACCCTATCTATACATATAATAACAATGTAGATCTAACGTGTCTGTTATTTTTTAGATTTTTGCGAAAAAATTATTGCCGGTGCCTTGGAATAAGTAATAAGATACATTTCACTCATTCTTGAAAATGTCTGGTCTGTCTGTCTGTCTGTTTGAACATGCATCACTGCTAAAGTACTGCGTTCATGAAAAACCGAAAATCATAAAGCATATCCTCGAGTAACGTTTTGTCTTGGTTTCATTAAAATCGGTTCACTCTATCAAAAATTATTGTAATTTTAATGGCGAGGCGACTTAAGTACGAGAGAGACGTAGATAAGTAAATGAACTTAATTTATTCAGATGATGATTTTATTAGTCACTATTTTTATATTAGGTTCGGAGTCGCGGCCCTAGTTAGTAGCAAATAAAATAATATATAGTCTCTAGGTTAAACGAAATCTATAATAGAATTATTGGGGTGTAAGGGTGTCGTATAACATCCAAGACTGGAGACATCCAAGCCAACCTCACCTGTGCGTGGTGCACCCTGCTGGATAACGAACGAGGCAATGGCGAAAGCGGGGTGGTAGGGTTTTACAGCCTGACTGGGTCGCAACCACCATGTATATGGCGAAAAAGCCCGTCATAGTGATTCGCTTCTGCGGGTCGCGTTTCGGGATCAACCTGTGCATATCCAGCTATTCGCAGGCCGGCATAACAGCGTCGACCGGCGATGGATAATGTGTCACTCGGTGGTCGCCATTGTTTTTAGATTGTACTGTGCTTACCATCAGGCACAGTGCAGTCATTTTGTCGTGCTACAATAAAAAAAATAGTGAAGCTATAAACTTCGCCATAACTATCTGATATATTCTCTGCAGTCATAAAGATTGTGATAAAGTTACATAAATTTGTCAGCGAGTATTTTACAATATACATACGTCACATTTTACATATACATACAGTCGCCAATCAACGTCGATTTGAAACGACTTGAAACGCGGTATCTGGTCGGAAATCCGGCGAGAGGCAAGATTCAGCAAAAATTTCATGTCTCTCAAACAAGCGAGCCAACGACAAACTTTCGTATAAAAATATCACACCGTCGAAGTCTGACAGAAATTCCTATTCAACATCGTTTACGATGTCTTATTCCAATTATCTATTATCGTTTTATTGAATTTGTAACATTTTCAATAAATAATAACATGTATGAATTTTCATAGAAAGAAAATTAGGTCCAGTTTAAGAAACGTTTAAGATTAATAAGATCAAAGATCGAGTGCATGGGGCAGCCTGGAAAAGACATATGTCAAGTAGCGGATTGACATGGGTTACTTGTTATTAAGAAAAGTGTATGTTAAAGTGTTGTTATGTTAAGGTATCATTAAATCTAGTCTTCTATATACAGCATGACTGGTTAAAGAGTTGCAATATTCTCACAAATTAATCATAAGTTGTTTCTCGTTCTAAATCAATTAAAAAATAGGTGCTTAATATTTGACCTAATTATCTTGAGAAACGCAAAACTGATTGATATACACTCAACATCAGATGATTTACGCAAATACGAACTGATGTAATAAATACGGAAGCAGTGAGTCACGCTGGGCCAGGCACACTGGTCCGCGCATCGCTTTCCACTGTTCGACTGTGCGACATTGCGACAATAAGCAGGTTCCTAATGATTAACCTTGAAATGCGCCCCTTTAAAATTCTCATTTTTTTACGTATAAAAGTATCGCTCCCATTGTTTTCAAAGTTTTAGAACCAACTTTAACTAAGGTTCTCTTTGTTGTTTATTCGTATTTGTTTTGATATTATTATTTTATATGTAAAATGTGACCACGAACTACCACACAATTGAACGGTGTAACCCTTTAAACATTCACCAGGTATATGTTGGGGAAAACGTGGGGTCATCAATGTCAGGATTACAAAGGCGACATTGTAATAAAGGGCACTATATTACTTGAACACTTACGAATGTACGTAGAGTTTTTGGTGACGTGAAAACGTCGTGATAATATGGTATCGTATCATTGTGGTAGGACTTTTTTAAATGTCGCCTTAAATCTAGCTCCCTTAAGTTGAAAATCTGTCGCCAAGCAGCTAAGGGTATGTTCCGGCAGATACACCAGTTCCTGTAGGTATAGCGTGTTTACTATCCTGGACCACATCGTAACTGAACATCAGGTGAGATTGTGGTCGCGAAAACCTATAAAGTATACCTATATAAAAGAATGTGAACTATCTAGTCATCGAAGCCAGAATCCACCCTACTTTTTTGTACTATGCCTTATATGTTTTTCCATTCGGTGTGAGTAGGTATGAATATTTTTGACGTAGATGAATCCATTGCGCCGATATATGTGTACAGAAAATGGACCATTTTCTTTCAATTGAACATGTCTTAATTTAATTGTGTATGGGAGATGAAGTCTGTGATTTAGCATTGTGTAAATTGTGGTGTTGTGTTTTCGTTAAAAGACATTTATAGTAAATAGTTGGAATTTATTATTTTAAATTATAAAGTGTTAAAAAAAGAAAATAATAAAAAGAAAATAAGCTTTTATGTCATTTCAATTGCTTCAGGTAGGATTAGAATCGTGGTTATAATTTTTGGTAAAAAAAAAAACGTATTATTTGTTAAAATACTAATAAATGTTAACAATTGTAGAAAAACATCGATCTCAAAGGGGTCTGTTACATACATACATACAGGTGAAGCTAATAAAAGCGTGATAAAAACTACTTTATGTGACTTAAACATAAAAGGTAGACATATGCTGTCGGTGACTTTTCTGTAGGCATTATCAAACTCTACAACTCTTCCCTAGAACTCAATCATATATATCTCATCGTTAAGGCAGCGTTCGTAAGAAACCTTTTCGTTCGACCGGTTTCTCTCCGACTTACTTTGCAAATCCGACTACCGCAGAAAAGTCTTTTCATTTTTCGGGTTAATATATAGTCTAAGACACTCACAAATAACGTGCTTTTTTATTGGTAAAAGAGTTTTCACAATCGGTTTAGTAGTTCTTGAGATTACCCCATACAATGTCACAAACTCACAAACTTTACCTCTTGGAGGTGGGCCTCCGGTGCTCTCACTGACCGAACGAAACGCAACAATGCAAGCACTGTTACGTCACGTCGGTGTTCTGTGAGAGGGTGGTACTACCCCGGGCGAGCCGACCTATTCATGCTGAAACTAGTAATAGCTACAGCGTGGCTTTACCACCTTCAAAACTCAGCAATATTTATTTTTATTATATTACTAGCTGTACCCGCAGATCCGCACGCGTTTTTTTTAAATCGTATTAAAGATTATTATAGAATTGTGAGACTATGTACAATTACAGAAGAACTCTTTAAAGACAATTGTAAGTACAACGCGCACGCCACTAAAAGTAACATGTAACGTGTACATTAGATATATAAATACAAAAAGCGTGCCAAATGAGGTTTGTCATCAGCAACACATTTGGAACCATAACCCACCATAGGTATATATATATAACTACCTCAGTGCTCACTTACACAGTATAAGGAGCTAACGTAACAATAACTTAAAATATTATTATTAAGATTTACATTTACATTATATTTAATATACATTGCCATTATTATAATTAAGATTTTGTGACTATACAAAAAATAAACGCTTGTCTGTTCCTGCACGCACTCCTATGTGGAAGTTACTGTAAGGCGAAGCTCTGCCCGGATAAATAGGTACAGTGCCTACAGAGTGTTTATTGCCATTCCTGACTGCATTGACTCTATACGTGATTAGTGTAACATCTAAGATCTTTTTAGGAAAACCTCTATATCATTAATGTTATTAATAATTATAATGCCGAATTGTAAACAATAGGCTGATAATCTCTAAGATATTTTTGTATTGCCATTGATCCATTGTACCTTCAATCTTCCGAACGGGTCCAACTCCACAAAAACACCCCCAAACATTAATGTTACCGCCTCCGTGCTAGTTATAATTAAAGTCATTGTTTACAGAACGTCTAATATAGCGCTTTCATCGGAATTTACCATATATATTTTTGTTTCATCTGAAAATAACACTTTTTTCCATTCTCGTATCGTTCAATTACATATTTTTAGCGAATAATAATCGCTTCTCTCGATGTTGCTTGGTAAGAAGCGGTACCTTTCGAGATATTCTTCCAAACAAGACAGACCGACAAAAATTGCATTTTAGTTATCAGAAGCGTGTTCATACCAAATCAGTAAAAAAAAATTATTTTGATATTACATACAGACACTTCATTTTTATTATATGTATAGATAGAACATATAGATTTCCTGAAACCGCACTTAAATAATTGTTTTTCACATGATTTCTTACACCGTTTGAATATGATAAAACCTTATGGAGTTGTTGTCTGTGCGCTTTTCAACATTTCTGAACTGGTGGAGCCACTTTAAAATAGGTGGCGTGCATGTTTTTTTATTTTAAAAACAGGCGGTGCGGCTGGCTGTAGCACGTTTTATTTTATTTTAACCTAGTCGATAACCACGTATGCGTCTACGTCGTTTATTATTTTAACAATATATTTTCTGTACTGAGGAAAAATTATAAGGAAAATATTGCTTATCCCACTTCTCTAGAGCAAAAAAACTGAACGCGTAGGTAGTGCTTATAATATCGTAGCTACTTGTTTTTAATACAAAACAATTTTTGTCATCATAACAAATTAAGTGTGTGATTGTACTGTTTATATAGTCGGTTAGAATAAAAAAATACACTAAAATAAAGATACGTGAGCGAAGTTTAAAAATAATTTTATAAAATAAATGTACGAAAGAAAAGTGCAATTATTTAAAAGCTCTTTAGTTCGTTAATCTTCTCCTTCAGCGTTACTTCAAAAGATTTCATTTTAAAGTGGTTGACGAGTTTAAGTACGTTCAAATTAGCTCTTAGAACCAAGTACGAAATAAATATATTGGATATTATTAAATGAGAGCTCGTTTCTGAAAATTACGATGTTTATTAAAATGCTAGCTGAAAAATTTGTTACATAAATGCGAGAAATGTGATTATTTAGTTTGCGATAACTGTTAAAAATACGGTAGAAATTTCTGTAATTTATGAGGTTTAGTATAAATTACTTGTCTATTAAATTAATATTTTGTTATCACCCACCTCCGGTGCCGCTGCATCACATTCAAGAGACGAGACTACAACACGACCGGAACATTGATATTAGCGCCACCATATTATAAATATACATCGACACTAGCGCCAACATATTAGAGATACACATTGATACTAGCGCCACCATATTAGAGAGACACATTGACACTAGCGCCACCATATTAACATCTATATTGACGTCATAGTTATGTTTTGATTGATCAATCCACCAAGCACAAACGAATAAAACGTTAACCAATATAGACACAAAACTCTCTATAGTTACGATGAATTATCCGTAAGTGTGACTACCTCAACTGTCTGAGCGAGTATGCCCAGCATCTAGTCATCGGTCGCCTTTTAAAGTATCAAGATACATAAACAGCCGAACAGCCGATACCTTCTACCAATAGCGTTCGAGGTCATTAGTAACACCCCCGATATAGTCAATAGCGCGGTATCCCCGGTCAATAGTAGCTCCCGATATATATATATATAACTAGTAATCATTTGCAACTTGTTCACGTTAAATAGCTATATAACTGATATTATAAATGTGAAAGTGAGTTTGTTTATTTGTTACATGTCCACGTCTTAGCTACTCAATCAATCGTCATAAAATATTGTATACCCATTGTCAGGTACACAAAAGGACATACGACAACATACAAATTTTATAAAAATAAACTATTTATGTATTTACACGTACTTTTATACACGAACTATGCACCTTAATATGCCAACCTTTCTCTAACCTGACCACAAAACCATATCCTTTCCTACCTAGTACCTTTCCTAGTACATAGCGTCAGCACTTTTCCCAGTCCTCTCACGATCCTCGATACCACCCTATACAATATACCCTATATAATATACAATAGTTCATTCCCAGACTCAGTCCGTGACACTCATAATTCTTATAATTATTCATTCAGTGTTAAATAATAAATAGACACATTATACGTGAAACAGTGTTAAATAATAAATATATTATACGTATAACAAATCTTTTCTTTTTTTTAAAGGATTTTAACGACCCTAAAAAGAGTTCAGAACTGAAGTTATTACGATGCGCGCACGTCGTGACGATAAACCGTCACTCTGAAGTTAGCTATAGTCAACTTTTTCTATTGATAGTGTCGTTTTTTCTACAAACGTAGAATAAGGCGAAAGATAAAATTTTTGAAAAGATTTTATCTTGTTACGCCAAAGAAGTATAACTTCTAACGCGTGAACATAAGTACACACACCCTTTTTTTTTCTCATACTGACTACGCTACTGACCTATCAAGGTCTTAACAGCTTCATCGGACTAAAACGGGACAACATTCCCCAGGCCCGCTAGTAGATTACACAAGGAAAACATATTTACTAATTTGTGTTATCATAAAACTTGTGATATATATTGAGAAATTCCAAATCTAGTGACTATTAACATTTTAAATTACCGTCTAGTGAATAAAACGTACTCAAGTAATTTAGGAGTGGTTTCCAAGAGAGCAATAAGGAAAAATGTGATTAATATTTGGTGCGTGCCTCGCGTACTGGCTTCATTACCCACTTCAAGATTTGCCTTCACTTTAAAGGAAACATGAACATAATTTGACTTCGACATTTACTCAAGGTTAAATTTCGAATGACTTTATTGCAAAATAAACAATCTTGTTGGAATCATACTAATATTATAAAGAGGTAAAGTTTGTGGCGTTGTAGGGGGTAATCTCAAACTACTGATCCGATGTGAAATATTCATTCAGTGTTCTATAGCTCGTTTATCGAAGGCTATAAGCTATTCATCACGCTAAGACCAACAAGAGCGGAGCACCAATGAAGAATGATTCAAAATTGGGGCTTATTCTCTTCTTGAGAGCGTCCGCTGCGTGTTAGCGTTAGCTCAAAGTAACTATTCCACGCGGACGAAGTTGCAGGCAGAGGCTAGTGACTTATATTTGAAATAACTAAATTTAATATTAGTTTTTTTTTATAGTAGCTCGACAAAATGACTGCACTGTGCCTGATGGTAAGCGCAGTACAATCCATAGACACACGATCCATCGCCGGTCGCCGCTGTCATGCCGGCCTGCGAAAAGCTGGATATGCACAGGCTGATCCCGAAACGCGACCCGCAAAAGCGAATCACTATGACGGACTTTTTCGCCATATACATGTTGGTTGCGACCCAGTCAGGCTGTAAAACCCTACCACCCCGCTTTCGCCAATGCCTCGTTCGTTATTCAGCAGAGTGCACCACGTGCAGATGAGGTTGGCTTGGATGTCTCAAGTCTTAGATGTTA
This sequence comes from Antheraea pernyi, assembly GCA_015888305.1. NCBI lineage: Eukaryota > Metazoa > Arthropoda > Insecta > Lepidoptera > Saturniidae > Antheraea > Antheraea pernyi. The sequence goes on along the minus strand of MU159418.1, from coordinate 183,999 downwards.
TTTGACACCCTTTACACCCCAAAATATTAATTCGTTTTTAATATTAATTTACTTGGTTTATCTTTTTATTATTATATCAATATATAGGTATACATATACGTATTATAATTAAGTTTGTATGATCATATAATCTTGCTAAAGGGTTACTGGCCTAAAGTGTATGTTTTTAAAGTGGAAGCCGTAGAAAATATGACTGTCTTCTGACTGATAGAATTAATTGATATGATACTATAGAGTGCTAAAAAAATGACGTTGCAGCATGCTCAGCTGGTTTCTCACTGGCTTTCAGCTTTTCAGCTGGCTCGCCCGAGGTGGTACCACCCGAACCACAGAAACACCGACGTGAAGTAACAGTGCTTGCATTGTTGCGTTTCATTCGGTCAGTGAGAGTGCCGGAAGCCCACCTCCCCTCTCCCCCTCCCTCTCGACCCCCAATCCTTCCCCTCCCCAAACACAGGCTGGCAACGCATTTGCGACTCCTCTGGTGTTGGACGGTGGTTATCACTTAACATCAGGTGACGCGCCAGTTCGTTTGCTACCTATGATATAAAAAAATGACGTCTGAAATTATCAATAAGTCATGTACAGGCAGGTATAAAGGCTTAACGCACACCTTCCTACTAAGACATCTTCAACTATTAGTGGTTAACTGAATAGTTGTCATTAGTATTAGCGAGTAGAAACAAATTTTAGTAGCAAAAAATGATATTCATTAGTACGTTTTGAATTTAAAAAAGCACAATGAATTTTAATGAATGCGAATATTCACACCGATACAGAAATGAGGGCATTTTGCGTTATCAGGTTACAGTCGGTGAAGCGTTGGAATTTAATAACTTGGTATCGTTATTGATATATTTTTTATGTCTTTCTTTAATAATATTTCTACTTTTAACTTTGTTTTATTCTGAAAATGTTACTCTTCACTCAATCTAAAACGATTTTACTAAGATAACATCCATTACCGAGAATAGGTTCTCAGACACTTAAATAAATAATGGCCGCCGCAAATTTCTTCTATGTCGTAAGGACATTTAAAAAACAAAAACTCACCTACTGACAATATTTTCGAGGGCTTAAAGCTTTTAAGCCGCCTACGCAAAAAACGCCAAATTAAATGAACATAAAGTACGCATCTTATAAATAATGCGGTCATCAAGTCTTTGCTCCGAGAAAGGTTACTTAAAATTTCACTGAATCCAGACACGTAACTTAAATGGAGAGCGAGGGACATGGACCACATTCTAATTCGTTTCTAAAATGAATAAAAAACGAAAGTAAATTTTAAAACGTAACACAAACAGCAAACTTATTTTAATACACATTTATAGTTCTTATGTTTTACAAGTTTATTTTATTGTATTTTTAATCCTATTCTAAGTAAAGAAGGTAAGGTATAAAGAAATGCATAGAAAGTTATGTATCTTATTTCATTACAATTTATGATACTCCATTGTATTTTAACTGACTTTATTAAGAAAATCTTTTCTAAAGATGAATAAAAAACGGTCTTGTCCCCTCCTAAGAGACCCCGACTGCAATCTGAGGGGTCAAGATGGTAGACCCATCAAGGAAAGGTGGGTGTTAGACCCCCTCATGAACTGTGGAAATCGCATCGGCACAGTGCGCCTCTACCACATGGGCCTGTGCAGTTAGACTGCCCGGGCGACGACATGAATAAAAACAAAAGTTAATTTTAAAACGCAACGCAAAGAAAACTTACATAACACAAAATGAAACTTATACAATATTAACATTTATGTAACTTAATAGTATTTTAACTGACTTGTTTAAGAAAATTACTCTTCTGGTACAACAGACAAAATATAACTAATCGTTTATAGGTATGTTTAGGCAGCAGCATTTGATAATCAATCAAGGTTTACTGTAAGACGATTTTATGCCACGTCGACGTATTTATATCAGGCGAGATTGCAGCATGTATGTATTTCAGTATGTTTTAATTATAAATATTCTAAGTTGTCGTGTTTGTGTGAACAGATAAATAAATGAGACAGTCACAAAAGATGTTAAAGGTCGGATGGAAAAAAACATAAACAATATATTTGTGATAGGAATTTAAAATTATATATTTCTTATTTATTTTGGTACACACTCATATTAATTGACTGATAAAATTGCAGTAAAAATATGTGTTCTTTTATAAAGTTATTATAATATAACACCATACAACAATATACTGACATACGTACCTGAACCCTCTATTACTTCACTCAACTTTATGTCTGTAAGAATAATTATGTAAATATATAGAGGGGCGTTTATCCGAAATAAGGTACCAGTTAGATCAACACGAAACTCCGAGATCTAATCGAAACCAGGGCGTGAGATTGTCACTCAAATTATCATACATTCTATAATGAATTGTATTAGAGAAAAACATACGAGTATGTCTGGTAAACCATAAATAAATATAACTTTCTAATTATTTTTTGTGCATTTTCTAAATTTGGACGTAGTTATCTTTACTAATGGTCGTCCAGTGGCTAAAATTCATAGGAGGCAAACGAATAGGTAGGACCTCATGTTAAGTGATCACCACCGTCCATAGACACTTGCAACACCAGAGTCGCAAGTGCGTTGCCAGCCTTTGTTTGGAGGGAGGAGGGAGGGGGAGGGGAGAGGGTATCGGGGGAAGGAAAGTAGGCTATTATGATAATCATGGTAACTGTTCTTGAAATAAAAATTTCTTCTTAAAAGTGGTTTTTCTTATAATGGCTAAGGAAACGGAAAAAATGATTATTGAAAAATTGCTTTGCAAATTTCGTGATTTTCCCAAAATACGAATCATAATCATTTTACTGTTGAAAATATTGCATGTATAATGCTATATATGCTATTTAACATGAATACATTTTTAATATTGCAAAAAGTAGGTTATATAATAATAGCAAAAATATACTGCTGTAAAAATGATGTCCCACATGCTAAATCCAACTATGCTCAAAACTTGATACTGTGTCGCATTGCCCGATCCTATAATGATATATACGGTAGACATATTTCGATATTCACGGAATACATTTAAAAGTGAAATAATAAAATTACACACATTGTGTAATACACACACACTCTAAACGACAGTCAAAATCAAAATATACTTTGTTCAATTTAGGCCCTGAGAAGGCGCTTATGAACGTCAATGCTACCAACGGTTCGGAAAACAACCCAGTCATCGAGAAGAACCGGCAAGAAACTCGATCTGGTTTATCTTTTCATGTTATATATTTTTACAAAACATAAATATTTAGATTCGTTATTAGTGGATGCACAGAGAGGGGCGTCATTTCCAAAATCGTTCACATATAGATCCACCCTATAAAAGCCTTTAGATAATAAAACCCGTTTGACATGGTTCTCGAACTCACTATACGTCAAATCGGTAATGTGTTTTGGAACAGTAAAGGGTACATGTTTTTCTTTTGTCTACTTATAACAATTATTATGTATCACTTCCTGTAATTGAGAAATCTTGTTTTTGCTTTAATTGTTATATATTATAAGTCATTACATAGTATAAAACAAAGTCCCTCGTCCCCGTCTGTCTGTCTGCCTGTTCGCGATAAACTCAAAAACGGCTGAACGGATCTTTATGCGGTTTTCAACAGTGGATAAAGTGATTCACGAGGAACGTTTTGGTATATAATTTGTCCAGGATTTTTTTTATAATCAGGGCGGGACAACGTCTGCCGGGCCCGCTAGTTATTATATAAAAATACTATATGCTGTTGGATTTCCAAATTAATAAATACTCCTATGCAAACAATTAATTGACATATAGTGGATTAATTCGATTGTACCACACGGGATTAAACCGTGATTAGAACGCACATGTACCTATTTATAGTGAGGCTCATACTGGGGTGAAATATACATGGAATTGATGTCGATAATATATATAACAATTACTCGTAGCATATTGTGTGTTCCTTGTTTTGATTCTAAGGGTTTTGTAGGTAGTAGAGCCACGCTGAAGCTATTATTGGTTTCAGCACGAATGGGTTGGCTTTCCCGGGATAGTAACACCCTCTCATAGAAAGCCGACGTGAAGTAACAGTACTTGCATGCTTGCGTTTCGTTAGATCAGTGAGAGCGCCGGAGGCCCATCTCCCCTCTCCTCTCCCCCCTCCCACCCTTACTCCCAAACACAAACTGGCAACGCACTTTTGAATCCCCTGGTGTTGTTAGTGTATGTACGGTGGTGATCACTTAACTTCAGGTGACTCACCTGTTCGCTTGCCTGCTATGACATAAAAAAAGTGTGTGTGTACTTGTATACACGTATTAGAAGTTATACTTCGTCTGCGTAACAAGATAAAAAAAAATCTTTCCCGTTATTCTACGTTTGTAGAAAAAACGACACTAACAATAGAAAAAAGATATTTAATACATTGAGAGTTTTAATACAAAGAAATACAAAGAAACAAAATGTTGACTATAGCCAACTTCAGGGTGTCGGTTTTTCGTGACGGTATGTCAAAATAAATATAACTTCAAAGAACAAAATAAATACATATAAGGAAAGAAATTTAATCTAAGTAATCATGTTGATTTATAATATGTTATTAACTCACATAATACAATTGAAAACTATGTTATACTCGTATAGTAAATTACTAGTAAAACAAAGGCTTTGCAAATATGACATTACTGTAAATTTCAAGTACGTTTTAGGCCTTATCTTCAAACATCCCTAGTAATTCTGGGTCACGATCTGTGATCGGGGACATATAAATCCTGGATTTAATAACCATCAGGGGAGCAATTTCTATTGGACAAAGGCCACACCTGTTGTACAGTACTGTTTTATTTTCTAATTTCAAGTTTCTTTCTATCAAACGTCATAGGTATTATTGTGCTATTGTGATTCAGGGCACGCCGAAGCCTCTTTATTAACTCAGTTGGGTAACTCAATTTGGCGTTGAAGGGATGACGAGAAGGGCTTCCCGTACGTGTTACGCGTACTTTTGTATTAGAAGAATGTATACGTCGAACGAACTGTGCAATTCCGTGAAGTTTTGTATAGATAAAGGATCTATTGTTAGAGCAACATGATACCAGAGATGAAAGACAGAACAAAGGTTTTAGCAAACTTTACTGTTCCAATATCGTACAAGAGGTAAGATTTGTAATAAGTATGTTGTATAAAGGATTTTGAAGAGTTCACATAAACGGTATAAATAGTTCATATATATTAATACGTGAAGCCCAAACTTTGTATCCCTTTTTGAGAGAAATGCGCGAACGGATGAACGTGAAACTTGGCGGTATTAATATTTATATGGAGGAGAAGTGTTAAAAGCTATTTATTTTATATAAAATGCATTAGAAGTACATTAAATTAATTAAATTATGCATTACTCACACTACTGATTCAATTTTACACAACATATACACACATGTAAATAAAAAAGACATTTTGACATCTGTCAATAAAGGACTTCAAAAAAGGGTTGTGAAGGCGGTTGCTGTGCTCGACTGTATGTATTATTTTACTCTTACGTTCCAATTACCCTTTTTTATTCTACATTCAACTTTAAAAAATCAATGAACTATGGTCGAATGTCGACCACTGGGCGCCCACTAATGTAATGAAAATACAGTTTCTTTGGGATAGATATATATCAAAACTACTAAATGTATCGGCATAGAACTATGATTATTTGACGCGGAATTAATAGCAGATGGTTCTACATATGGCTACATATTTTTGGATTCGTTTGACCCTTTGTTTTTGTTTTAATACCCAAGAAAGCAACCGGGAATTAGCTAGCTATGTTATACGTTCGTCTACGTAACGTATGTATAAAATATATAATTTATTAATATTAGTGCTAATTTAAGCTTAAAGGCCATAATTATCAGTTATGTGTCTGTCTACCTGTTAAATGGTTCTGTGATTAGTGCGGGCGGACACTGCATCTATTGATGTAGATTCTAATCCTTGCGAATGAGCTAGTCCGGTGAAGCTGTGAAGACCTTGCTAGGTCAATAGCGTAGTTAGTTCGAGGAAAAAAAAAATTGCGAATGAGCTTACGGAGAAGGAAAACGTGATGAGAACTTATCATGGTGGTAGGGCTTTTTCTTAGCTCATTGAAGTAACTACCAAAGTCCAGTCGAAAATCTTTCACCAAGCAACCATAGATGTTCTTTTTTTTATCGTGGGGAAATCCCTTATGGATACACCACCCTCTCGGGGGAAAGGGTGGGTTATGTCCGACTCGCACGGACTAAACCCCCACGGTGTACGTCTGCCGCTAAGTTGGGACGGCACGAGATCTCTATAGACTTCATCGTGCCGCCCCAGTGATTGGCCCAGCAGCGAAATCGCTGCCGCCGGGCCTCGTCCTGTTAGGAGAAAGCCGGGTACACACCGGCCGTCTCCTCCGTCCGCCGGACCTGTGCAATAGGAAGGTGGGCCTCCCGACACGTCTCCCCTAGGTCCGGAACCATAGATGTTCTCCGATTACTGTGCTTGAAAGCCAGTTCCTCTATACTCTATAGAGTCAGCGTGCTTACCATCTTGGACCACATTGTCATTTACCACCAGAAGGAAATGGGGTCAAAAAAATAAATGTATTTCAACTATTTGGAAATAAATCATTGAGTGTAAATTTGTCTTCTCATATATTGTGTATCGGCATAGAACTATGATTATTTGACGCGGAATTAATAGTAGATGGTTCTAAGCTACATATTTTTGGATTCGTTTGACCCTTTGTTTTTGTTTTAATACCCAAGAAAGCAACCGGGAATTAGCTAGCTATGTTATACGTTCGTCTACGTAACGTATGTATAAAATATATAATTTATTAATAATAGTGCTAATTTAAGCTTAAAGGCCATAATTATCAGTTATGTGTCTGTCTACCTGTTAAATGGTTCTGTGATTAGTGCGGGCGGACACTGCATCTATTGATGTAGATTCTAATCCTTGCGAATGAGCTAGTCCGGTGAAGCTGTGAAGACCTTGCCAGGTCAATAGCGTAGTCAGTTCGAGGAAAAAAAAATTGCGAATGAGCAACAGCTTACGGAGAAGGAAAACGTGATGATAACTTATCATGGCGGTGGGCTTTTTCTAAACTCATCGAGGTAACTACCAACGTCCAGTCGAAAATCTTTCGCCAAGCAATCATAGATGTTCTTTTTTTTATCGTGGGGAAATCCCTTATGGATACACCACCCTCTCGGGGGAGAGGATGGGTTATGTCCGACTCGCACGGGCTAAAACCCCACGGTGTACGTCTGCTGCTAAGTTGGGACGGCACGAGATCTCTATAGACTTCATCGTGCCGCCCCAGTGATTGGCCCAGCAGCGAAATCGCTGCCGCCGGGTCTCGTCCTGTTAGGAGAAAGCCGGGTACACACCGGCCGTCTCCTCCGTCCGCCGGACCTGTGCAATAGGAAGGTGGGCCTCCCGACACATCTCCCCTAGGTCCGGAACCATAGATATTCTCTGATTATTGTGCTTGAAAGCCAGTACCTCTATACTCTATAGAGTCAGTGTGCTTACCATCTTGGACCACATTGTCATTTACCACCAGAAGGAAATGGGGTCAAAAAAATAAATGTATTTCAACTATTTGGAAATAAATCATTGAGTGTAAATTTGTCTTCTCATATATTGCCTAGCTGTACCCGCAGCTCCACATGCGTTGTTTTTATTCGTATTAAAGAATTATAAAATTGTGAGACTATGTACAATTATAGAAATGCTCTTTAAAAGCAATTGTAAGAACAACACTTACAGTAACATGTAACGTGTACATTAGATATATAAATGAGGTTTGTCATCAGTAACATATTTGGAACCTTAACCCACCATATTACTACATCAGTGCTCATTCACATTGCATAAGGAATTAAAGAAATAATAACTTAAAATATTATTATAAAGATTTACGTTTACGTTACATTTAATATATATATCATTTTAATTAAAATTGTATGACTATACAAAGAAAAAACGCTCGTCTGTTTCACAAGAAATTGTATTATGGAACTCGTTTACGTAATTCGTTTATAATCTAAGATCTTATTAGGAAGACCTCTATATCATTAAAGTTATTAATAATTATAATGTCGAATTGTAAACAATAAGCTGATAATTACTTTTCTTATTAAAAATAAAGAATGAGTTGAAATCTTGTTAAATTTCATGCAGACAAAGTCACGAGTAATAGTTAGTCTAGAATAGATTATCCTCAATTACTTATTTAAGGTTTGCTATCTACCAGTGAAAGTCCCGTGAAAATCGGTTCAACCGTTTTGGAGACAGCATTGCGAACGAAATCGCAGTTAATAGCTAGTCTAATTTAAAGTAGCCTGAGTAACCCGGTGTAATTTCAGCTATCTGTCAGTGAAATTCCCGTCAAAATCGGTCCAACCGTTTCGGGGATTACTCGGAACAAACAGACAGACAGACCGACAAAAATTAAAAAAAAAATCCTTTTTGTATCAGTAGCGTGTACACTTACATACTCAATCAGTAAAAAAATCTATTTTGATATTACATACAGACACTTCATTTTTATTATATGTTTAAATTTCCATTCTATTTCAGGTAATTATGTTTTTTTCGCTAAAAGCACTCATTAAGTTAGTTTGGGATAGCTTATGAAAAGTAATCATATTATTATATATGTAGTATATCCATAGTTAGATTAGTATAAAATCCCGTAGAAATAATTAGCTCTCGAACAGACTCAAGTGTAAACAATGTGATTAGTACGCAAAATGTGAACCTTGTTTACTTTATGTTTGCACTGAAGTCAACACCCCGGATGACGACTAAGTAATGTTTACCTCGCTAAAAGCTGACCCGAGCTTTACTTGTAACTGAGAGCGGTGTCAATGTTCCACGGGTCATAGTATAAAGCTAACAGAATTGAGTAAGCTTGTTTAGGTGATTCTTTAAGTCGTTTTTTAAAATTTACACACAAGTTTAAATAAAGACATTTAAATAAACATTTAAAATTTTGAAAATGTTTTGTTACTTAATCGATGTATATATTCTTCTGCCAGCGTATTGGATGATATCCTACACTATTACCCGTAGCTATATTAGAAAACCAAGTCAGTCTTTATGTCTGTCTATGTGTTACCTTAGTTCTTTTAAACAACACAACGGATTTTGATACGGTTTTCATTATCTTATCGAGAATTTATTTCAGAAGGTTCACTATATATATTATATCTAAATATTATAAATCATATTCATATGAAGTATTAAATTTATTAAATAAGTAAGAAGTTTTCGGGCGTTAACATTATAAACGCTGGTTAAATCGTATTAGATACGTAAAAATAGTATACTTTAGGATTAATAAACTAAATTACTTTTTATAAGATCAGCTATCTGTCGGTGAAAGTCCCGTGAAAATCGGTTCAACCGTTTTGGATATAGCAATGCAGACAAAGCCGGTTAATAGCTAGTCTAATTTAGAGTAGCCTAATTTCAGCTATTTGCAAATGAAATTCCCGTCAAGAATAACGAACGAGGCAATGGCGAAAGCGGGGTCGTGGGTTTTACAGCCTGACTGGGTCGCAACCATCATGTATATTGTGAAAAAGCCCGTCATAGTCATTCGCTTCGGCGGGTCGCATTTCGGGATCAGCCTGTGCATATCCAGCTTTTCGCAGGCCGGCATGTCAGTGGCGATGGATAGCGTGTCACTCGTTGGTCGCCATTGTTTTTGGGTAATCAGTATAACTTATCGTCAGGCAGAGTGCACTCATTTTGTAGTGCTCCAATAAAAAAAAATCTAATAAATACTTACATAAAAGTCCTGGATGATATATGCCTAACTCCTAAGGGTAAGCCACAGTACTCATTTTTATCTTTAATATGTTAATAAAAAATATTTATTTATATGCAATGGTATTTTGACCGATATAATATAAATTCTTATTTCATTAAATACATTTATTACTTTAAACATCTAATGTAGCTCAGGATTACCTTAGACAGAAAATCATTTCAATGAATATTTACGAAGATATCACAGATTCTAAATTGTGTTTGTGTGAAAAGTCTTACATGGCTTTTAATACTTTGATAAACTTTAAATGTTAGCGATGAATTATGGATTTACGACACTTATGGCTTCACTAGTTACAGATAATAGCAAAAAATTTAAATTAGGAAGTCGCAAGTGCGTTGCCAGCCTGTGTTGGAGGGGGAGGAAGGGAAGCGGAAGGTGAGAGGTGGAAGGGGAAGAGAGGTGGGCCTCCGGTGCTCTCACTGACCGATTGAAATGCAAGCATTGTTACCTCATGTCGGTTTTCTGTGAGAGGGTGGTATTACACTGGGTGAGCCGACCCATTCGTGCTGAAGCCAATAATAGCATCGGCGTGGCTCTACCACCTACAAACACTGGTTAAATCGTATTAGATACGTAAACATAATATAGTTTAGGATTGTACATCTAATAAATACCTACATAAAAGTCCTGGATGATATAAGCCTAACTCCTAAGGGTAAGCTACAGTACGCATTTTTATCTTTAATATATTTAATATTTAATAATTATTAAAACATATTTGTTTATATGCGATGGTATTTTGACAGATATAATATAAATTCTTATTTAATTAAATACATTTATTACTTTGAACATCTAATGTAGGTAAGAATTACCTTTGGCAGAAAATCATTTCAATGAATATTTAAGAAGATATCACAGATTCTAAATTGTGTTTGTGTGAAAAGTGGCATGGCTTTTAATACTTTGATAAACTTTAAATATTAGCGATAAATTATAGATCTAAATCCTTTACGACACTTATGGCTTCACTAGTTACAGATAATAGCAAAAAATTTAAATTAATTTCAAATTTATAGATAAGTGTAATCAGTTAAATTTAATTTTTGTTTTTATATTATTAGAAATGAAGATAGAAAATTAATTGCTCTCAAAACAACAGCGAATAAACTTATAGCTTATAGATGTGTCGGCGGCTCCGCACGTTTTTTCTTAATGTTTATTGTATTTTCACATAAGTGTTTACGCATACGAATTTTCATGGCGATCAGTAGAACGATATAAATAGTAATTCATTACAGCGCCATCTACTAGGTATATGCATAAAGAATTACAGTGAAATGAATAGTATAGAAAAACATTTCCGATGGAAAAACATTAAAGCATCCTGAGTTTTATAGTAATCTACTTAATTTAACATTTTGACTGCTACACCGTAATCACAGGTTTCTCGTAGAACGCCACAGACAATTTTTTACAATTGTAAAAAGATCTATCGCTGCGGTCATTCGGTATTCGTCCAGTTGTCAAATTTCGACTGTAAAAAGAGGTACAAAATACGTCTTCACGTACTAACTATAGATATTGTTTTCTATATATTTATTTTTGATTTTTTTCTTCTAAAATCATAAAATCTGTATTGAGTATTGTACAAATATTGTAGACGTAAGTGTAGCGTGAATATATATTTTTAAATAAAGGCTTCGATTCGTTGATGGCGAGGAAAAAACTATTTCTATTTTTTTTTATTGATTATAGTAAAACTCGTCAATAAGTACTAAACAAAGAAAAAAGAAAATCGGTTGAAGTAAGAAGGTCGGTAAGAAAAAGTACTGAACTCTTTTATCTTCGATAATATATATATAGAAACGGTACTTATTTCGATTTCCCCTTTTGTACATAAACTAAATATCTGCAGAATTTCAATTCCTTCCCGTTTTTCAAAGAACTTTACGGGTGACTTTTCCTATTTCTGTAATGGAGAGCGGCTTGTTTCCTTTCATTATAAATGTATATCATATTCCGCCTGAATTGGATTCCACTGTAAATCGATTAAGTGTATTAGCTTTCGTCGATATCCCTATCTTAAGATATTACGGATTGGTACATTATAAAAGAATATAGCGTTTTAAAATGTATATATTGTTGGAAATAAATAAAAATATATAAATGTATATCATATTCCGCCTGAATTGGATTCCACTGTAAATCGATTAAGTGTATTAGCTTTCGTCGATATCCCATCTTAAGATATTACAGATTGGTACATTATAAAAGAATATAGCGTTTTAAAATGTATGTATTTATTAAATAACTATATATATAGACATGTAATTAATAGTTGCTCAATATATATATCGTACATCTATCATACACCCATCAATCTATGCGTCGATGGGTGTAGAATTGAATCCTTGCAAGTGAGTTGGAGCTTCCGATGAAGGTAAAATTCTTAATAAAACTATAGCACGGTGGTAAGGTTTTTTCTAAGTACGCCTTGGTAGCTAATACCTTCTAATTGAAAACCTGTCACCTGTTGGTGAATTCTGGTTGTCACTCGTTGGTCGCCATTGTTTTTGGGTAATCAGTATAACTTATCGTCAGGCAGAGTGCACTCATTTTGTAGTGCTCCAATAAAAAAAAATCTAATAAATACTTACATAAAAGTCCTGGATGATATATGCCTAACTCCTAAGGGTAAGCCACAGTACTCATTTTTATCTTTAATATGTTAATAAAAAATATTTATTTATATGCAATGGTATTTTGACCGATATAATATAAATTCTTATTTCATTAAATACATTTATTACTTTAAACATCTAATGTAGCTCAGGATTACCTTAGACAGAAAATCATTTCAATGAATATTTACGAAGATATCACAGATTCTAAATTGTGTTTGTGTGAAAAGTCTTACATGGCTTTTAATACTTTGATAAACTTTAAATGTTAGCGATGAATTATGGATTTACGACACTTATGGCTTCACTAGTTACAGATAATAGCAAAAAATTTAAATTAATTTCTAATTTATAGATAAGTGTAATCAGTTAAATTTAATTTTTGTTTTTATATTATTAGAAATAAAGATAGAAAATTAATTGCTCTCAAAACAACAGCTAGTTGGCCCAGCAGCGAAATCGCTGCCGCCGGGTCTCGTCCTGTTAGGAGAAAGCCGGGTACACACCGGCCGTCTCCTCCGTCCGCCGGACCTGTGCAATAGGAAGGTGGGCCTCCCGACACATCTCCCCTAGGTCCGGAACCATAGATATTCTCTGATTATTGTGCTTGAAAGCCAGTACCTCTATACTCTATAGAGTCAGTGTGCTTACCATCTTGGACCACATTGTCATTTACCACCAGAAGGAAATGGGGTCAAAAAAATAAATGTATTTCAACTATTTGGAAATAAATCATTGAGTGTAAATTTGTCTTCTCATATATTGCCTAGCTGTACCCGCAGCTCCACATGCGTTGTTTTTATTCGTATTAAAGAATTATAAAATTGTGAGACTATGTACAATTATAGAAATGCTCTTTAAAAGCAATTGTAAGAACAACACTTACAGTAACATGTAACGTGTACATTAGATATATAAATGAGGTTTGTCATCAGTAACATATTTGGAACCTTAACCCACCATATTACTACATCAGTGCTCATTCACATTGCATAAGGAATTAAAGAAATAATAACTTAAAATATTATTATAAAGATTTACGTTTACGTTACATTTAATATATATATCATTTTAATTAAAATTGTATGACTATACAAAGAAAAAACGCTCGTCTGTTTCACAAGAAATTGTATTATGGAACTCGTTTACGTAATTCGTTTATAATCTAAGATCTTATTAGGAAGACCTCTATATCATTAAAGTTATTAATAATTATAATGTCGAATTGTAAACAATAAGCTGATAATTACTTTTCTTATTAAAAATAAAGAATGAGTTGAAATCTTGTTAAATTTCATGCAGACAAAGTCACGAGTAATAGTTAGTCTAGAATAGATTATCCTCAATTACTTATTTAAGGTTTGCTATCTACCAGTGAAAGTCCCGTGAAAATCGGTTCAACCGTTTTGGAGACAGCATTGCGAACGAAATCGCAGTTAATAGCTAGTCTAATTTAAAGTAGCCTGAGTAACCCGGTGTAATTTCAGCTATCTGTCAGTGAAATTCCCGTCAAAATCGGTCCAACCGTTTCGGGGATTACTCGGAACAAACAGACAGACAGACCGACAAAAATTAAAAAAAAAATCCTTTTTGTATCAGTAGCGTGTACACTTACATACTCAATCAGTAAAAAAATCTATTTTGATATTACATACAGACACTTCATTTTTATTATATGTTTAAATTTCCATTCTATTTCAGGTAATTATGTTTTTTTCGCTAAAAGCACTCATTAAGTTAGTTTGGGATAGCTTATGAAAAGTAATCATATTATTATATATGTAGTATATCCATAGTTAGATTAGTATAAAATCCCGTAGAAATAATTAGCTCTCGAACAGACTCAAGTGTAAACAATGTGATTAGTACGCAAAATGTGAACCTTGTTTACTTTATGTTTGCACTGAAGTCAACACCCCGGATGACGACTAAGTAATGTTTACCTCGCTAAAAGCTGACCCGAGCTTTACTTGTAACTGAGAGCGGTGTCAATGTTCCACGGGTCATCGTATAAAGCTAACAGAATTTACTAAACTTGTTTAGGTTATTCTTTAAGTCATATTTTAACATTTACACACAACTTTAAATAAAGACATTTAAATAAACATTTAAAATTTTGAAGATGTTTTGTTACTCAATCGACGTATATGTTCTTCTGTCAACATATTGGATGATATCCTACCATAGAATTATGAAACCGCTTACATTAACTACGCGTGGGTTTGTTACTCTATGTATCCTGCACTATTCTCGTAGCTATAAATATAAGAAAACCAAGTCAGTTTTTATGTCTGTCTGTGTGTTACCTTAGTTCTTTTAAACAACGGTTTGATACGGTTTTCATTATCTTATCGAAAATTTACTCCAGAAGGTTCACTATTCATTACAATTACCAATATTATAAATTATTATTCATATAAAATATATTCGATATTTATCATTAAATTCGTAAGAAGAAGTTTTCGGGCGCTTACATTATAAACATTTTTTTGTATGTCATAGTAGGCAAACGGACAAGTGGGTTACCTGATGTTAAGTGATCACCACCACCCATATACACTTGCAACACCAGGGAAGTCGCAAGTGCGTTGCCAGCCTGTGTTGGAGGGGGAGGAAGGGAAGCGGAAGGTGAGAGGTGGAAGGGGAAGAGAGGTGGGCCTCCGGTGCTCTCACTGACCGATTGAAATGCAAGCATTGTTACCTCATGTCGGTTTTCTGTGAGAGGGTGGTATTACACTGGGTGAGCCGACCCATTCGTGCTGAAGCCAATAATAGCATCGGCGTGGCTCTACCACCTACAAACACTGGTTAAATCGTATTAGATACGTAAACATAATATAGTTTAGGATTGTACATCTAATAAATACCTACATAAAAGTCCTGGATGATATAAGCCTAACTCCTAAGGGTAAGCTACAGTACGCATTTTTATCTTTAATATATTTAATATTTAATAATTATTAAAACATATTTGTTTATATGCGATGGTATTTTGACAGATATAATATAAATTCTTATTTAATTAAATACATTTATTACTTTGAACATCTAATGTAGGTAAGAATTACCTTTGGCAGAAAATCATTTCAATGAATATTTAAGAAGATATCACAGATTCTAAATTGTGTTTGTGTGAAAAGTGGCATGGCTTTTAATACTTTGATAAACTTTAAATATTAGCGATAAATTATAGATCTAAATCCTTTACGACACTTATGGCTTCACTAGTTACAGATAATAGCAAAAAATTTAAATTAATTTCAAATTTATAGATAAGTGTAATCAGTTAAATTTAATTTTTGTTTTTATATTATTAGAAATGAAGATAGAAAATTAATTGCTCTCAAAACAACAGCGAATAAACTTATAGCTTATAGATGTGTCGGCGGCTCCGCACGTTTTTTCTTAATGTTTATTGTATTTTCACATAAGTGTTTACGCATACGAATTTTCATGGCGATCAGTAGAACGATATAAATAGTAATTCATTACAGCGCCATCTACTAGGTATATGCATAAAGAATTACAGTGAAATGAATAGTATAGAAAAACATTTCCGATGGAAAAACATTAAAGCATCCTGAGTTTTATAATAATCTACTTAATTTAACATTTTGACTGCAATTGTAAGAACAACACTTACAGTAACATGTAACGTGTACATTAGATATATAAATAAGGTTTGTCATCAGCAACATATTTGGAACCTTAACCTACCATATTACTACCTCAGTGCTCATTCACATTGTATAAGGAATTAAAGAAATAATAACTTAAAATATTATTATAAAGATTTACGTTTACGTTACATTTAATATATATATCATTTTAATTAAAATTGTATGACTATACAAAGAAAAAACGCTCGTCTGTTTCACAAGAAATTGTATTATGGAACTCGTTTACGTAATTCGTTTATAATCTAAGATCTTATTAGGAAGACCTCTATATCATTAAAGTTATTAATAATTATAATGTCGAATTGTAAACAATAAGCTGATAATTACTTTTCTTATTAAAAATAAAGAATGAGTTGAAATCTTGTTAAATTTCATGCAGACAAAGTCACGAGTAATAGTTAGTCTAGAATAGATTATCCTCAATTACTTATTTAAGGTTTGCTATCTACCAGTGAAAGTCCCGTGAAAATCGGTTCAACCGTTTTGGAGACAGCATTGCGAACGAAATCGCAGTTAATAGCTAGTCTAATTTAAAGTAGCCTGAGTAACCCGGTGTAATTTCAGCTATCTGTCAGTGAAATTCCCGTCAAAATCGGTCCAACCGTTTCGGAGATTACTCGGAACAAACAGACAGACAGACCGACAAAAATTAAAAAAAAAATCCTTTTTGTATCAGTAGCGTGTACGCTTACATACCCAATCAGTAAAAAAAAAATTGATATTACAAACAGACATTTCATTTTTATTATATGTTTAAATTTCCATTCTATTTCAGGTAATTATGTTTTTTTCGCTAAAAGCACTCATTAAGTTAGTTTGGGATAGCTTATGAAAAGTAATCATATTATTATATATGTAGTATATCCATAGTTAGATTAGTATAAAATCCCGCAGAAATAATTAGCTCTCGAACAGACTCAAGTGTAAACAATGTGATTAGTACGCAAAATGTGAACCTTGTTTACTTTATGTTTGCACTGAAGTCAACACCCCGGATGACGACTAAGTAATGTTTACCTCGCTAAAAGCTGACCCGAGCTTTACTTGTAACTGAGAGCGGTGTCAATGTTCCACGGGTCATCGTATAAAGCTAACAGAATTTACTAAACTTGTTTAGGTTATTCTTTAAGTCATATTTTAACATTTACACACAACTTTAAATAAAGACATTTAAATAAACATTTAAAATTTTGAAGATGTTTTGTTACTCAATCGACGTATATGTTCTTCTGTCAACATATTGGATGATATCCTACCATAGAATTATGAAACCGCTTACATTAACTACGCGTGGGTTTGTTACTCTATGTATCCTGCACTATTCTCGTAGCTATAAATATAAGAAAACCAAGTCAGTTTTTATGTCTGTCTGTGTGTTACCTTAGTTCTTTTAAACAACGGTTTGATACGGTTTTCATTATCTTATCGAAAATTTACTCCAGAAGGTTCACTATTCATTACAATTACCAATATTATAAATTATTATTCATATAAAATATATTCGATATTTATCATTAAATTCGTAAGAAGAAGTTTTCGGGCGCTTACATTATAAACACAAGTGTATATGGGTGGTGGTGATCACTTAACATCAGGTAACCCACTTGTCCGTTTGCCTACTATGACATACAAAAAAATGTTTATAATGTAAGCGCCCGAAAACTTCTTCTTACGAATTGGAAGCGGAAGGTGAGAGGTGGAAGGGGAAGAGAGGTGGGCCTCCGGTGCTCTCACTGACCGATTGAAATGCAAGCATTGTTACCTCATGTCGGTTTTCTGTGAGAGGGTGGTATTACACTGGGTGAGCCGACCCATTCGTGCTGAAGCCAATAATAGCATCGGCGTGGCTCTACCACCTACAAACACTGGTTAAATCGTATTAGATACGTAAACATAATATAGTTTAGGATTGTACATCTAATAAATACCTACATAAAAGTCCTGGATGATATAAGCCTAACTCCTAAGGGTAAGCTACAGTACGCATTTTTATCTTTAATATATTTAATATTTAATAATTATTAAAACATATTTGTTTATATGCGATGGTATTTTGACAGATATAATATAATATAAGGAATTAAAGAAATAATAACTTAAAATATTATTATAAAGATTTACGTTTACGTTACATTTAATATATATATCATTTTAATTAAAATTGTATGACTATACAAAGAAAAAACGCTCGTCTGTTTCACAAGAAATTGTATTATGGAACTCGTTTACGTAATTCGTTTATAATCTAAGATCTTATTAGGAAGACCTCTATATCATTAAAGTTATTAATAATTATAATGTCGAATTGTAAACAATAAGCTGATAATTACTTTTCTTATTAAAAATAAAGAATGAGTTGAAATCTTGTTAAATTTCATGCAGACAAAGTCACGAGTAATAGTTAGTCTAGAATAGATTATCCTCAATTACTTATTTAAGGTTTGCTATCTACCAGTGAAAGTCCCGTGAAAATCGGTTCAACCGTTTTGGAGACAGCATTGCGAACGAAATCGCAGTTAATAGCTAGTCTAATTTAAAGTAGCCTGAGTAACCCGGTGTAATTTCAGCTATCTGTCAGTGAAATTCCCGTCAAAATCGGTCCAACCGTTTCGGAGATTACTCGGAACAAACAGACAGACAGACCGACAAAAATTAAAAAAAAAATCCTTTTTGTATCAGTAGCGTGTACGCTTACATACCCAATCAGTAAAAAAAAAATTGATATTACAAACAGACATTTCATTTTTATTATATGTTTAAATTTCCATTCTATTTCAGGTAATTATGTTTTTTTCGCTAAAAGCACTCATTAAGTTAGTTTGGGATAGCTTATGAAAAGTAATCATATTATTATATATGTAGTATATCCATAGTTAGATTAGTATAAAATCCCGCAGAAATAATTAGCTCTCGAACAGACTCAAGTGTAAACAATGTGATTAGTACGCAAAATGTGAACCTTGTTTACTTTATGTTTGCACTGAAGTCAACACCCCGGATGACGACTAAGTAATGTTTACCTCGCTAAAAGCTGACCCGAGCTTTACTTGTAACTGAGAGCGGTGTCAATGTTCCACGGGTCATCGTATAAAGCTAACAGAATTTACTAAACTTGTTTAGGTTATTCTTTAAGTCATATTTTAACATTTACACACAACTTTAAATAAAGACATTTAAATAAACATTTAAAATTTTGAAGATGTTTTGTTACTCAATCGACGTATATGTTCTTCTGTCAACATATTGGATGATATCCTACCATAGAATTATGAAACCGCTTACATTAACTACGCGTGGGTTTGTTACTCTATGTATCCTGCACTATTCTCGTAGCTATAAATATAAGAAAACCAAGTCAGTTTTTATGTCTGTCTGTGTGTTACCTTAGTTCTTTTAAACAACGGTTTGATACGGTTTTCATTATCTTATCGAAAATTTACTCCAGAAGGTTCACTATTCATTACAATTACCAATATTATAAATTATTATTCATATAAAATATATTCGATATTTATCATTAAATTCGTAAGAAGAAGTTTTCGGGCGCTTACATTATAAACATTTTTTTGTATGTCATAGTAGGCAAACGGACAAGTGGGTTACCTGATGTTAAGTGATCACCACCACCCATATACACTTGCAACACCAGGGAAGTCGCAAGTGCGTTGCCAGCCTGTGTTGGAGGGGGAGGAAGGGAAGCGGAAGGTGAGAGGTGGAAGGGGAAGAGAGGTGGGCCTCCGGTGCTCTCACTGACCGATTGAAATGCAAGCATTGTTACCTCATGTCGGTTTTCTGTGAGAGGGTGGTATTACACTGGGTGAGCCGACCCATTCGTGCTGAAGCCAATAATAGCATCGGCGTGGCTCTACCACCTACAAACACTGGTTAAATCGTATTAGATACGTAAACATAATATAGTTTAGGATTGTACATCTAATAAATACCTACATAAAAGTCCTGGATGATATAAGCCTAACTCCTAAGGGTAAGCTACAGTACGCATTTTTATCTTTAATATATTTAATATTTAATAATTATTAAAACATATTTGTTTATATGCGATGGTATTTTGACAGATATAATATAAATTCTTATTTAATTAAATACATTTATTACTTTGAACATCTAATGTAGGTAAGAATTACCTTTGGCAGAAAATCATTTCAATGAATATTTAAGAAGATATCACAGATTCTAAATTGTGTTTGTGTGAAAAGTGGCATGGCTTTTATCCCTCGGATACAGTAATTCGAGACACCTTAAGTCCTTTTCTGTATCGCGGACAACATTTATGTAAAATGTCATGGTGATAGTTGATAGTTAACGTGTAAAGAGGTAAGAAACAAAAAAACTCACATTCGTTTTTTTTTATTATAGGAGGCAAACGAATAGTTGGGTCGCCTGATGAGGTCACCACAGGAAAAACATTAAAGCATCCTGAGTTTTATAGTAATCTACTTAATTTAACATTTTGACTGCTACACCGTAATCACAGGTTTCTCGTAGAACGCCACAGACAATTTTTTACAATTGTAAAAAGATCTATCGCTGCGGTCATTCGGTATTCGTCCAGTTGTCAAATTTCGACTGTAAAAAGAGGTACAAAATACGTCTTCACGTACTAACTATAGATATTGTTTTCTATATATTTATTTTTGATTTTTTTCTTCTAAAATCATAAAATCTGTATTGAGTATTGTACAAATATTGTAGACGTAAGTGTAGCGTGAATATATATTTTTAAATAAAGGCTTCGATTCGTTGATGGCGAGGAAAAAACTATTTCTATTTTTTTTTATTGATTATAGTAAAACTCGTCAATAAGTACTAAACAAAGAAAAAAGAAAATCGGTTGAAGTAAGAAGGTCGGTAAGAAAAAGTACTGAACTCTTTTATCTTCGATAATATATATATAGAAACGGTACTTATTTCGATTTCCCCTTTTGTACATAAACTAAATATCTGCAGAATTTCAATTCCTTCCCGTTTTTCAAAGAACTTTACGGGTGACTTTTCCTATTTCTGTAATGGAGATAGCGGCTTGTTTCCTTTCATTATAAATGTATATCATATTCCGCCTGAATTGGATTCCACTGTAAATCGATTAAGTGTATTAGCTTTCGTCGATATCCCTATCTTAAGATATTACGGATTGGTACATTATAAAAGAATATAGCGTTTTAGTTACCTCATGTCGGTTTTCTGTGAGAGGGTGGTATTACACTGGGTGAGCCGACCCATTCGTGCTGAAGCCAATAATAGCATCGGCGTGGCTCTACCACCTACAAACACTGGTTAAATCGTATTAGATACGTAAACATAATATAGTTTAGGATTGTACATCTAATAAATACCTACATAAAAGTCCTGGATGATATAAGCCTAACTCCTAAGGGTAAGCTACAGTACGCATTTTTATCTTTAATATATTTAATATTTAATAATTATTAAAACATATTTGTTTATATGCGATGGTATTTTGACAGATATAATATAAATTCTTATTTAATTAAATACATTTATTACTTTGAACATCTAATGTAGGTAAGAATTACCTTTGGCAGAAAATCATTTCAATGAATATTTAAGAAGATATCACAGATTCTAAATTGTGTTTGTGTGAAAAGTGGCATGGCTTTTAATACTTTGATAAACTTTAAATATTAGCGATAAATTATAGATCTAAATCCTTTACGACACTTATGGCTTCACTAGTTACAGATAATAGCAAAAAATTTAAATTAATTTCAAATTTATAGATAAGTGTAATCAGTTAAATTTAATTTTTGTTTTTATATTATTAGAAATGAAGATAGAAAATTAATTGCTCTCAAAACAACAGCGAATAAACTTATAGCTTATAGATGTGTCGGCGGCTCCGCACGTTTTTTCTTAATGTTTATTGTATTTTCACATAAGTGTTTACGCATACGAATTTTCATGGCGATCAGTAGAACGATATAAATAGTAATTCATTACAGCGCCATCTACTAGGTATATGCATAAAGAATTACAGTGAAATGAATAGTATAGAAAAACATTTCCGATGGAAAAACATTAAAGCATCCTGAGTTTTATAGTAATCTACTTAATTTAACATTTTGACTGCTACACCGTAATCACAGGTTTCTCGTAGAACGCCACAGACAATTTTTTACAATTGTAAAAAGATCTATCGCTGCGGTCATTCGGTATTCGTCCAGTTGTCAAATTTCGACTGTAAAAAGAGGTACAAAATACGTCTTCACGTACTAACTATAGATATTGTTTTCTATATATTTATTTTTGATTTTTTTCTTCTACTGACCGATTGAAATGCAAGCATTGTTACCTCATGTCGGTTTTCTGTGAGAGGGTGGTATTACACTGGGTGAGCCGACCCATTCGTGCTGAAGCCAATAATAGCATCGGCGTGGCTCTACCACCTACAAACACTGGTTAAATCGTATTAGATACGTAAACATAATATAGTTTAGGATTGTACATCTAATAAATACCTACATAAAAGTCCTGGATGATATAAGCCTAACTCCTAAGGGTAAGCTACAGTACGCATTTTTATCTTTAATATATTTAATATTTAATAATTATTAAAACATATTTGTTTATATGCGATGGTATTTTGACAGATATAATATAAATTCTTATTTAATTAAATACATTTATTACTTTGAACATCTAATGTAGGTAAGAATTACCTTTGGCAGAAAATCATTTCAATGAATATTTAAGAAGATATCACAGATTCTAAATTGTGTTTGTGTGAAAAGTGGCATGGCTTTTAATACTTTGATAAACTTTAAATATTAGCGATAAATTATAGATCTAAATCCTTTACGACACTTATGGCTTCACTAGTTACAGATAATAGCAAAAAATTTAAATTAATTTCAAATTTATAGATAAGTGTAATCAGTTAAATTTAATTTTTGTTTTTATATTATTAGAAATGAAGATAGAAAATTAATTGCTCTCAAAACAACAGCGAATAAACTTATAGCTTATAGATGTGTCGGCGGCTCCGCACGTTTTTTCTTAATGTTTATTGTATTTTCACATAAGTGTTTACGCATACGAATTTTCATGGCGATCAGTAGAACGATATAAATAGTAATTCATTACAGCGCCATCTACTAGGTATATGCATAAAGAATTACAGTGAAATGAATAGTATAGAAAAACATTTCCGATGGAAAAACATTAAAGCATCCTGAGTTTTATAGTAATCTACTTAATTTAACATTTTGACTGCTACA
This sequence comes from Antheraea pernyi, assembly GCA_015888305.1. Taxonomy (NCBI): domain Eukaryota; kingdom Metazoa; phylum Arthropoda; class Insecta; order Lepidoptera; family Saturniidae; genus Antheraea; species Antheraea pernyi. The sequence continues at coordinate 160,594 of MU159418.1, read as the reverse complement.
CCGTAATCACAGGTTTCTCGTAGAACGCCACAGACAATTTTTTACAATTGTAAAAAGATCTATCGCTGCGGTCATTCGGTATTCGTCCAGTTGTCAAATTTCGACTGTAAAAAGAGGTACAAAATACGTCTTCACGTACTAACTATAGATATTGTTTTCTATATATTTATTTTTGATTTTTTTCTTCTAAAATCATAAAATCTGTATTGAGTATTGTACAAATATTGTAGACGTAAGTGTAGCGTGAATATATATTTTTAAATAAAGGCTTCGATTCGTTGATGGCGAGGAAAAAACTATTTCTATTTTTTTTTATTGATTATAGTAAAACTCGTCAATAAGTACTAAACAAAGAAAAAAGAAAATCGGTTGAAGTAAGAAGGTCGGTAAGAAAAAGTACTGAACTCTTTTATCTTCGATAATATATATATAGAAACGGTACTTATTTCGATTTCCCCTTTTGTACATAAACTAAATATCTGCAGAATTTCAATTCCTTCCCGTTTTTCAAAGAACTTTACGGGTGACTTTTCCTATTTCTGTAATGGATAGCGGCTTGTTTCCTTTCATTATAAATGTATATCATATTCCGCCTGAATTGGATTCCACTGTAAATCGATTAAGTGTATTAGCTTTCGTCGATATCCCTATCTTAAGATATTACGGATTGGTACATTATAAAAGAATATAGCGTTTTAAAATGTATATATTGTTGGAAATAAATAAAAATATCGGGTTAGTTATACTGCGTCGGCCCATATACGCGGCGCTTGCCATGTTGACTGACTCTTTCGGTGGCTGTCATATCGTGCGATAGCTCTGTCCGAACTCGTGTCTGTTATTTAACGAGTGATTAACTGTTAGAAATTATTCTTAACAGTTTATATTTAAATTGGCCAGTTCTCTGCTTTTAATAATCAATAATTGTTTTTAAAAATTGCTAAATATATTTATTAAATAACTCTCATTATACTAAGGTCATGTAATTAATATTTACTCAATCTATACATCGTACATCTATCATACATTTGTCAATCTATGCGTCGATGGATGTAGGATCGAATCCTTGCGAAAAAGGATAACGCGAACTTGCCTCGGGCGAGCGCGGTGCATTTATTAGGAAACTTTTTTAAACCAAGTATTTAATACGTATTTAACTTTTTTGTAACAACACGGATAAGGTACAATAAAATAACCAAAAACATATAAATAAATGTGTCTGTTGTTTGTAAAGGTGAATCTCCGAAACTTCTGCACCGATTTTCACGTGCCGTTTATTAACAGATAGCGGATATTTCTGGTATTACTTAATACTAACATCTGCTCGTGCCTTCGCTCGTAAATTTAACCTATCCCTCGGATACAGTAATTCGAGACATCTTAAGTCCTTTTCTGTATCGCGGACAACATTTATCTAAAATGTCATGGTGATCGGGTTGATAGTTAACCTGTAAAGAGGTAAGAAACAAACAAACTCACGTTCGTATTTTTTTTATATTATAGGAGGCAAACTAATAGGCGGGTCGCCTGATGTGATCACCACCATCCATAGACACTTGCAATATCAGGAGAATCGCAAGTGCGTTGCCAGCCTGTGTTTGGGGGAGAGGGAGAGGGAACGGGGAGGGGGGGGAAAGGGAAGTGTGTCTCCGGCGCTCTCACTGACCGAACGAAACGCAACAATGCGAACACTGTTACTTCACGTCAGTTGTCTATGAGAGGGTGGCAGTACCCCGGGCGAGCCGTTCCATTCATGCTGAAACCAGTAATAGCTTCAGCGTGGCTCTTCCACCTACTCAGCGTGGCTCTTCCACCTACTCAGCGTGGCTCTTCCACCTACTCAGCGTGGCTCTTCCACCTAAAAATAACATTAGGATTCTACTTGTTCAAATCACACTGTAATTTACTATTTTTATTTCGATACTACGAGCAAGAAAAATCATAGTAATTGTTTCTTTAATTTTAAATTGTGCTGGGATTTTTATAGATACAATTTTCTTCTGAACAATATTAATATTAACTCACCTTTGCCCATTCGAAAATGTGCCAACTCTAGTGATAGAATTATGTGAATAGAGTGCGTTCTTAATAAATATATTAATATCTGAAAGGCGTAAAAATGTCTGGTTTAGAAACATCATATAGTTTTCATAACGTGGAGGGTATGTTTACCCTAATGCCCTTATATTCAGCGAGAAGAAATTATACTGTGCCCCGAGGATGAACCAAAATAGGGCGTAGTGTTCAGTTTTTCGTATGATAACATATGAAAAGGGTTGTAGTAAATCACTTAAAATGTAGATAACTACTATCTAGGACGAGAAGAAGTTTTCCGTAAAAAATATAATTCTACCCATTCTTGATTTTTGCGTTATTCACAAAAACTGATGATGTGTAAAGGTCGTTCAGGTAAAACAGCATTAGTTAATCCGAAACAATATTAATTAATTAATAATTTTATAAAACAGGATAGAAATTAAAAATAAAATCTAGTATAGTAATTATTAAAGCCCATCGGTCTGATATAAAGTTTCGTATATTCATTTAATATTAATATAATTAATATCTTATTACGTGTAATGGTATGATCTCATTTAGTTTTATCAGATGATTCTCGAAAAAAATTGGGTCCATATCGTCATAATAATCGTCATATTTGATACAATTTTATTACGTTATTCATTACAATTCAAACTAAGATTAACTTGTATTATGGTATTGAAATAGCTGATATACTTTACATATATAAGTATACTAGGTGACTGTTTAAAGGTTAACACCCTTCAATCGTAGGGTAATTCATGGTTACATTTAACATATAAAATAGTAATATCAAAACAAATACTAATAAACATCAAAGAGAACCTTAGTTAAAGTTTGTTCTAAACTTTTTCAAATGTGAGACCGATACTTTTAAACGTAAAAAATCACACCTAGCTTAAATGAACAAAATTCAAAGGGCCCTTTTCAAGGTTAATCATTACGTAACTGCTTATCGTGGGAACGCCGCACGGTCGTAAAGGGAAGCGGGGTGCGAGGCGAGGTGCGGGACGCGGCCCGGAGTACACGATAGGGCATGATTCATTTATTAAACCAGTTCGTTTTTGCGTAAATCACCTGATGTTGAGTGTATATCAGTTTTGTATTTCTCGAGTTAATTAGGTCAAATATTAATCACCTTTTTTTTAATTGATTTAGAACGAGAAGTAAGTATAAATTGAAGTCTAATTGTACATATAAATAGGTTAGCGTTTATGTAATAATTATTACTGAGGTCTACTGAACATAGAAAATATTGCCTATACAAAAGGAGCAAAATATGAAAATCGTAAAATTTAATGAGAATTAAAGGAAAGCTAATGATAACAAAAAGAAACAAAATGGACTGAGTATTTCGAATAATCGTTGATATCCGTACTAGTATTAAAATGTATGAGAGATTGTGTCAACGCCCTCCCTATGAACTATAACACCACCAATTATAATTTATTAAAAGGCAGAGTGCGCGTAGTAAGTAGTCCGGTGAAGCTGTTAAGACCTTGCTTGGTCAATAGCAAACTCAGTTCGAAAAAAAGGCAGAGTGCACGCTACATGTGTGTGTGTGAGTATAAAAGTGTGTATGTCTTTTTATGAGTAAGTATGAGTTTAAATGTACTAATATTTTGCTCTCATAAAAGTCAGTCATATGCGAAAATTCAATATATGATCTCTCGACTCAATAGAACACGGCAGAGGTGTAAGGGATAGCTGCCGTTTCCAGCAGGCTAGAAATCTCAACCCAAGACGCTTTGTCTTGGATCGTAAGGGGGGGTCAAATACAAATTTTAATAAAGCGCTTCTTGAAGCGGCGCAGCGTTTAGCGTTATTAAGTAAGGAATCTTAAACACCACATAGCTACGACTACGGTGGTGGTTGGTATTTTTAACTAACTTAGAGTATCCGGCTTCTAATTTGGCACATTGGGGAGAAAACCAAGATAATCAGCTAAATTCGATTTTGTATAGCACTATCTTTGCCTATCGCAATCATTGCGTTTTGCTACAGCAAACTGATCTTGGTCAGTTCTCTCAGCTTCTCTCTTCTTGCCGATGCGACACGACCGGCCCAATTAAACCGCGGCACGGTGGTGGTTGGTATTTTTAACTAACTTAGAGTATCCGGCTTCTAATTTGGCACATTGGGGAGAAAACCAAGATAATCAGCTAAATTCGATTTTGTATAGCACTACTATCTTTGCCTATCGCAATCATCGTGTTGTGCTTAGTCAGACTCTTCTCTCTTCTTCCCGATGCGACACGACCGGCCCAATCTGACCACGGTGGATACTCTAACTCTTTCACTAATATTATTCTACTATATACTGTGACTGCGGAGCGGATATCCAATCCTTAGCATACATCATACAACAATGCCCACTAAGGAAATATAATGGTTCTCTAGATGACCTGATCGTTCTTACCGACGACGCGCCAAAATGGCTGAAAGAATTAAATCTCCAATTATAATAAAATAGAACGGATTACTCCATTTCAGCCATACGATGAAATAAATAATATTATTCTTGATAGAATGCCATACTTAAGGGGTGGTAGGGTTCTACAGCCTGACTGGGTCGCAACCACCATGCATATTGCGGAAAAGCCCGTCATAGTGATTCGCTTCTGTGGGTCGCGTTTCGGGATCAGCCTGTGCATATCCAACTGTTCACAGGTCGGTATGACAGCGGCGACCGGCGATGGATAGTGTGTCACTCGGTGGTCGCCATTGTTTTTGAATTGTACTGTGCTTACCATCAGGCGCAGTGCAGTCATTTGCCGTGCTACTATATAAAAAAAAAAACTGTTTATACCTTTATGGTGACAAATATTTTAAACTAAGTATAATCATTAGTATTAATTTATTTCCTAAAGTTTAGAAACCGCTCTCTATATTAATTTATGTACCTGCTTATTAGTCATGTAACCAAAACAACATTGATTTTATAATAAAACGGAAAGTTATAAAGATACTGAACCTCACTAATGAATATTTTATAGCGGTTTCAAGGTAGCTTGCATATACATTGAATATATTCTGAGGAGTTTTATTACACCTTGTTATGAATGAAGAAAAGTTCAAAGTTATACAGATAAGACTTCGTAAAATTTTAATAATCATAGGAAAAAGTCAAGGAAATTGTTTCTGCAAATTAAAATACTTTGTATTCGATTATTTCGTTTATATTAATTATGTCATCAAATTTTACAATCGATTAATTAGAAAGTTTGTATTACGGGTGTTGTAGAAAATTCAGACAAAGCCGAAATAATTTTAGAAAGTAAATGTCAAGGAATATTAATTTATTTTCCGACTGTTTATGTAATGTTCTTGGCTTAAGGTGTTGTTGACACAATTACACTTATTTGAAATAACAACTTTTATTTTATTTTCCTTGTCTACAACGTAATTTTGAAAGTGGATGTAGATTATACTAAGTAATCTTGCGAACCGAGGAAAACGAAGGAATTATGGTTACATAAGAAAATTTCAAGATTTTTTTGTGTATCATTATTGAAAAATTTAAGTGTTTCAATTGTTTTGAAATAAAACTTCTTATGGGAGTACTTTAAAATTCCGATGCCTAACTTTTTTGTGTGGCAAACACTGTGTCGGGTAAAGTGTTGAAAACACCGGTTCTCGTCCGATCACCAAATTCAGCAACGTCGGGCGCTGTTAGCATTTGGGTGACCGTCTGGGAACACCGCGTGACGTATTTTTTTAATGATATTGTTTCCCTGTAATACAAAACTTTCACTTCTATCATGGGTCTTTACGACACACTCCGGTTTTTTATAATGTATTTTTATTTAATTATTGAAAAATCCATGCCTAATTATTAATTAAAAAGTTTCCATCCTGTAAAACGTACTTTGCACACATCTCTTTTATTTTGTTATTTCTTTTATGGTTACGGTTCTATGGGTTCAGGTATGTTCTTAGATACCGTTGTCGCTATTTTATTCTTTCTTGTCACATGGGAGATTATTTGGGTTATCAGGATGTCATTCGATATCTTGAAACTTGTAAGAAAATAGGAAAAATTTGGCAAATTATAAACTTGATTGGAATTAAATTTAGATCCACATTGGTCATATTATTATTAGTAAACACGTATAACTAACTTTTGCACACTGCTCAGCTCGTATTAAAGTAAAATTAACCTATCTCTCGGGTACATTACATTTTTCTGGAAAAAGGTAGGTAACCTAAGTTCTTCTTTATATCCCTGACAACGTGTGTGTAAAGAAGCCAGCTCATAGTCGCATTTATAATATTAGTTAGGATAATCAAGGGTTGATGAAATATTTTTTTTTCTTATGTCAATAGGAGGCAAACGAACAGGTGGGTCATCTGATGTTAAGTGATCACCACCGTCCATATACACTAGCAACACCAGCGGAGTCGTAAGTGCGTTGCTAGCCTGTGTATAAGGAGGGAGAGGGGGTAGAGAGAGGTATAAAGAGAAACGGGGAAGGGAGGTGTGTCTCCGACGCTCTCACTGACCGAACGAAACGCAACAGTGCAAGCACTGTTACTTCACGTCAGTTTTCTGTTTCGGGCGAGCCGGGTACTAAATCGGACAAGAGTATTTATTCAGTGGGTCTGTTTCGGTTAATGCTTGTCAAATTATTTTGATAATTTCCCAAAAATTTACACCCAGGTCATCTATAAAGGCGACGTCTAGGAGTAGCTAAGAAAAGTACAGATTCGGTTTGAATTAAATTATCAAAATGGATATGCATAGTGAAACGTGTACTACGTTTCATTTGGCCGTTAGTAGTAATCATACCAACTTCATTACATTGATGTGTTTACTTTAGGATTTCAGTCATTCGCTACATCGGAGTTGATTCTAAGTTGTGCAAGTCAACTTCGCCCATCAAACTTATAATGTTACTTCTTGATTGTTTTAATAGACTTGTGCCTTATTACTTAGTTAAATTAAATATTAAACTAGCCTGTGTTAGCGACTTTGCTGCCGTGAAATTTTCTATTAATAAGATTGACTTAAAAAGAGTATGTATTATAATCGATTTTTTTTTGGTAGTCTCGTTTAAAATGTTCTGCTTCTTTACGAGTATTTATTACTTTATTTGACAGTAGATTTGTCAAAGAAAATGATGTTTCTATATCTTTAACTGAAAGCTTACATACAAGTTTACATATACGTTTCTCATACATTAAATTTGACAATGTTGTATGCAAATACTCTAAATTTTAGGCTTGTTAAATGTGCCCGTTCTTTCTATTTGATCTTCCGATAAATAGGGTCAAATGTTGTCATATATCTCGGTTACAGTGCAAATTGTGTTTATTTTTATGAACGAAAATAGTAAGTATACCAGATTATTCTATCACCTTTGATTTCATTAATGCTGAGATTTACGTCTCTCACTTTATATAATGTTTTTACTAAGCATAGAAGACATGTACTTAAAGCGTCAAGATGGGAACACTTCTACTTTCATTTAAATTTTATTTGAATTAAACTTTATTAGATATTTTAAATTCAAATGTTAAAATTATATGTGAATCTATAAAAATATATTATAAAATACAGTTACTTTGAGATTTAATCTTTTAAAAACTATTGAAGTATCGCTATAAAACCATGACCATTCGATGCGGATTTTTCCGTAGAAGGTTATTTCTTTGGATTCGATTGATTTGCTTTTTTTAACTCCCCAGTAAGCGGGCTAGAGTCAGGTAGTAAAATTATATAAATATATGTACCCTATATAGAGTGTGTCTGTACATTCATAATGGGCATGTAATATTAATTACGCATTTTCTCCATAAGTGCTAATACTTTTTCGCTTGCTTACTTTTTCCTTATAAATGTTTCTTTACTGAAAAGTTATAACTAAAAGAAAGACACGCTATATATTGTATGTATATTTTTCAATTATAGTGATCAGATACAACATGTTTAATGTATATTATCCAGTAACATTTTACACTTTACGAACAAACATGCTTACTGTCAGATTCTATTTGAAACTTTGTCCATTACATTTGTAGGGCCGAAACAAATTACCGCTGGTTGAACAATAAAGCCCTGTTAGGAGCTTTGTGAGTGCATCTGGAAATTTCATAGTCTGTTAAATTCTGAGCAATGAAATAAACGTACAACACAAATAAACGTACATTTAAAGTTTGTCATATACAGGGTTATTCGTAATTCGACGTATTCCTATTAGAAGGCGATCCCCTATCACCTTAAGTTTAGTTCCAATACGAATTTCCGCCTGGTTATTTTGTAATATTTTTTTTCCAGTTTCTTTGAAATAAGTTCCTAGTTATTATGCATTGTTGGAGAACTAAGAAAACGGTTGTTTTTAAAATAATCTGCAAGCCAAGTTTCATAACGTTTTTTTTAAGGTAATTTTGTTGAAAAAGTCTCAAAAAAGTATTGAAATAATATGGTTTTTTGTCTCGCAATTTATAAATTTGAACCTATAATTATTGTTTTAATATTGATAAATAACCAGTGTCTAATCGTTTTTATAAATCAGAAGACAAAATGAGATTTAAATTGATACTTTTTAAAAAATAATTTTTGATGTTGAATTTTTGAGTTATTTTGAGAAAAACCTAAAAACATGATAACTGAAAAATGGTTCACTTTTGTATAATGCTTATGGGGGTTTAAATTATTACAAATAGTCAATCCATCTCCTACTAACGGGATTCCTTCGAATTACCAATAACCCTGTATAAAGTCGATATTCATAAATCTGTATTCTGATATCAACCACCGCGATTATTTTTATGCATTAAGTGTATCTAGGAGACTCAGTGTTCTGAGTGTGAAAATATAATTTAAAAACGTGGGACGACAGCGCCATGGCGAAACGCTTCGAATAAATAACTGAAACTTTTTCAATTTCATCTCGCGATCCGCAAATTGTGTTTTGCGTTTGAATAAATCGGGAAATGAATAACAAATTTCGGCTTCTATAATCAAGGAAAAAGGAAATTAATTGAGATTCTCTTGGTTCGTTTGACACGAAACTCTTTTACTTCGGTATTACTTTTTATCGGAAACTAATACAATATCGAATAAGCCACGTCGCCAGCTGTTGATGAAAAGGGCAGCCGCAGTCCTTGGAAAAATGCGATAGCGTTGTGTTTGTTATATTTATATCGTATTATTTGACCATATACTACTTTGATTATACAAGTTGCAACAGTCTTTATTAAATATTGAGATATTCTTTTACTTTTTTTTTATTTTGTATCTAAAGTTTAACGTTATTTTTCGAACAATCATTTCTATTGAGTCTGTAAAGTTTTCAAATATCTTTTATCTTCAAGCTAGCAATATTATGAAATAGCTGATACTCCCGATTACGTCTTTGTTGTTTATTATTATTCCAACAATATATTTTATTTACAGGGGGCAAATATAAGTACCACACAGCTTGTCCCATTT
>MU159418.1:120011-151082 GCA_015888305.1 Antheraea pernyi | reverse complement strand
GGGAGGTGGGTCTCCGGCGCTCTCACTGACCGAGCGAAACGCAACAATGCAAGCACTGTTACTTCACGTCGGTTTTCTATGAGAGGGTGGTACTACCCCGGGCGAGCCGACCCATTCATGCTGAAACCAATAATAGTTTCAGCGTGGCTCTACCACCATATAAATTAATGTAATTTATTAATGTATTATTAATGTATTTATTAATTTAATGTAATTAATATAAATATATAAACATTAATGACTACATATTAATTGAAGCTATCGTGATAAGATTATAGCGACACAGTATAGCGCATGCATAGTAATTGGTCGATGTAGACAAATTGCGAGGCATACGACCGACACTGACTGCCGCAGTCCCCTCCGACTGACCGTAGGACACGACCGCTTATAAATTTATTATTATTAATTAAGTGAAATAAATGCCATTCAAGGAGATACGGTTTCATTATTGACTAACCCCTCCTCAATGATTCAAAACTGGTAAAAGATTTATTAGGTAAGAAGCAAGTGTGAAGACGTAGAACGAAAACAAATGATCTAATTCTATTCAGTATTTTTTTGGTAATGCATAACAGCAGGTCACTTTCATTTTATTTATACGGGTTTTGTATTTTTATTACTTTATCCGTTTTATTACAAAAAGTTAAATATGTATTGAATACTTGTTTTAAAAAGGTTTAGATACTTTAGGATTAAATGCACCGCGCTTGCCGACGGCTGCCGCGGCAAGATCGTGTTATCCTTTTTCGCAAGTCTAAACAAACCTAGCCAAACAGAGATAAACGAGCAAGATGTCGAACGTTAAGCAAGCGCGGTCCATTTAATACGTATATGTCCAAACTTTTTTAAAGCAAGTATTCAATACGTATTTAACTTTTTTGTAAAAACATCCTATATGTTTAGCCACTATATTGCTCTTGATATTGATAGGTGATGAGAACTAAAATGATAATACATTAAACCTAGAGTAAGACCAGCTAACAGCTGCCAAGAGCACATAAAGGTGTACATCAACTTGAGCATCTAACTAACCAGTGCAGCGGTGTATTTCCAAAAGTTTTATTACCCTGCTATGGCTTCATCAGAACGCTTTACTTTACAAAAAGCTCTAGTTCATTACAATCAGGCACAGTGCAGTCACTTTGCCAAGCTACAATAAAAAAAATATATTCGAGCTGACCTCCACGAACACAGTCTTCGTATATGCTTCTTCTGAGCCGTCAATAAAATGTAGGCAATAAAAAAAACAATATTATGGGTTACCACACATTAACACTTTGTCTGCCACGTTGGTCATTTATCTCCTGTGGCATGACGGTGTTCATTGGCGACCGGAGCACTAAATCTTTTTATAATTGTAAAAATTCATCCGTCGCGCCTTAATAGATACATGTGATTTTGTGGCAGTTAAAGTTTGAAGAATATAATACAGAGATCTTGTAAAATCCTTACTACTATTATCAATACGTATGTTAGTTTGTTTGTTTACTACGCTTTCACACCCTAAGTATTCAACCGTTCATCACGAAATTATGCATACATTGTCAAGGATTTGGTTTTTATCTAGGGAAGAAAATACTGTTCCCATTAAATACCTTAACACAAGGGAAGCTGCGGGCAAAAACTAGTTAATAATAACTTCACCTCACAGTAGAATCGTACAAGATAATACGTTCCGAAAGTTACATACAGTCAATTGATATCGATTTGTGAAATTTCGAATAGCTCAAAACATTACATTGTGTTACTTCCGCAATCACACAATTCGGCACAATTATAGGTGGTAGAGCCACGCTGAAGCTATTACTGGTTTCAGAATGAATTGGTCGTCTCGCCCGGGGTACTACCACCGACCCACAGAAACACCGACGTGAAGTAACAGTGCTTGCATGGTTTCTTTTCGTTCAGGTAGTGAGAGCGCCGGAGTCCCGCCTCACCTCCCCTTGCCCTTCCCTCCCTTCTCTTGGGCTGGCAAAGCACTTGCGACTCCCCTGGCGTTGCTAGTGTCTATGGACGTCGGAGATCACTTAACATCAGGTGACTTGCCAGTTCGTTTGCCTCCTATGATAAAATAATAATAATTTAAAAATATTATGTTTAATCCGACAATCTAGCTGAACCGAGCGTATCAAATGGTAATCAGGCATCGAAAACAATGTGGTATTAATCGTATAAACCGCTGTGTGAGGAACAATGTCGTGTTTTGCATATTCATCGGCTATTAATTCAGTTTTCATCAGCGGTTTCCATTCGCCGAGTTGATTTTGGTTCATTTGTCACATTTCGCATGAATAATTTTATTAACAGTATATATTTCATTTAGTAAAATTTTAGCTATGTGCATTTATTGAAATAATTAGAAAGAAAGAAAGAAAGAAATATTTTATTCATAAAGCACAACATAAAATACAAGTATACAAGAATGGACAAAAATATGCATATCTGTGCATTATGAAATGGTGTCCAGCTCAGCATATGCTAGCGTTATGAGAAACACTAAGCGCTGATTTTCAGCTGAAACCCAATGCAAGTCACGGTGCGTAAAAAACTAATTAAAATTATAAAATATAATATATATAGGGAGAGTAAGTAATGTACAAAAAAATAATACGGTACATAAAGAGGTAATAATATATATATAGGGGAAATTAATGAAATAAAAAAGTAGGATACATAAAACAACATACAATAGATGCAATTGCAGGCGTGTCTAAAATATATATGCAACTCAAATTGGATGCAAAACCTTTAGTTTACAAACATTGCGATAATAATAAAAACTTTTTATAATTAATTTTAAATGTAAGTAATGCGTTAAGATTGCGCATTGGAGGGGGTAGGTCGTTCCAGCATTTGGTAGCAGCAAACTTAAAACTGCCTCGAAATGAGGTGAGAATTATTGTGTTGTTTCCGCGATTATAGATACTTAAGTAGCTATTGCACTAACTTGTCCTTTGATTTTAGCTCTTACTTTACTGCCTTTACTTTTGGCTGGATAAAAGGTACCCTAAGCCTCTTTTATACTCCTGATAACGTGTATGCAAAATTCTTTGATGTTTTGTTGAGTAGTTAAGGTGTAATCGTAACAACTAACTCGAATTCGCGTATATAATATAATTTAGGTTTAGATACCGCCGTTGTCTTAGAAACAGTTAATTAAATAGCAATAAAGTTAAAAATATAATTAAGTTAATAAAATTTTAATTTAATTTTAAATATAAACAGACAGGGGAGAGTGGAAAGTATAACATGGTTTAACATCGTTTCCAGACCAGTACAATCTGCCTTTTTTTAAAAAACGAGCCTATTCCTTTCTCAATGGCCGGCAACGCATCTGTGATTCTTCTCGTGTCGCAGGTGTCCATGGACGGCGGTAATCACTTACCATCAGGTGACCCGCATATTCGTTTGCTGCCAATAGTAATAAAAAAAAATGGTGTGCCGACCTATATATATTATAAGTTTTTCAAAGATTTCTTATTTCATATATTAACTTGCAACTTTGTATTCAATACTATATATTATAGGATCTAATTGCACGCTGTGAAATGTAAAGACAAACAAACAGAACAACACAATTATCACCGCTAGGTATAATTTATCTACATAATACACTATGTGGACACACTATGTATTTAATGAGTTATTAATATGAAAGTCGATCGACTATTATTGTTTTTAACATTAAGTATTCATGATAGATTTTTTTAATTATCTTTCACCTTATACGAGGCCAATTATTAAGCACTGAAGTCTATAATTCCAGCTACCATAGTTAATAACTGTAATTAACGAGTTTTCGTAGAATTATTTATCATACAGTATGATCAAAATATTTAAAGAATAATTTAAAACGTTACTTATAAATTATTTTAAAGGTAACTTTTATGGTCATGGTGCAAATAATTATTGAGGAATCAGTAATTGCTTCAAAAAATATCAGAAAATGAAGTAGTTAAATAATATAATTACTTACTAATCTAATTATATCAGAGAAAAAAATATTAACCATTTCTCACATTTATACTCAAAGATAAATTATTAATTGCAATTTAAGATATCATACTTCTGGAATTTAAAAATAAACTTTTTTAGAATAATCATAAGATATTTTATTTTATAACTATTTATCAGTAATAATAACGCCCTGGTTTCAGGATCACGTTCTTTACACCTATTTAAAATATTATTTATTAATAACTAGCGTAACCGGCAGACGCTGTCCCGCCCTGGCTATAAATAAAACCGTGACCAATTATATACTAAAACCTTCCCCATGAATCACTGTATCCACTGGTGCAAACCGCATAAAAATCCGTTCAGTATTATTTGAGTTTATCGTGAACAGACAGACAGACAGACGCGGTTGGGGACTTTGTTTTATACTATGTAATGAAACTCTAAATTTTTTACTTCAAAAGCACCATTGTCCATTCTTTACTTTCATAGATGATAAAATCTCATTTTATATTTAGGTGCGAACTGTTCTTATAGTATACTAACTGTGCTTATGTAAAAAAACAGTGATTAATAAAGTCATCTGAATGTATTAAGTCCATTTACTCATCTACTTGTCTCTCGTAGTTACGCCGCGCCGTCATTAAAACTACAATAACTTTTGATAGAGTGGACCGATTTTAATGAAACAAACACTAAGTTACTCCCGAGGATATGCTTTAGGATATTCTTGCTGAGGGTTTATTATGAATACTTTAGCAGTGATGCGTATTCATAAAAACTAACAGACATTTCTAAAAATGATTGAAATGTATTTTATTACTTATTTCTAGAAACCTGCAACAATTTTTTTCACGAAAATCGAAAAAGTACAGTCACTTTAGATTTACATTGTTATTAAATGTATAGAAGATATAGATTGACTGTACAAAGCCCAGACATATTTTATTGTATTGAGTTAAATATTAAAATTATGAAGAGATTACTGGCAAAATAATAGAGTTTCGTAACAAAAATGATTAAAGTCGACTTTTTACCTATCTACATATTATTTTAAATTACGCACAGTTTAAGTGGATCATTCGGGTAATTTAGTAATTTATGTACAGAAATGTTTTTAATACTTGCATTATATTTAATCACATTAATTAACGTATATAATATGCTTTAATTTTTAAAGCGATAAATAATGAACACGCTGTATATTTGTGATATTATTTTTCAAATTGTACTTATTTTAGTATTACATTTTTTTTTTGTTGATTCATATAATCAAAATGTAGGCCTTGAAGAAGCAATATGACAATGTTATATTGTCATCAAGGCGTACAGATAAGGCTCGTTAGGGCTCGTAATATGTGATCTATGCGTATATATAGCTCTATAGCGTTGTCTATAATAATAATGCCAGCCTCTTAATCCTACTTGTAAACTATATGCCTCTTTCCGAGGGAAGGTATAGGCGTAATCACCGCGCTAGTCTATTACCAATACAGTATTGTTACACATTGATATTACGTGAGCATTTCTCAAGCATACAGGTTTCGTAATGATGTTTTCCTTCATCGTCATCCGGTAGTGTTACCAATTATAATTAATTAATGAGCGTTAATTTCAAAATATCTATTAGTACACGTCATGGTTCGAAGCTGCATACATTGAATCGATATTTCACCGTTCAAGCTACTATTATGTCTTTTGTTATATATATCTGTTGTATACATTAGTTCTTATATTAAATACCTTTTCTTACCATCTTCATTATAAACTTCTAATTTTTCATCATCAGAACTCATTTCCACGTCTTCCTTTTCCTTTTCAACGGGTTGCGGCTTCTTTTTACCATTCTATATTAAAACTAATGTATACAACAATTGATTTTTTTTACATTATTTCTTTTGTATAAGAATATGTTTCTTAAAATAACAAAGTAATTGGTATATACGGAGTCGTTTTTACATCTGTTTAATCTACATGTACTTAAAGTAAAAAGTGAATATTGAACAAAGGCAAACTTACAAAGCATTATACATTCGTAAGGTTTGGGTTTATTCTGTTTAAATGTAATTATTACGAACGTCTTTGCCTTGCCCATTATAACAGAAATGTGTACCTTTGTTATATGACAAATGGTTGGCGCAAGTTACAATGATGCGGGCATTTCCTTATTTGCGTTCTGTATAATAAAGTACTCTGCTCGACATTATGCGACCCAAAATGTGTGTATTAATAATTTAGTTAATGTAGTTTGATTCCGAAATGTACTATTGTGCTTAGTTCAGTTAGTTACAGCCGGTTTTGTGTTCTTAAGTGTGTGCTGTCTAAAAATCATATTCTTAAGCAAATCATGTCTTTTATAATTATTTACGTTATTTCATGTATTGCAAAACTTTGTATTTATTGTATTTATTTATTTATTTTTTTCTTATCTGCAGACTCTCGGTCCGCACCATTTTTTTGCTAAAGTTTTATTTAATATGTTAAAAATCGTATTTGTGAGCATCTATTGGGTAGTTTTTTTTTTTATATATATATGTATTTATTTAACTGTTATTGACGTTATTGCCTTTATGGCGGTTTCATTTCTATTATATTTATAAAGCGTTTTAGGAATTATCAATTGAAATAACAATTATTAAAATTAATTCAGATATACGGGTGAGAATTTAAACCAGCACCATATGTATTTAAGGGGTAACCTCCAAAACAATTGCTGAACACAGTAATAAAATTATATTCATAAAAATTAAAATCTCATAGAAACAAATCATGATTATTTAAGCTTTGAAATAGAACCAAAGAGATGTCTTTTCATAAATTTTTGTACCAAAAATAGATTTTTAAAATTTTTATTTTCACAACCATGAAAGACAGCTCACATTCATTCTTTCGCGCTATTGGGACGTGCGCTGTGATTTTAGACGAGTAGTTTTACGGTGCAGGTCGTTCCACGAAACTAAATAAAATAAATTCGGGTATAGTTAGGTCAAACAAATGTGGAGCACACTCGTATCCAGAGTGCTTGCATATTTGATCGGTTCCCGCTCCGGTCTAGTATCTAGTATATGACATTGACCGCTTTTATGTCTTGTCTAAATAATGCTAAATTTACACGTTGAATTTGTGAAGATACGTTAGATTTGTCTCTTTAGTTATATCTGAGGAACAGGGTGTTGCTCGAGTCAGTTGAAATTACAATCGTGAAAAATCAATAAAATTTCAGAAGCAGCAATTCTTCTTCTTGTTCACTGCTGTTCATAAGTTCATCATATAGGATGTTAATACTTATGGTTACTGCTTGATCACCATATGTCGAAGTGTATCATATTGCGTATGTTACGTCTGTGACATTAAGCTATTGTATCTTTAAAATTTATATATAATTTATTCTATAGTTCGTGGATGAAGTCAGACCGTCGCGTCGTCCCCGCGTACAAGGTAGTCTGAGTGTACCGCTCACACTCCGACATCACGACAACTACTGGACTGCCTACGGAACCTGCTTGAACGACGAAGAAAATAACGCCACTTGGACGTCGCACACCGAGTGTGCAACCGAACCCGCCATCGCCCTTCGCCCCGCCGGTACCGTCGTCTGACGAGAATCACTCTCCGATCGGGCTATACGAGCGCGGTTTACATGCCCTAGTCCGGCTCAATGGGGCCGAGGACCCCTTGGAAGGGATGCTTTGTTGGACGGCGTTGTATCTGCGGCTTCAAGAAGCCGAGATCGATGGCAAGAAGCATCCGCCCGTTGATGCAGCCGCACTCAAGCTGGCTTACAAGGGGAAGCTGATTCCACCCGAAATCCCGAAGCATAGCTCGCGTCGAGTCTTAAGCGCAAGTCCCCGAATTTCGAGAGCCGGAAACATCTGAAAATTAGCGCGCCTCTTCAGGCACGTGCCTATTAACGTGCTTCACCGCCACCGTCTCCGCCGCAAAACAGCAGGCGCCGCTCTCTGCTGTCGCTGAGCGGCTAACTCAGCCCGATTCCGCGAATTCGACATCAGTACTGCGCCCGACCGATCGGAGCGTGCTTGCATCCGACCCAGTGCCGAAACCGAGAGCCGCCCATTCGAGCAGGCAGACCTCTTACGCGGAAATCACCGCGCAACACGAGCGCGCCAGCGAAGCCATGAGTACCGAGAGCACCCAGCCGCCGCAAACTCCAGCCTCACTCAAAGAAGGCCAGGGAAAGACAGAAGAAGTGCCTAACGTTAAGTGACGCCCAGGTCGACGATCTGTGGAAAAGAAGCGGAGAATCTTGTCGACGAGTACGACGCTCTGAAGTAAAATGCCCCAATAGAAGGTGTCAGGACACTCGCGAAAGAGTACTGCATCAAATTTAAGAAGGTTCTAGTATACTACGAACACCAAACACCGGTTAGATCATTTCTTCTATCGCCATAAGAAGAAGGGAACAGATAGAAAGACGAGAGAACCCCGCATACTACTACTGTTTATACTACGTGTCGTATACTACGTGTATACGACGTGTATACTACACTACGTGTTGTTAGTCTGTCACAAGCCGGGCAAGCGCAATGCTGTCGGTCACGCTTACTAGCATGTCATGACACGAAACTATAAATCTATCTCCTGCTAAAATCCTAGACGCGCCTAACGAAGTTTTCTTTTCAAAAATACAACCAAATTAAGAATCTACTTTTTAGGGCAATTAAAAATGTTTTTCAGTTTGCATCGGATGTAATCTATGGAGAATAAATACTTATTATGATACAAGCGTTACTATGGAAGTAATACTGAATTATAAGTGGATTATACTGATGACTGAATGGCACAAACAGAATATGCAAATTATTGAATTACGCGAATGCAGCGCTTATAATCGACTTTGTTTGAGGATCGCGTCACTACATAATCTTGTTCCTCAAACACGCTAATGTAAGCGAACACAATGCGCGGGTATTATATACAGTGATAATGTAGGTCGACAGTAAACACGTCCCCAGTGTAGTAGGGAGCTAAATTTGACAACAATTCGACATGCCTATGCTTACAGGATCATACTGTTAGAAGTACTCGTATATGTAGTGTATGCATTTTTGATATAATATTATGATGTAAAAATTGTAGTCATCCCGCGGAATTATTCGTGTGAAGTCCAAAAAAAGCGCACGCTTTGTCTTGAATATAAAGTTTGTTTTTCTGAACAATTGTGTATTGCATTATAATGGTTATTTGATGGTTTAGATAAAATATTGCGATATACTATAGTCACATCAGTTCGCGTTTTAATTCATTACACTAACATTAAATGCCGCTAAATTGTAGGAAATTGAAAAATAGAAATCCTATATGCATTTGTGGAAAATCTTTAAACAAAAAAGTAGTTAGAATTAAAATTAAGGGTTCAAATTTTCAGGATTTGTTTGCAGTATATAGAACAATGTTTTGCTGAAGGAGCGGAAGACAAAAAGATAGTAATTCAAAACGAATCGCCCTAAGTTAAGTATAAAACATACACCCTAATTTAATCAGAGGATTACATCTATGATTAAAAGAATCATGTATCTACTAATTCGTTCAGTTATTTTTGAACTATGAGAGCGTTAATAGACTGGATATAAAGATGTAGCCAGTTTTACACAAATGCATCTCTCACGATAGTGACCAAAACTTTTATCGCGGGGAATTTACAAATATAAAATCATCACATATGAAATACATCCAGACTCACAATAATAATTTGTGAATCCCACGGATATTTATCCTGTGTGGGATACGAATACCTAACCTACATATTTATCTATACAGTTTTATAACATGTAATATGTTATAGGTGGTAGAGCCACGCTGAAGCTATTACTGGTTCCAGCATAAACGGGTCGGCTCGTCAGGGGTAGTACCATCCTCTCATCGAAAACCGACGTGAAGTAACAATGCTTGCATTGTTGCGTTTCGTTCGGTAAGTGAGAGCGCCGGAGACCCACCTCCTCTCCCCTCCCCTCTCCTCTTCTCCTCCTCCCGGCCTACCCTAAACACAGGCTGGAAATGCACTTACGACTGCCTTGGTGTTGTTAGTGTCTATGGAGGGTGGTGATCACTTAACATCAGGTGACCCACATATTCGTTTGCCTGCTATGACATAAATATATATATATATATATATATATATGTAAGGATCTAACTTTTATACATCTTATTCTATTTAGACTCATAATTTACAACATAAACAGAATCAACACGTAAATTCATGCGTATTCTATTATCTTAAATTCATTTACTCGGTACAGAATAAATTCATAACTTAGCCTTATGTATAAAATAGTACAATGAAAATTTCCTAACTACATCGTAGTGAGAGTAAAAACACAACTATTGCTCCTCCAGGGAATAACGCCGAAAACTAAATATTTTATTTCGTCCGTTCTTACGTTCTGTTCAACAGAGACTTTGTTTTGCAACTTTCTTTGAAGTTATTTTGCATTTAATTTGAATAATGAACGTGGGAACTTTTACCTCGCTTGGAATTTCTAAAAACTATTATAATAAGCGAAGTACAGTCCGTGCTAAACTTTTTGACCGCTCTGAACATAACTGTGTATGAAACAAATGTAGGTATAAATTAGGGTGGTTCATTTCTGCAATTTTTTTTTTTTTCGTTGTTCATGCAAAATATTAATCTACATATAGAAAAAAACAATTCTCATCTAGTTTGAGCTCTTAATATTAATCTCAAGTATTTATAATTTAAATTTGAAATTTTACCATTCAAAATGCATGTAAAAAATCTTTTTTTTTTTTTCAAATTTCTAATGCTTACCCGGCATTTACAATATTGTAAATCGTTTTGATGGAACTTGTGGGAAATTTTACGCTCTTTAAAATAGTCTTGGTATTTTTTTGTGTAACTCGCACTGGTTCACCAGTAGGGGTCGTCAAAGTACAGTTTTTGAAAAAAAAATATTTTCTCTTAATTTTGCGAGCAAACCGCCAAAAGTAGGAAGAAAAAAGAATTGACTCATAAAAAAAAAGTTATCCGACCAATGTTTAATGAATTTATAGCCATTTTTATACCAGAAAATGTAAGAAATTGATTGCGACACCAGGGGAGTCGCAAATGCGTTGTCAGCCTGTATTGGAGGGGGAGGAAGGGAAGCGGAAGGGGAAAGGAGGAAGGGGAAGACAGATGGTCCTCCGGTGCTCTCACTGACTGAACGAAACGCAGCAATGCAGGAATTGTTACTTCACGTCGGTTTTCTGTGAGAGGGTGGTAGTACCCCGGGCGAGCCGACCCATTCATACTGAAATCAGTAATAGTTTCAGCGTGGCTCTACCATTTACCAAAACTCACCGGACATGGATGTTTCGGATGGTATCTGCACCAGATCGCTCGTAGGGAGCCGACCGCCACATGCCACGAGTGCGGCGCTGAAGAAGACACCGCGCAGCACACTCTGTCCGAGTGTGATGCAAGGGAGAGACAGCGCCGCATTCTGGCTGCGGCGGCAAGGCAAGATTTATCGCTGCCGAGTGTGGTTTCGGCCATGCTCGGCAGCGAACAGGCGTGGCAAGCGATGGCCTTCTTCTGCGAGGAGGTCATCTTGCAGAAGGAGGCGGAGAGGAGGACCCGCGAAGAGGATCCGCAGAGCGGCTCTCTCCGCCAACGGAGGGTCGGTAGAAGCTGCCATCTAGCACTTATGGGTATGTCTCCGCAGCTGCAGTTGAGATTCAACCCCTTTAGGTTTGGCGTGTTGCCACCTTGAACCACATCGCCATTTTACACGTGAAACTGGTCAAACACTAAATTCCAAAATGTATGAAAATGTTTATCTTATAAGGCTTATTTCTATATTCATAAATTTTATTTGATTGTCTGTTGAAATAGATAGGTGGACTACGACAGTTCTATGTGACTGGATTGCAATCACCATGTACCAGCATATAATGTAACACTCGCTATAATGGCATCCTTAGGCTTGTCTCCATCAGGGATCAACCAGTGTTTATTCAGAGACTAAGCAGGCTGGCTACCACCATGAATACGGTAAAGAAACCATAATACATTATAGAACAGCTTTTCCTAGTTTCCTATCTATCCAACAACTCATGTATAAAATATTGCCAACTAGTTATTTATGTGTTCTGACGAATGTTTTTGAGAGTGAATTTAATTTGTAGGCTTAGCGCTCTTTTTACATCTGAATGTGTACTCAAAATCGTTTGAGATTGTTGTAAGTTCTATCCTTACCCGCGGCTTCGCACACATCATTTTATAAAGCTATTATTTCTAACTCGTTATTTTACTGAGTACACCAGTACTAGTTAACACCACGTTAAGAAGAAATATAAATTAGAAAAGTTGCGAAAAAATGGAAAGGCGGATCTATAATATGTTTATATAAACACCGCCATTTCTATTATAGGTAAAATTGCTTTTATAGACTGCATTTACATAATGATGTAATGCCGAAATGATATTATTACGCCTTAATTGAACTGCCGCACTGAATATAAATGTGCGTCGGCGTATTTACACAGCTATTTGGTTAAATAACTTTCTACTCGAGGGCAGCCCGATAATTGCAGTGAGATTTTTATCGTTGACGCCTTCTGGGTAAATTACGATTTTAACTAGTAACTACGACCTACATTTGTCAACGTTGTATAATCGATTATTTTTGAGAATATTAGATTCGTGGTTTCTAGGCGAGAAATGGTTTTACCTTCAGATTGAAATCGCTACTTAACATTACAGTTATATGTTATGTAATTATACCTAGTATTTTCAATACATATTACTAAGGTCAAAATAACCATTTTTGGTTGAAACATGCTATATACCCGTAAATAAGAAAGCTTTTGGTAGAAAACCTGTGTGATAAAAGTAAGGCAAAACACACAGTCAGTAACTACGCCTCGGGAATAGTTACGAATTTTTAAAATTCCGGCACAATGATTGCACAAAAGTGCAAAGAAAGAGCGTACAAAGAGATTTGAAAGCATCCGTAGTTTGGATACAGCAGCTCTGGACTGCAAATTACAAGTGAGATAAACAGACGCTACGTGCAGTGTCGAGTCGGTTCGTAGCGGCAGTTCGTAGCGATACTTCAGAGCGGGTTGACGCTCGTAGCGCATCGTAGCGATCAGTGCTACGCCGGCGCGTTATGTGCGTGCAACCAGAGTGCGTCGGCAAACAAAAACAATTAGTGATATGAGTGGTGTGTCATCCAGCACTGTATTCCGACTGACTCTCCTTATACTAACTTTCATAGTGACGTGCACTTTCATCGCTAGTGTGGTATGGTTATTACGAACGAGAGCAAATGTCGGACAATATGAAAATTATTACTTGTCGAGAATTAATATTAGTGT
The DNA here is from genome assembly GCA_015888305.1 of Antheraea pernyi. Classification (NCBI taxonomy): domain Eukaryota; kingdom Metazoa; phylum Arthropoda; class Insecta; order Lepidoptera; family Saturniidae; genus Antheraea; species Antheraea pernyi. The sequence goes on along the minus strand of MU159418.1, from coordinate 137,783 downwards.
TAGGAGCGACGGCAATAATATCTCGTCGTCGTCGCCAGTATCGGATCATTACAAGGACTTGATTAAAATAGAAATAGCCATGAGACGCGTTGAAGAAAATAGCAGGAGATTAAAAGAGTATACGAAATCGTTGTTGTGGGATAACAAGGATAAATCCTTGTGGTGTGTTTTGTTCAAAGATAGTGAGAAAATTGATAAGGGAATGCGTGAAAATAGACATACGATTGACGAAAATTATATACGACATTTAAGGGAACAGAAAATGAGAGAAGCGTTGATACATTTAAGGCATCACGGTACACATCATCGACGAAGACAGGATATGCTGCCAAATATGCCATATATAAAATAAATAATTAATCGGAATGGTTAGTCGACTGGATGGCCTATAAGGAGGTTCTCAACGGTTTTGATTTGATACTTTTTGGTGTCATCATGTGTATACAACTAGGTCGGATCAAAGACAAAAATGCGACTATCGACTATATTTTTTAAGATAATAAATGTTGCGGGAATCAATAATGTCTAAAATATAATTGTGTGTGTGAGGAACGTTTGTTTCGTGCAAGACTGTAAATAATTTGTATACCAATACATGTAAATCTCTTCAAACATGTAAATACAACTTATATATTATACGCCTAAGTGTAAATACGGTGTGATTTAATGAAAGGTTTGTTGACTTCAGACAATATTTAAATAAACGATCGGAAACGATTGAAATTGTTTTCATTTCTCATGTTCCGTAATCCGTTGAAATAAATGTGACATATTAAAATTTGTTCGGTTTATTGATTTATTTCCTTCTTGTATTTCAATAAAATCGTATTTTTATTTATTATAAAAACAAAGGGTAGTCAGTCAATATACAAAATCAAGAAAAATGTATGCATTGGTACTACTGAAATCTGAGAAAGGCTAAATAAAATTTCATTTCTATAATTTATTTATTGGTACACGAGAAATGAGGCGCGATTAAGAACTAGTTATGCATAGTTAAATTTCTTTATTCAAACTTTCTTTTATTTACAATTCTATAATTTTAACTTTTAAATACTTAATTAATAATGTGTATAGGTAGGCTATAAGTCAATGTTGAACTAAAATAATGTAGTACATTGGGATATGACTATTTAAGATACCAAATTTGGTATTACCAAGATAATACATTTGGTAAAGTCCAGTCATTTTCACAATATAGTCCACTTCATAGAATCTATGAAAAATTAATAATACATTTAAAAAAAATCTCGCATAAGCTACAATTTAAAAGCTATCGTTTCTTTTTGTTTTGGAGTAGTTAGTGTCTATTTGCAAGAAAATCTTATACGATTCAGGGGTATTTTTTATTATTTAGCATATACCTCATTTGTTCACACAAACACATATGAAAAATGAGCATAAATAGGATTCGAGTATACTACCCTCATAACTCTATATATAGTATTATTAAAGATTGATAATATCACGAATAAATCTTTATATTTTTATTGGTACGTGTAACAAATAGGAATACTAGCAATCTATCACAAACCCTACTCCAGTAATTATTTGTTAACATAAATCCCTTTGTACGTAGGTTGTCAGGCTGCACAACATTATATTTTCCTTTTTTATTAAACGCTGTATTGCCTACCGACCGTTTTCTAGGTCACTTTCCTTTGAAATAAATTAAGAATTTTCTCTAAAGAACGAAGGGCGACAGTTCTTTGAAAAATTTAAATTACTATTAATTTATGGTAAGTTATGCCTATTGAGTATGCAAGAGTCAGGTGTGTACGTTCTCACAATTATTCCACTTTCATACAGTGTACGTATATATTTAGAAAATTGCTAAATTATAAAAATAGAAGGGTTGAATATATTCGCATAATTTTCTGTCATTTAATATTGAAGTCAATGATCGCATTGATATATAGCGAGTTAATGCATTTTATAACTTATAATTTTAATTTAAAAGTATTCCTTGTATTACTGGTCAATGTATTAAAATAAAAAAAATGCATTCCGCGCTGTTATGCAAACATATTTTAAGCGAAATCGTGATCAGAGATAGCAGCTCGTTCGATATAGAGAAGGACCCATCTCTCTAGTTCAAGCAAGCTTGTATTGGCGGCAGATTTTCAAAGTGACTATACAGACACCTTTGTTGATTACTTGAAGGTTTTATAATAAGTAAGGACAAAAATAGCTACAATAATATACAGTGTAAATTAACCAGTCCACCTTAATGACTTAGAGTGGTCACAGTATCAGTTAAACTGGTTTTGCGTGGGATGATTAAATTTAGGAATCAATTGCTTTGATATTAATAATAAATTTAGTCATCCCACGCAAAACCAGTTTAACTGATACTTGATAAAAAATATCAATATCGAGTAAAACTGTGAGTATATATGAACTAAACTCGGTTGTTGGATAGGTACTAACTGGTCTCAAAACGTGACACGTTAAAAGGTTATGACAGTAATCTAAATGCAGGACACGAGTCTTTCCTTCTTTCATTCGGGTTTTTCCATCATGCTATTTCTTTTCCCTCGTGCTAGTTCTACCAAACGCAGGTGAAGCTTGTATATTTATAGACATCACTTCATATCTTATTATACTTATTGTACATAGCTTTACACTATGTTAATTAGTATTTGCTACTAATTCGTAGACATAGGTGCCAAGGTGAATACCAGTCCAACATAGATAAAAAGTTACTGAATATAAATATTCCAAAATCACGACTTTTAAATTATTAATGATATAGGTACATTTCGTGTCTGTGTGCGAATATAATTATTATGATAGTTCAATCGCAAATAGATACCGAAAGATATTCCTAGATTCGAAAAGGCTCGTAGCGCTTTCAAATGCTTTATCGGACTGAACATTAACTCCTAAAGGGATTACATTTAGGGGATGGAAGCCCACGCAGTTATGACTGAGTTGTTAGAAAAATAACATGCCGGTTAGTTTTCTGAAGGAAATACTAAATCCATATCACAAATTTGCTAGATATAGACATGTAATCAACAATATTAAAGTTCAGTAAACATTCAATGTGACGTAATGTTATCTGTGACGAAGATGATGTATTGACAAAAGAAACTTTTATACTTTTATTGTAGGAGAATATTTATATATATAATAAATGCCTAAATCTGAAGTTTTTGATCATCATTGGTAAACAGAATAAATGTATCATATCTGTGATGTTTCAAAAGAAGATTCGTATTTGATTTGACAAAATTTAAACCGCAAATTCGGAGTAATCTATTGAAGACCATTTTCTAAAATAATTTCACATTTCGAATTTTAGTTAATGTTTAGTTTTGTTCTAGATAAGATTATTTAGGTACTTTTTCATAGACCTAATACAGTCCAATCTCAAATCTCAGATGTTCAGATAACCGTCATGTTCTTGAGAACAAAAAAGTAGATACATTGAGCTATAGCTTACGTAACCTGGCAGATATTGATGGTGTGTAATTCGTATTTGTTTGAGTAAATATGTATTGTAAAGTATGACAGATAGGTGATTTATATTTTGTTCGCTTTATAACCTTCTTTGGTAACAATAAATGACATGGTTAAACACATTTGTCGTAATTGATTAATATTAATGGTCCGATGGATTAAAATCGTTATATATTGTGGAATTTAATTGATATATATATATATATATGCTAATGCAATAGAATAAAAAACATCACGATGCACAATGGTACATTCTCCGACCCTCTTTACATCCTTACAGTGCCATATTTCCTCCCCCCAAACCCCATCACCAGTACTTGTGTCAGTCCGATTACTGATTGACGTATCTGCAGTCGAAATATAATAATTAGAGAGTGCAAGTAAAAGGTGCGGACCGAAGTGTCAGTGATTGAAGAGGAGGCCGACCGTGACAAAAACAAAAAGGCTAGTCCTATTTTCAAATGAAATCATATCAAAAATACTTTATTCAGTTTAGGCCCTAACAAGGCGATTATAAAAGTCAAAACTAGCACCGGTTCGGAAAACAACCCAGTCATCGAGAAGAACCGGTAAGAAACTCGATCGGGTGCATCTCTTTAACAATATATATATATATATATCGATATATCGAGTCATATGACGTAATCTTAGTAATTCGAGTAGTAATATAAGAAAAGGGGAATTCACGGCTCTATTTCTGGGGTGTTGTTGAAATAATTAGAGTGTCATTATACGTGTTACCCCACCATACAGTTAGGTACGAAAATTAAACTTCATTAAAATTTTCTTTTACACGGTGCTCACGTATTTTCTAATAGTAGTTATGATAAAGGGAAATTTTTAGTTTAGGTATGTGCTCTTACTTTTTAGATTCGAAATTATTTTGGTCAGGATCGTTTCCGTTATATATTTTTGTAATTTTCTTATAAATTGATTAGGGTGCCTAACGCATAGTGGACTGGAATTAAAGAATTATGTGAAACATTGATTCGATTTCATGTTTCCATATTCAATTCAAAATTCGAAATTGCTTAAATTACTTTTTATAAGATCAGCTATTTACCAGTAAAAGTTATCTGAAGATCAGTTGAACTGTTTTGAAGATAGTACTGCGAGCGAAGCTACGTTTAACAGCTAGTCTAAATTAAAATAGACTAAATTACTTGAAATGATGTCCGCTATCTGCTGGTGAAAATCGGTCCAATCGTTTTGGAGATAACGTTGCAGACGGAGCTGCGGTTAATACGTAGTCTAATTTAGAATAGCCTAAGAAACCCGCTGTAATTTCAACTATGTGTCAGTGTAATTCCTGTGAAAATCAGTCTAGCCGTTTCGGAGATTACATGGAAAAAACAGACAGACAGACCGACAGACAGACCGACAGACAGACCGACAAAAATTTTAAAAATTGCATTTTTGTTACCAGAAGCTTGTATACTTTCATACCCAATCAGTCAAAAATTTTTATTTTGATATTACATACAGACACTTCATTTTTATTATATGTATAGAATAGATATAGATGTTAATGAGATTTGATCAGAAAAGTAAGGATAATAGAATTTGTATGTTATAAAGGTATGTAATATTATTTGCTTCGATAGTTTTATAAAAAGAAAAATTATGCTTTTCGTACTGAACAGTATATTTTTTGTTTTCATTGATAGACGAAAATATATATTTTATAAAAAAGGTTGACCTCTGATATCGATGTCCTATTGAGTTGCGTTCTCACCTGTCGTCGTGTGATGGATTGCGCGTTTTATTAAAAAGTAAATGAAGTGGCTTTTAAACACACCCTCCGATGTACGGCAATACGAATTTTCAACATGACTCGATGAATTATATCAGTTTGGTTACAACACATTTTTAAATGTGTTTTTTTTAACCCGAGCCAGACATAGTATCTGTACTGTATATGACAGTAGGCACGCACATTATTATCCAAAAATTACGGCGGCGACAAAAAAATCTACAAAATCCTTTGCCATCCGGACAGTTAACTCTTGGCAACCGAAATAACGCTGATGGCTTTCTGCTATTCTGGGGAAACAGAAGACGTGTCTTAGGATTACTTCTGATAAACTTTTTTTTTTTTTAAACTGGTTCAGCAAAATTACTGCACTGTACCTGATGGAAAGTATAGTACAGTCTATAAATAACGGTGACTGACAGTGTTGAATAGCAATGGCAGTCATCGCCATCATGCCGACCTGCAAAAGTGCTTCTTCACGCCTCGTTTGAAGGAAGGACCCCATGTCGTAAGAGAAAGGGAACACACTGGCTGGGAGACGATTCGACATCTTCACAGTACGACAAAAATAAGAGCTTTCGAACTTCTTCGTTCTTGCCGGGATGGTTGCTACTGTGAAACTGTGGAGACACGTACCCTTTTTTTTTTTTAACGTGGGGAAATCCCTTATGGATACGCCCCCCTCCCGGGGGAGAGGGTGGGTTATGTCCGAGTCGCACGGACTAAAACCCCACGGTATACGTCTGCCGCTATAGTTGGGGGCGGCAAGGGATCGGCACGGACTAAAACCCCACGGTGTACGTCTGCCGCTATAGTTGGGGCGGCACGAGATCTCTATAGACTTCATCGTGCCGCCCCAGCGGTTGGCCCAGTAGCGAAAGCGCCGCCGCCGGGCCCCGTCTTGTTAGGAGACAGCCGGGTACACACCGGCCGTCTCCTCCTTCCGCCGGAACTGTGCAATGGGAAGATGGGTCCCCCGACCCATCCTCCCCGGTCCAGCTATGGTGGGAGGAGGCGATCAAACTGCCGCCTCCTCCTGCCTGTCCTCCGTTGGCGGAGAGGGTCACTTTGAGGATCTTGCTCACGAACCCTCTCCGCCGCCTCCTTCTGCGAGACGACTTCCTCGCAGAAGGCGGCCATTGCGTTCCACACTTCCTCACTGCCGAGCATGGCCGCAACCACGCTCGGCAGTGACAGATCTTGCCCTACCGCCGCAGCCAGAGTGCGACGTTGCTCCTCCCACGCAGCACACTCAGACAGAGTGTGCTGCGCGGTGTCCGGGTCAACGCCGCACTGATGACATACGGCAGTCGGCTCCCTGCGTGCTATCCGGTACAGGTACCAACCGAAGCAACCATGTCCGGTCAGGACCTGCACCAGTCGGAACGTCAGGGAGCCCCATCCTCTATTAAGCCAATCCGGCAGGACCGGGCGGACGGCGTCGATCGTGTATCGACCGTACCGCGCGTCCGCCAGGTCCCGCCTCCACCTTTCCACCACTTCATCCCTCTTCTCTCTTCTTCTTTCCTCTATTTCTCTGGGAGCTAGAGGCTCCCACATCCGTTTCTTAACCGCCGTATATTAACAACATTAAACATATAACGCAGATTTCTTAATATCTTGTACTGTATCAGACTACTCGATGGGCTACGACGCTGCAAGGATGTGTTAATGATGACGGAGTCGACCGGACATATAAAAATCATATCGCACGTTAAGTCTTAGACGATTTTGTTTCTTTAGCGACAAACGGAAATTACAGCAAAACGTACGTCCCGATCGATAGACTGAGCGGTTCTCATGATTGTTTTGGATATGTAACGGAAAAAAGAATGACATATGGATACTGTGAAATTAGATGGAATCTGAACTTTAGTCCAGTTTAAAATGAATGTTGAATAACGATACAGTACACAATAACACCATGATCGCAACATGTGACAAATAAAAGAAACTCACCTGCATACAAAAAAATCATCAAAATAACGATAACAGTAAGGTTCTCCATGACCTTCATTATCCGCGCACTAACGTTGTGGGAATGGGTTACCCAGTGTGGTCTTCCTCCCAAGTTATGGTATGAGTCTCTTCAAAAAGCGATTGTAACAGGGTCTTCGAGGTCAGCAACAGAACAGTTATGTAGGTGTTCCAGATGTTTATAGGCGGCGGTAGATATTTACGATCAGATGGGCTGTTTCCTTGCCCTTTTGTTAAAAAATACTTGGTAGTGGTGATCTAGGTGGTACAAATATCTTATCACCTCTTTCTGTACTCTTCTTTCCTTTTAATTAAATATGTAATGGTGATAGAGCCACACTGAAGCTATTACTGGCTTCAGCATGAATGGGTCGGCTCGCTCGGGGTAGTACCACCCTCTCATAGAAAACCGACGTGAAGTAACAGTGCGTGCATTGTTGCGTTTCGTTGGGTCAGTGAGAGCGCCGGAGGCCCACCTCCCCTCCTCTCTCCTCTCCCTCTCACACTCCCTCCTCTAACCCTTCCCCCAAAGGGTGGCAACGCACTTGCGACTCCTCTGGTGTTGTTAGTGTCCATGGACGGTGGTGATCACTTAACATCAGGTGACCCACCTGTTCGTTTGCCACCTATGACATAAAAAGAAATACCCGTTAAAAAGGAATCGCGGTGCGGTAAGGCGTGCCACTGATGTACTTATGTATGATGATTTAGTCGTACACAATTATCAACCTGGTTTTTGGTATTTTAGTACCCACTCTTATACTTTATCGCTATACGTCAAAGTAGAATATTAGGGATAAAATGTGGAGCGAGAATAATTATAGACCGTGTCAGCGACACAACTAATTTATTGACGTACCTACTTAACATGAATTATGTACAGATACCACAGTCAATAGATGTAATCAAAGGCCAGTCTCTGTGTCTAGACAAAGTATGTTGTTAAATGTGGTTACATAATTTCATATTATGATATACTAGCTAATACCTGCCCGCTTCACTGTGCATTTACACTTTTAATGTAAAAAATTGCAAAGCGTCAGTTTTATCCTAAAAATAAGTACTCAAGAACTATATACGAAAAATTCTGCATCGAATGGGCATAGTCCTAGGCCAATTCGTTTAGTAGTTTTCATATAATTGAGCATAGCAATTGTGTTTTAATTACATATATGTATGTATATATAAATAATCATTATATTTTTTCTTTTTTTTTCAACTCAGAAAATATATAATTAATAAGGAGCTATATACTAAATACAAAAGATGTAACAATAATTGGAAATCAATATGACATCAAAAATGTATCTACCTTTTAAAGTTCCTAATTTATTATGCACTCAAAAGAAAGGGACGTCCTCTTTAAAAGTCGAAGAAGATTTTTAGAAAATTCAAAAGTTTTTGAATTGTAAAGTTGTCTTAGAGTTCTCCTCATTTTAGACACTTCGCGTGTTTAAAAATTCAATCAACGCGTAAAACACTCCAGTTTTCTTGAGAGGAGTGATTGTTGTTTTATTATTAGTAATTTCACAACATTTTTGCCACACTGTAAAATACTGCGTAGGATGTAAGAAATGTTTGTTCTTAAAGTATTCTACAATCCAAAATAAACTTCGTCATTACCGTGTTCTTATAAACTAATTATAATTTAGTGCTAAGTATTGGAACTTGTAAATGTTTAAAAACAAAACATAACGCTTTATATTTAAGTTCAACCAATCTGTTATACTCGTGTTTAATGATTTAATAATTTAATTTTATGAAGGTGGATGAATCATTATTAAATAATGTATTTTTCTCCGACAATTAATTTTTATTTACAAGAAAGTTCTTATAAAAGCCTAGCAACAATTTTGATTCTAAATATATTCTTGTAATTATCTGTAATCGAAAGTAAGTTTATTGAAAAATGTCACTGCTGGGCCAAAGGCTCATACTAAAGGAATGTATGTGCTTAATCACCACGCCAGTCCACGACTTGTTGCCGATTTTAAACTCCTATTATAGAAAAACATTTATCAGAATTTGATTTTCTTCTAAAAATTATAACCTGTGGATATCGAATTGATATTCCAGCAGTCTGAAGTAGCGGTGGTGCGGAGGTATGTATGGATATATAGTATCTAAACTCGAAACGAGGAAATCATTTATCACCTCCTTTATTGTTGTCTGAAAATATCTCACATTGAAGGAAAATAAATGTAGTATTGAAAATATAACGTAAATATAACTGTCGGCTCGCCCGTACTACCCTCTCACAGAACACCGACGTTTGCATTGTTGCGTTTCGTGAGAAAACGAGAAGAGCGTATGTCTCCTTGTTCTCCAATACCCGAAGGCAAGCGAGACGCTGATCCCATTCTACTCGACGCAGTGTTTACTCCCACCACTTTTTATCAAACAAAAAGGTAACGGATCAAATTTTCAACGACCTCCCATAAGAAATTTTATAAAATGAAGGTAGAAGATAAATTATAGTATCATAAGGAACTAATACAGTAATTGTATTAAATTAATTATTTTCCTTTTTAACAGTATGCTACGACGAAGATATCATACGGCTTGTGTTAAAAAAATCTACCATATTATCTAGCTTCCAAACGATTATTTAGTTTTTTTTTTTAAACTAAACAAGTATTTATTCCACATCGTAGAATATAATTTATAACTAAATTGATGTAGGCATACTGTGGTTTATAAACTCCATTTCGTTTGAACGATAATTATATGAATTGATACATCTAAATGATTTTTAATGGAATGGCTTTTATGATATTACTTTTTTTTTATAGTAGCACGGCAAAATGACTGCACTGTGCTTGATGGTAAGCATAGTACAATCCAAAAATAATGGCGACCACCGAGAGAGAAACTATCCAACGCCGGTCGCTGCTGTCATGCCGGCCTGCGTAAAATTGGATATGCACAGGCTGATCCCGAAACGCGACCCGCAGAAGTGGTTGCGACCCAGCCTGGCTGTAAAACCCTACCACCCCGCTTTCACCATTGCCTCGTTCGTTAATCAGCAGGGTGCACCATGCGCAGGTGAGGTTGGCTTGAGTTTCTCAAGTCTTAGATGTTATTCGACACCCCTTACACCCCAAGAAAAACTTCCTCTGATATACTCATTCTTAATTTTATCTACTCTTTATCTATATATTAATACGTGAAGCCCAAACTTTGTATCCCTTTTGGAGAGAAATGCGAGAACGGATGAACGTGAAATTTGGCATAGTTAAAGTTTATAAGGAGGAGAAGTGCAGAAAGCTATTTATTTTATATAAAATGCATTAGAAGTACACTAAATTAATTAAAATATGCATTACTCACACTACTGCTTCAATTTTACACAACATACACACACATGTAAATAAAAAAGACATTTTGACATCTGTCAATAAAGGACTTCAAAAAAGGTTGTGAAGGAGGTTGCTATGCTCGACTGTATGTATTATTTTACTCTTACGTTCCAATTACCCTTTTTCATTCTACATTCTATAATGATATTATAACATAATAACCCTTTGAGAAAAGAACCCTAATAAAATTCAAACTTTAAAAAATCAATGAACTATGGTCGAATGTCGACCTCTGGGCGCCCACTAGTATTTGTAAATTTGTGTTTTAAAAATATAGTTTCTCTATTTGTATGCCTTCACCACTCTATATATGCAAAGTCACGATATAATTATGTAATACAAAAAAATTGCGAGTCATTTGTAGTATTACTAATGATGACTTGTAAATATATCGTAGATCCAAGGCAATTTTTATAATGAAGTATATACATTTAAATAAATGAACGAATTTCTGAACTGGTCACGCAATGTTTATTTTTGTTTAAAACTAAACAATTTTATAAAATACTTGCGGCTCGTTTGCTTGTTATTATTATTTGTTGTAATAAATAATTCTGTTATAGCCAATTCCCTAATGAGAAAATATTTTGAGTGGTCAAATATCTATGCATTTGAATATCCAGGGCGATCGGTTGGAAGTTGTAGAATTATTGTGTTGCAGCGCTGCTTACTTGGAAGTTTTAGTAAAAAGTTTGTATAAAAAAACTAGAAAAAAACATTAAATATAGAATATGCTCCGCATTGCAGACTCTGTTAACTGTATCATATATATAAGTGCACACACATCATCATTATATATTATAAAACAAAGTCCTATGCCACGTCTGTCTGTTCGCGATAAACTCCAGAATGGACTTTCATGCGGTTTTCACAAGTAGATAAAGTGATTCATGAGGAAGGTTTACGTATATTGCGGGATAACGTCCGCCGGGCCTGTTACTCTGTATATATGTAAATACACGAAAATAAAACAGTTTAGCCACTTACCTAGTACCTTTTCTTCCTGTTTCTTCCCATTGACAATTTTTATAAGTCTTTCGTGATACTTTATAACTTTTTCTTTTCGACCTGACTATTTCGGGCCCTTATAGCTCCACCGAACTACAGTTTCAATACCCTCACGTGTATTAATCTACGAAACATGTGCACTTTTTGGGAAAAATATCTCAATAGTATTAAAACTTTAAAAAAATTGGTACAGTCAACTGTTGGACTGCCAACAGAAGTGAAAACTCAACAAGGGAATAACTTTGCTTCTTTTAAAACTTTTAAATGAGTTATAATCTGAATTATTTCAATCTCATAATTTATATGATGAAATTATTAACGTTAGTTGAGTTATCACATATATTGGCACTCCGAGAAATAATCATATACATTTTTATACAGTTTAATAATATCAACCATATGATGCAAAACCAAGCTCAATATAAAATATGAATAATTACATGTACAGAGCTCTACCACGCTAACATGACGTAAGCGCAATACGTCTTGAACATGCTCGAGCATGTTCACGACATCGGCGACGTGAAATCACAAGACTTTATTCATCCAAAAATTCAAACACCCATGAGATACAGACGAGTATATACAATGTCTGGCACAAACGCAACACATCACGAGCATATCGATGATGCTTCACGAGCATGTATAGAGGTCATTTGTGATAAGTTTTTCTCCTACCAAAAATCGACCAACGTGACTAAAGAAATTTTCACTTCGAAAAATTAATTATGGTTGAATTTCGATCACTGGACGACTACTAACATACATAGATCTATCTAACACTTGCCGAGAAATTACGTTAAAATAATTTGTTGACATTAAAATAGTATCTGAAAAGTGGGATCATATTTAAAATAAGAAATGTGAATATAATTTAAGTGCTCTTTGTTTATTCGGCATAATAGGCGTGTTGGCGACGCACACGACGATGAGTAGCTAATATATAATTTTATACATAGATTTATTGATATTTTATAGAGAACATATATATATAGATTTATTGACATATACTATAGATTTTTAGATAATTCACTCGATCATAATAGAATAGAGATATAGAATTGTAGGTATGTTATGTGTGTATTGAGTTATTGAATTATAGATGTGCTATTTATAGTAATAGGGATTGAATTATGAATATGTAGAAACATGTGTAGAATTATTGAATATAGATTGATGTATGTATCGATTTATAGAATATGTGGATTATAGGTAGAATCATGTAGATTAATAGAGAAATAGGGACTTATGCATGCATAGTATTACCGAATTATGGATTATATAGAATTGTGTGTTAGTATAGGGTTACTTATAGATTACATTCGCATTAAGTAGGGAATTACATAATAGAATAGATTAAAATTATACCGTATGGAACATATAACGTGTGTGTATGGAAACATTTATAGAGAGAACATAATAGCATTACACACGTTATATACTATTGAATATTACGTTACGAGAATTATACGATCATATAGAACGGCAAATATGGAAGATTGTATAATTTAATATAGACAAACGTAATGGTTATAGAGGTACAAATTTTACAACGGTTACTCGTAACGGATGTCTTTTATCTCAGGATTTTAGTAATTACAACGGTTTTTAAGAGATTTAATAATTATATGGACAAGGACAATTTTTATGCCGGCTGCCCTTTGTAATACTATTTCCTAGAGACTAGGTGGTGGATTTTGCCTTTGAATAAAGCAATATACTTGAATAGAGTCCGTTGATAATATTTGTTAAGACGTTACGGTATCCGAACGAGCCCAATAAAGCAATATATTTTATTTTAGGGTAATTGTACAAACAATTGTCGAAAGATGTAACTCCAACGGGATTTTATGGCTTTTACAGTAAAGAACCTACAAAAAAAAGGAGAAAAGAAAAATCGCTTTGAATTCCAATGAAAAATAAGGATTAGGCCTTAAATTTGCATGCAGCACGTCGATGGTAAATTATCGGGGTGTTTGGCTGAAGGCCAGCCAACATTTACCGGTCGTATTAGGGACACCGAGCACCCTGTAGCACCCTGTTACCAAAGCCGGCACGTGACCCTAATCTGAATTTTATAACGTTAGGTATTCGCAATTAAACGCAGACCTGTGTAAAGTGGAAAAATTGTTTTAGTAACCGTTATCCGGACTTTAAACATTTATTCATAACGATCAAGTAGGCAATTATTAAAATAGACTATGCTTTTAACGTTCAAAGGTTAAAATTTATGACTATTTTTTATCCTAATATCTATATTTAATCCTAATTCTTATTAATATAAATGTGAAAATAAGTTATTTGTTTCTTTATTACGCTTTCACGCTTTAACTACTGATCCAATCTTCATGAAATGTTTCATACACATTGTCAGGATTATATAAAAGGACATAAGGTACGTAAGAGTTTCTATAGAAAAAAAAAAAACAATTCTCCGTTAACACGTGCGAAATCGCGAACAAATGCTAATGTTGTTTTACGAAACCTTTAGTCGGTCCAGTCAGGGAAACCAATTAACACTGTATAGGCACTGTGATTATCTAATCGGGCAAAGCTTCGCCCTACAATAACTTCAACATAGAAGTGCCTCCCGACTTTTTTTTTTTTTTCTCGAACTGTGTACGCTATTGACCTAGCAAGGTCTTTACAGCTTCACCGGACTACTAAGGCGAGCGCTTAAGGCACTCAGCCGATTTTTGTTTTGGCAACCAGCTCAAGGGTGCACGGCACACCTCGGCTTGGCTGTTGCCTGTTCATGCAATTCGCGACCTATCAAAGCTAACCTAAGTTAAAGCTAAACTATTCATACCAATAAGAGTTGCTGAAACATATATGTGTACCAAGCATACATATCTCAACAACTCCTATGTGTATTTTGTATCGGAAAAGATTCTAAACTATTACAGTTCGATACGGGAAAGAAAAGAAAAACCCATCCACTTTATGTGTAAGCGTGTGAGCGTGCACGTGTGTGGAGGTGATGTGTGTAATGTTGTTGCAGTGATGTATGGGTGTGTCACTGTATCGCGCGAGCAGCGCACTCAAGGGCTCCCTACCGAGGGAACGAACCTAGGCTTGAGCCGCTGCCGAGGGGGGCCTACTCTGGTGTGCGGGAGCGAAATTTACCCCCAGACCACGGCGGCGTGATCTGTGGTTACGCGGGCGTGGGCGTGAACACGCTCTGTTTTGAGAGACAGGCTGGTACTGATCGTTCGCTGCCGTTATATCGTCGGGAGGATCGGTAAAAATATGGCGCGGACGTCTTTTGTGACGCGATACGTTCGGTACGATTCTGTAGTTTGCGGCGGATACCACTAACGGGCTAGAGTGATTCTCGGCTCTATCAAAATAACTGTCGGTGAGTGACTTTACATACGCCCAGATAGAAGGTATCTCCAAGTCCCTGTGGAGATCCTTATTCCGGACGTATCGCGGAGCCCCGGTGGCTTTACGTAGAAAACGGTTCTGGATACGTTGAAGTGACAGAAAGTTAGCTTGAGACATATGTGCGAAAACGGGTGCACTATATGTCAAAATCGGGCGAATACAAGTTTTATAAAGAGTCAGCTTGTGTCTTAAGGACATCTTATTTTTATAAACGATTAATGGGTGTAACCGACCCAAGACCATAGCGGCCCTATTCCTGACTCTTTTGGTATGTTGGTTAAACGTGAGGCGTCTATCCAACGTGACTCCGAGGTATTTAACCTGGTTGGCCCAGGGAATCACTGACCCGTATAATTTTATAGGCGCGAGTTTGCGCATGTATTTGTCTGATTTTGGGTCGAAAATTATCGCGGCGCTTTTATCTGGATTTACTGCTATACGCCATCGAAGAAACCAGTCACCGAGTGTGCTAACGGCTTTTTCGACGCATGTCCTAACTCGTGTCGGAAACCATCCGGAAGCGTAGAGAACTGTATCGTCAGCATAACAACCTACCTCCACTCCCGGGAGTTGAGGTAGGTCACTGACGAACAGATTGAAGAGCATGGGTGCCAAAATGGACCCTTGGGGCACACCTGAGCGTATCGGGTGGGACGAGGACAGTTCTCCTTCCACTCTGTAGCGGAAGGACCTATCGGTAAGATAGTCGCGTATTATGTGAACTAGCCTATCGGAAACGCGGAGAAGAATTAACTTATGAATGAGCCCCGAGTGCCAGACCTTATCGAAGGCCTTGGCGACATCGAAAAAGACTGCCATTGTACATTTCGGTTTAGGTTTAATCGGGTACGGATTTGGATCCGGATCCTCATTGAATTTTGAGAAAATGTACTCCGTGAGGCGGTGTACTTGGTTTGTGCAGGAGTGTTCGGCACGAAATCCGAACTGCTCAGGTGGCAACAGATCTAACTCTGATATGGAAGCTTGGAGACGGTTCAGAAGGAGCCGCTCGTACAGTTTCCCTAACGTGTCTAACAAACTGATAGGGCGATAGCTATCGGGAAGCGTAGCTTTCTTGCCGGACTTGTGAATTCCTATCACTACGGCCTTTTTCCAGACGGCTGGAAAGTGACCCTGGGACATGGCCGCATTGAAGATGCAGACCAATAGAGCTATGATACGATCAGGAAGGAGCTTGAGAACCTCGTTCCTGATCCCATCGGGACCTGGGGACTTCCTAAGTTTAAGACGCTTGATGGCATCCGAAACTTCCTCGAATGTAATGGGGGTTAGGGTATCCGCCGGTGGAGACGCGAGCGCGTGCTCTACCGATGACTCGATCGATTCAATATGTACGGTGTCAGTATTGGTTGTGTTCGGTGAACACTGCTTTTCTAAGCTCGCGGCGAGTGACTCCGCCTTGTCTAAACTATCGAACGCGGGAGGCAACCCGGGGCCTCTATCGAGCGCGGGCATAGGGATCATCTCGTCTGATTTGACAGACCTAACTAGCTTCCAGTACGCCAGGTGGGACGGCTTGATTTTTTCCAAAAACCGATTCCACCTTTCATCGCGGATTTCTGTGATACGGGCCTTAACTAACTTGCGTAAGGATCGCAATCGGTCGCGGTTTTCTCTAGACGGGTAAGTGTCGTGAGCTCGAGTCGCGGCGTTCTTTTCCGTGATCAATGCCTTCACGTCGTCCGGGAGTATAAAGCGGCGATCGTTCACCGCTTGCACCTCTCTTGAGGTCTCCCTGACGGCGATCTGAAGGAAGTTGACCAGGGAATCGATGGCCAAATCCGCGTCAGCTTTAGACACCAACACGTCCGGAATTCTGTCTAATATATCCGATGTTAAATTGTCTTTAATATATTCAACTAACTTTTTGTAATCGGCCACCCTTACCGACGGAGGGGTGGTGTCGTCTGGACTTCCTAACTGCATTACTACCGGGGGCGAGTGACTCCGCCTTGTCTAAGCTATCGAACGCGGGAGGCAACCCGGGGCCTCTATCGAGCGCAGGCATAGGGATCGTCTCGTCTGATTTGACAGACCTAACTAGCTTCCAGTACGCCAGGTGGGACGGCTGGATTTTTTCCAAAAACCGATTCCACCTTTCATCGCGGATTTCTGAAATACGGGCCTTAACTTGTTTGCGTAAAGATCGCAATCGGTCGCGGTTATCTCTAGACGGGTAAGTGTCGTGAGCTCGAGTCGCGGCGTTCTTTTCCGTGATCAATCTCATTGAGATAACAACGTATTTCGATTGCACAAGGCATCATAACAACATCGAATAGTTTGATAGCACATCTCATTGAGATAACAACGTAGTCTGATTGCACAAGGCATCGTAGTAACATAGAGTAGTTCGATTGCACATAGATTCACAGTAACATCGTAGTAACATAGAATAGTTCCATTGCACAAGGCATCATAGAAACATAGAGTAGTTTGAGTGCATATAGAGTGACAGTAATATCGAGTAGTTTGATAGCACATCTCATTGAGATAACAACGTAGTTTGATTGCACAAGGCATCGTAGTAACATAGAGTAGTTCGATTGCACATAGATTCACAGTAACATCGTAGTTCCATTGCACAAGGCATCATAGTAACATATAATAGTTTGATAGCACATCTCATTGAGATAACAACGTAGTTTGATTGCACAAGGCATCGTAGTAACATAGAGTAGTTCGATTGCACATAGATTCACAGTAACATCGTAGTTCCATTGCACAAGGCATCATAGAAACATAGAGTAGTTTGAGTGCATATAGAGTGACAGTAATATCGAGTAGTTTGATAGCACATCTCAT
>MU159418.1:77971-119111 GCA_015888305.1 Antheraea pernyi | reverse complement strand
AACATAGAGTAGTTCGATTGCACATAGATTCACAGTAACATCGTAGTTCCATTGCACAAGGCATCATAGTAACATCGAGTAGTTTGATAGCACATCTCATTGAGATAACAAGGTAGTTTGATAGCACATCTCATTGAGATAACAAGGTAGTTTGATAGCACATCTCATTGAGATAACAAGGTAGTTTGATAGCACATCTCATTGAGATAACAAGGTAGTTTGATAGCACATCTCATTGAGATAACAAGGTAGTTTGATAGCACATCTCATTGAGATAACAAGGTAGTTTGATAGCACATCTCATTGAGATAACAAGGTAGTTTGATAGCACATCTCATTGAGATAACAAGGTAGTTTGATAGCACATCTCATTGAGATAACAAGGTAGTTTGATAGCACATCTCATTGAGATAACAAGGTAGTTTGATAGCACATCTCATTGAGATAACAAGGTAGTTTGATAGCACATCTCATTGAGATAACAAGGTAGTTTGATAGCACATCTCATTGAGATAACAAGGTAGTTTGATAGCACATCTCATTGAGATAACAAGGTAGTTTGATAGCACATCTCATTGAGATAACAAGGTAGTTTGATAGCACATCTCATTGAGATAACATCGTAGTTCGATTGCACATAGATTCACAGTAACATCGTAGTCTGATCGCGCATCTTATTGAGTATCATAGAGTAGTTTTGATCGCATAGTTCATCGCGACAATATTGAATAGTTAATCGAGAAGTCTTCATCGTCAGTAGTAGTGCTCTGTTGGCTCGGGGACGCGGTCATTATACGAGAACCACGGTGTTTTCTTGCGACCACCCCGACCTCCGCTTCGTAATCCACCACCTTCATCGGCTGACTCGTGCATCATTGCACATCACCGAGGCACCTTCAAGACATCCACCGGCATCCGACTGTCGCCACCGAGACGGGCTACCGGCGCTCTCGCTACCACCTTCGAGAGTTCTACGCCCGCCCACCGCCGGGGAACGTCGCCTCGCCTCACGTCTCACCTCATTTCCACATGATTGCACAAGGCATCGTAGTAACATAGAGTAGTTCGATTGCACATAGATTCACAGTAACATCGTAGTAACATAGAATAGTTCCATTGCACAAGGCATCATAGAAACATAGAGTAGTCTGATCGCGCATCTTATCGAGTAACATAGAGTAGTCTGATCGCGCATCTTATTGAGTATCATAGAGTAGTTTTGATCGCATAGTTCATCGCGACAATATTGAATAGTTAATCGAGAAGTCTTCATCGTCAGTAGTAGTGCTCTGTTGGCTCGGGGACGCGGTCATTATACGAGAACCACGGTGTTTTCTTGCGACCACCCCGACCTCCGCTTCGTAATCCACCACCTTCATCGGCTGACTCGTGCATCATTGCACATCACCGAGGCACCTTCAAGACATCCACCGGCATCCGACTGTCGCCACCGAGGCGGGCTACCGGCGCTCTCGCTACCACCTTCGAGAGTTCTACGCCCGCCCACCGCCGGGGAACGTCGCCTCGCCTCACGTCTCACCTCATTTCCACCTCACCCCGCCTAACCGCGGGCCGGTGACGTACGAGGGCGAGAGGTGTCGCCATATTGACAGGCGGCGGCCCCAATAAGGCGAAAGAGTTAACTCGATTTTGACAAAGCTGTTAGTGGCAGCTAGAGGACCTTGAGAGGTCCTATTCCTGTTCTATCTTAGAATTTTTGTCTAATAAATGTTAGTTACATCAGTAGACGTTGGTCTATAGTCCGTTCATTTACATCGCCGACAAACGCTGTGACGTATTACCAATACCTCCCTCGCTGTGCCCACTGGCTCTATATACGCACCTCTCTTTAGAAACCGATAATATCGTGCATGGCGGCCATTTAATTATTTATTCGAAACACCAACAGTATTTATACTAGAACTATTCATACCAATACATACATTTACAAAAAATGACCCTATACACTTGCAACTTCTTACTGACTTACTTCTTAACTTTAACAATTATTTTAATTTATGACTACACCTTATGACATATCAGTTTTTTGTTAAATATTACCATCACCCACAAAACTTCTCATTGAGAGTAAGTAGTGATATAAGAAAGGTAGTTTAAAATCGTTTCAACGTTTATAGGGATGAACATAATTACTATATGCAGTTGCCATGTTAAGACCATCTTCATGTGAATGAAGTCGCAGATATCAATTTGTCTATTTTCAGAATGTTAAATAATTATTGCAGCTGTAGAATAAAATATTATGTCATTTCAAATAATTAGTATTGACGAAGGACCGTAATGTGAAAGCGTTAAGATAAATTTATGTAGTATTGTCAAGTTTAAATATTATATTTATAACGTTTATCTCAGGTGCACCTTTCTAAACAGCGTCGTTTACGTTTTCCTGTCCGAAATACGACTGTCGGACCCTTATCAACCTCTAATTATACATTATTCCCGTTTTCATTTCGTCCCGACTGATGTGGCTGACTATTTCTTTAGTGACAATTTCCACGAAAACCAACACTATATTGGTATAAGTAGAATAACGAATGAATGTTTGTAAAGATATTTATCTCTCTATCTATATGAGTAAGAATCAATTGAAAAAGGCTGCACATGTTTGGCTAAATCTTCCGTAGTTACATTTGTAATAGTCAAGACAAGATTTGTATGAAAGGAAAAATGATTTCTATGCAAAATTGTACAGAAAAATGAAAATCTCGGTAAAAAAATCTCCACATAAAAACATATTCCAAAATATTGATAGATTGACGTTAAACTAATTGCCATTTTATTTTATTACACGATCAATTATTAAAGTGACGATTTTGTCTCATTTTCTTCATTAGTACATCCGTGCAAAGTCGGGGCGGGCATCTAGTGAAATATATTTATATTCTTTTAGTATCCAATATAAAAAAATGGAATTAGTTACATTTTCAAAAGAAATAAGTGTGTTTTCGGTAAGTAGTAAGTACAATAAGTTATTTAAATTTTTATATATATCATTGTTGTTTGAAACATAAATTTATGGAAGTGTCCATTGCCTTTATTGAATTTTTATCACTCATGAAAATAACTTTATAAAAGTCAACAAAAAATACAATTAATAGATGGTAACTGTATTTTTTATAAACTGTAAGAAGATATAATTATTTATGTAATAACAATAACGATTTCAAATGATAAAGATAATTTTAATCGGGGAATATTATTATATGGCTCTGCGACTCAAATAGGTTAGATGAATCCCGTAATGGAGATGTTACTGTGACATCTTCAAATCTGTCACTATTATTCTTAAAATGTATGAAGGATTTGTACACCATTGATCAATTCACGATCTACACATTATACAATGTAAGAAAATTAAATTCTAAATTAATAACCCAGTATTATATTCTCATTTCTTTTAAACGACGCAACGGAATTTTATACGATTTTTACTATAATTTAGATATTTTTTTCTAAAGCTTTTTATAATTTATATAAACTAGAGAAAAGTCGATGTATTCTTATGAAGTCGTCAGCTGAAGTTTTCGTGCGATTACATTGAAACGCTGGCTCTAAATCTAATGATATATATAAAAATAACTACTACCAGTAAGTACTACTTACTACTTTCACTTCTAAAAATTGATTAGTTCTTATAAAGTCCTAAAATTTTAATTAACTTATTAATAGTTTAAATTACGGTTAACGGTATAGTTTAATTCTTTTAATTTTAAATACACTAACCTGCAGTGTCTTTACAATTGAAGAGTAAGTGTATTCATACGTGTAATACAGTTGCCAAGTTGCTATTTAAATAAATTATCCGCGAGAAATCGTGGTAGTGAAAATGCGACTCTCATGGGAAATTCATAGTACATGCGCGTCGTCGTACCGTTCTCTCAGATTGCAGCTATTACTCCCAACACCCCTTTGTTTACCGGCAGATAGTTATTCCCCGTCCTAAATTATTAGCCACAGGTACGCTCCCAAACGTATTGTATGTGATACGCCTTGGGAATAGAAAAAATAGGGGGACTAAATTGGTATTTACAATAATGATATGCCTACCGCGTACGTGTGTACTTGTTTCGCCTAATATATCCCGGTGACCGAGAGTATGTAACGAGAGAAAGTAAACAAACTCATATAACTGATATATTTAATTGGACAAGAATTAATATTATATATTCGACAAAACCCATTCACAGATGACAAATTATGAACGTAAAAATTTCTTTAGCCACGTTGAGCGATTTTTGGTAGGAGAACAATTTATGGATTCACCTCACCGCTGACCTTGACACGTTCCTGATGCTCGCTTGCGTCAAATTAGCAACGCGTAGTATAGCGGCATGTGTACATGTAATATTGATATTTTGTATAGGGCCTATGCAACCCAACATATTCTTGATTAATTTATTGAACTGTATAACAATTTATATAATTATTGCTCGGAGTGCCAATAGATATGAAAATCAGACATATTGACATTAGTCAATATCAGAAATTGTTTTTTTTATGTTATAGGTGGCAAACGAACAGGGGTGTCACATGATGTTAAGTGATCACCACCGTCTATGGATACTAACACACCAGAGGAGTCGCAAGTGCGTTGCCACCATTTGGGGGAAGGGTTAGGGGAGGGAGAGGGAGAGGAGAGGGGAGAGGAGGTGGGCCTCCGGCGCTGTCACTGACCGAACGAAACGCAACAATGCAAGCACTGTTAGTTCACGTCGGTTTTCTATGAGAGGGTGGTACTACCCCGGACGAGTCAACCCATTCATGCTGAAACCAGTAATAGTTACAGCGTGGCTCTACCACCATATGCCATACATTAGTCAATAATTTCAATTTACAAATTATGACACTGAAAAAATTCTGATTCTTTATGTAATTGATTTACAAAGTCAAAAAATATCAGTTACTCCATTGCAGTTTTCAGTTTTCACGTCTGGCGTCCGTCGCCGTCCTAATGGCTGCCTCGGCTTTTTTTAAACGATGTGTAAGAGATTAAAATACTTGTTGCGGACTTTTTTTTGTAACCCATTTGAGACATACAATTACCTATACATGATTTTAATGTATTCCGTAACGATTATGTAGTGTTTGTTAGTAATGTAGGCGTCCGAAAAATATATTGACGACTTGATTAAATTCTACTTTCTATATAAATATAATATGTATGTTGTATCCATATAAAACTTCAAGAAGAAACTCTCCAAATCATAGTAAAACCATATCGAAATTCGTTGGGCCGAAGAAGACATAGGAACTAAGGTAACACAAAGACAGTAGCGGCAAGCGTTTTATAGTATTTTTCTAGATATCTCATGCGCTAAATAATCGGTTCAATCATTAAAAAAAAACTAATATACGTCAGGAATGTTAAGTACAAACAAAATTAATCTCAGATACGTTATGGTATTTTAGACCTTTCTCTTACAGTATACATTTTATTTTCCCGATGAATATGAAAAGGCTGTTATGCTATTTTACTAAAAATAGTCCACCGCTTCAGCACATCAATTTGTATACTATTCAAAACTAGTATGTATAGATAATTGAGCACTGAAAATACATATATAATATCAATTTTACTATAAGCCGACTATTTATTAAAACAAATAACTATAACAACGAATAATACACGTCTGAAACTGTGGATACAGTTCGTAAATTTTTGAAGAAGTACTACTTTTGGCTCATTGTGAGAAATTGTTGAAAGTTAATTTTTAGCTTAAATATAGTTGCTCGCGCGGATGTGACACACCATGAAGTGAGTTGTAATTTAAAGCGGAAGTTGCAGGCGCCAACCTAAAACACAATGAAGTTAGTTGATAAACAGTTTCTTTTGAAATAATATACATTAAAATATTTATTAATTTATTTATTAATATATATAAATATTAATATCACATCTCCTTTAATTATAGATATTGTTTTATATAATTTGTGTAATTGGTACTTTTTCGAATGTTTTATTTATTGTGTTAAATTTCATAGATTGAGCTTTCGACTTGAAGTATAATTTGTGACGTGCGTATATGTACATTCTTTTGCTTATCTGATTATATAAATCGATGAGGCGATTTATATTTTAACCAGTAAATTTAAGCAGCATGTCAGTATGAATCTATTAATATATTATATTAAAAAGCACTTGAATGACTTCCCCAAGAAGTCGAATCTAATGATAGTTTACATTTTAAAAAACATGAAGCATTTGGACTTAAATCGCTGATCATTACTTATCTGCCAGAATAGCGTGCCTGTTAATATAATATTAGTTTTATATGAGATCGTAAATATTTGCCTTGATTCAGTATTTGTGTATTAAAATAGTGGTTTTTCCATGTATATTTCTTTTTAATTTAAGTTTTATATTCTATAAAATATACCGTTTAATACTTGTAGTGTTTTCAAACTTTTTTTCGAATTTCCTAATGCGTACCTGTAGCGAAATATACGAAATATTGCATTCTATAGCCTTGAGTCTATGAAATAGCTTTTATTTGTTGTTCACTAAAGATTCAATGGATTGTAAAGAACGCAATAGCAGTAAAAATTCTGGAATGGTTTTACTGAACTGCAGTATTCACTGTTACTACTTTAAATTGAAAATTCAGGACCAGGCTAGTATTTACTTACAACTCACTCGGTTTTATAAATAATGTATGTAAATATAAAAATAAACATGTATTTAAAAAAAACCTAGTGGGCGCCCAGTGGTCGACATTCGACCATAGTTCATTGATTTTTTAAAGTTGAATGTAGAATGAAAAAGGGTAATTGGAACGTAAGAATAAAATAATACATACAGTCGAGCATAGCAACCTCCTTCACAACCTTTTTGGAAGTCCTTTATTGACAGATGTCAAAATGTCTTTTTTATTTACATGTGTGTATATGTTATGTAAATTTGAAGCCGTAGTGTGAGTAATGCATATTTCAATTAATTTAACATACTTCTAATGCATTTTATATAAAATAAATAGCTTTCTACACTTCTCCTCCATATAAACTTTAACTATGTCAAGTTTCATGTTCATCCGTTCGCGCATTTCTCTCAAAAAGGGATACAAAGTTTGGGCTTCACGTATTAATATTATGATGATGATAACTTAGTAGTACATCTTTTTTTGTACAAGCTTGTTCAATAGTTTTCAATAGTAACTACGATCTCACTTTTGTGATTTTATGCGTTGTAAAGGTCAAGCTATTTGTTCTTCCAGTAGGTGGCATCACTGTGAGGTATTTTCAAGTCTGTGTTCCGTCACCGTTATGTAGCTACGTTTATAATGTTTATATGCTATTAGGCACCATACCGAGGAATTCAGATTAATATTCTATGGCGTAAATCATCAATTACTATCCTTATTTTTTTTGTTAAAACACAAATATGAAATGGAGATTAACATTCGGTATACAAACATTAACACAGCTAACAGTTAGTTTGTCACAAAAAATAGCCATTACACAATTACGATCTTTTTTTTTTATATCATAGGAGGCAAAAGGACAGTTGGGTTATCAGTTGGGGATCACCACCGTCCATAGACACTTGCAATATACCAGGGGAGTCGCAAGTGTGTTGCCAACCTGTCTTGGGGGAGAGGGGGAATAAGGGAAGGGGGAAGGGAGGTAAGCTTCCACCGTTCTCACTGACCGAACGCAACGCAACAATGTAAGCACTGTAACTACACGATGATATCGTAATTATATATTTAGGTTGTCCGTGATTTACCAAGTTGTTTAATTGACTTGGGTGTTATTGAAATTGTTAGTTTATCCTCGTAAAAACATTTAAGAAGAGAAAATCCGTTGCCGTTTATTTAAAATGGGGGTTTTTCAGTTTTTACAAAGTATTTTTATCTTCCTTGTTTTATTGAATAACCTATCGTCTCTACTATAATCTCTTAGGATAGAGAAATTTGATACGGGCGTCAAAATTTTAATTTCTATGTCTTGATATGATCAAAACGTATTTTGAAAATTTTTTGTAAAAAAAAAATCTAATTTACTTATTTTGGTATTTAATGTTTTTTTAAATATACGCTCTCAATAATCATCAACAAAAATTTTTAAATCTTTTTTAAATCGTTTTAATAAGCAAAAATAAATTTTGACTTTATTAAAATATAAAAATTAAATTTTTGACGTCCAAGTTAAAATTTCTTCATCCCAAGGGATTCTAGTAAATGGAGAATTAACAATATTTGGTAAGCTGACGCCTCCGAAAAAGCTACCTTTTGAAGAAGAAATGCAAGGAAAAAAGTTTTCTGCTATCAAATCAAAAATACTTTATTCAGTTTAGGCCCTAATACCAACAGACATCTAATAAGGCGCTTATGAACGTCAAAACTACCACCGATTCGGTAAACTATTACAGGTTTTGTTAAGTCTGAAACATGGGACGACCATTGACTTCAATTTAAGTTAAATCAGTATTCGTTGTACAGAATTCAGTACCTTTTCTCTACTGAAAATGTTCGTTTGAACTCTAATACATTTTTTATTGAAGTTATACTTCTTTTGGCGCGTTAGGGAAAAATGATGAGAGTAAATTTTTACGATGCGAGCGCACACCGTCACAAAAAACCGACACCCTGAAGTAAGCTATAGTCAACAGTTTGTTTCTTTGTATTTGTTGTTTGTATTTCTTTGTATTAAAACTTTCAATGTATTAAATACCTTTTTTTCTTGTTACGTAGAATAAGGCGGAAGATAAAAAATTTAAAAAGATTTTTATCTTGTTACGCTAAAAAAGTATAACTTTTAACGCGTGTACACGTGCGTGTGTATATGTAGACACACGCTTTTTTAAAAACTAAATCCATTTGATTACACAACACTGAATACTGAATTGAATACTGTTTAAACATGAATAAAATTGTTGTTATAATATAAATACTGTTAATTTATTGTTTATTCTAGCTACTTTTTACTTTATAATCTGGTTTGTATTATGTACGCATATAATAATAGTGTTATTATAGTTTTAACTGTAAACTTAATTCTTTAAGCGTATATTATTTCATATTTGCACTATAATCAATGCGGTATCTTTATATATAAGTTTCTGTACGTGTGTATGTCACTGAACTCCTTAACGGCTGAACCGATTTTGATGAAATTTTGTGTGCGTATTGGAGTGGAGTGAATTTTAGATATTATTTTTTTATTATCAAGGCAGGACAACGTTTATCGTGACCGCTAGTACAATTATATAAAGCTACGCTTTTACCATTTTACTTATTCGTACAAAGGTTTCATCCTTATATTTTTAATGCACCAGTAAATTAAGAGAAGCAGTAATTATTTTATTTAACTCTTATGTCGCAGGGTGAAGGATTTAAATCATAAAAAATACCAATTTTATTAGTAATGTTATTGTAGATATTCAAAATTATCATCGACTAGCCTCTGCCCGAGACTTCGTCCGCGTGATATAGTTACTTTGAGTCAACACGCTGCGGAAGCTCTCAATAGGAAAAAAACCCCGATTTTGAAACATTCTTCAATGGTGCTCCGCTCCTATTGGTTTTAGCGTCATGACATAAAACCTATAACTTTTCTCGATAAATGAGCTATATATCACTATAAGAATTTATCAAATCGGACCAGTAATTCCTGAGATTACCCCCTACAACGTCACAAACTCACAAGCTTTAGCTCTTTATAATATTAGTATAGATAAACTTTTTCGACAATTTGTTATAAATATTCTATATAAATTAAAAGCAATGTAAACCAAATGTATGTAAGCACATAATTTCAGAACAGTTGCACCTATTTGGCTATTTTTTTTTTAGGATAAGTATAAAAGTAAACGTTTAAAAAAAGGATGGGAAAGTGAATTTAGTTTAAAAAATCTCCATATAAAAAAGTGACTGACAGAGAGAAGAGAGTAGGGAGACCTTCAAAGTTATTGACATAATTCTAAGATCGACATTCAGCTTTTCAGTTCCTATTTGTATTTTATTGAATAGTCGTACTTTAAAGAAAGGTTTGGTTACATTTTCTGCCTTATCATACCCGTACGAAGCCGGGACGGTTAGCTACTAATTAATAAATGAATATAGTTTACAGTTCGTATACAATTGATAATGTGTCCCAAGCGAATGCGGATTACCTTGTAAAATATCGAAAAATGAACAGTTTCTCGGTATAAATTATCCGCTCGGTGTTCCGAAGATTAATGACTTTGAAATTTCTCTAAGGGTGTAAAGTCGATGAAGCCATTTTTCCTAAGTCCACTGCCAGAAAATGACACGATGATTGATGTGCTTGGGTGCTTTGGAGAATGGCCAAGTGGGGAGGTTTCGATAACGAAGAAATACTTTTAATATGCTGACTTGCAATAACTTTAAATTTTTACATATTTAGTTTTCTCTTATCAATTATAAAACTTGAACTAGAAATAAGCATGTATTAATATATTACCACCACCAAAGTTTTACTGAAATTATATTGTGAAAAACTGTAATAAATTTGAAAGTACTATTAAGCTATAATTATTTTACATACGTACGATGTGTTTAAAATTATATTTTATTACTGTTATATTACTGTAATGTACTTACTTTTAATGTATTTATCAGAAGTAACTGAGAACACCTCTATGTCGATCAGAGTAAATAAAAACTATAGTTTTTTTTTAAATGTCATTTTATGCCATGGCAAACGAACATGTGGGTCACCTGATGTTAAGTGGTCACCACCGTCCATGGACACTAACAACACCAGAGGAGTCACAAGTGCGTTGCCACCCTTTGGGGGGAAGGGTTAGGTGAGGGAGTGGGAGACGAGAAGGGAGGGGAGACGGGAGGGGTGACGGGAGGGGAGGTGGGCTTCCGGCGCTCTCACTGACCGATCGAAACGCAACAATGCAAGCACTGTTACTTCACGTCGGTTTTCTATGAGAGCATGGTGCTACCCCGGTCGAGCCGACACATTCATGCTAAAACCAGTAATAGTTTCAGCGTGGCTCTACCACCATGTAAAATAGTTGATATCTATTTGTTTTTCTTATTATATATAGTGCGTTTTTATATCCATAATATCGACGATAGAAAGACTACATGATTAATGAGCCATTAACAGTCTTTGTACGTTATTGAATAAGTTTCTCCACTGTCTATATGATTTTTAATCTTATGGTAAGAAATTGATTTTATTAATTTTTATAATTATATTTGTTAAATTTATAAAAACTTGATATTATAAATTTTAATGGAGATCGTAACATGATCATTTTATTTCAAACTAAGTTGTATAATTTGTAACCAAAAACCCGAAATACGTATTTTAAATAAAAAATTGACAATCTATCATTTTCAAGACCCAACACAAAATTATTACACTTGTGTGCAAATGCATATTTCAAATATACGTATTTGTGTATATCATCACTGTGTGTGTGATAAGACCTGAAATTATCAATCATTGTAGATTTTTTTAATAGAATATATAATTCTGATGTACATTAGAAGATTTTAATTTTATTTTAGCACGGCAAAATGACTGCACTGTGCCTGATGGTAAGCACAGTACAATCCAAAAACAATGGCGACCACTGGGTGACACACTATCCATCGCCGGTCGTTACTATCATGCCGGCCTGCGAAAAGCTGGATATGCACAGGCTGATCCCGAAACGTGACCCGCAAAAGTGAATCACTATGACGGGCTTTTCCACCATATACATGGTGGTTTCCGCCAAGTCAGGCTGTTTAACCCTACCAGCCCGCTTTCGCCATTGCTTCGTTCGTTATTCAGCAGGTTGCACCACGTGCAGGTGAGGTTGGCTTGGGTGTCTTAAGTCTTATGATGTTATTCGACACCCCTTACACCCCTTTATATAATTAACCGATAATTATTTGTCTAAATTTCTATGAATATTTGTAGTATGGGATGTTATGTATAGAATTGATAACCCATTTATCTCATATAAGACTCGCAAACAGAAAGTGTAGCCCTTTCTTTTACATAAATGCTAAGCAAAATTGTCAAAACAAAAACAAACATTTTGAATTCGATTTTTAGCATGAAAGTCAATCCAAGGGTCTATTAAAGAAAATACGTATTTTAATATCCTTTACTGAAGTGAATTAGCCACTGAATTGACTATAAATCAATTTACCTTTCATCGTGGGACGCGCACAATCTTTTCATAAGTACGCTCTTATAGGATTATGGATTTGTATTGGCATAATTATTTCAACTTTCGTTGAGTATTTCGTAGCCTATTATTATTTATTCAGAAGAATTTGAACAGTGCTTGATATATATTTTGTTCTTGATCCACAGTAAACTTTTATTTAAATAATGTATTGGCAGCGATAAATCTCACATGAGCATTAATTATTTTTGTTATTTAAAATAGGCGGTAATTGTAGGTGGTAGAGCCACGCTGAAGCTGTTACTGGGTTCAACATGAATGGGTCGGCTCGCCCAGGATAGTACCACCCTCTCACAGAAGACCGACGTGAAGTAGCAGTGCTTACATTGTTGCGTCTCGTTCGGTCAGTGAGAGCGCAGGAGGATCACTTTTCTTCTCCCTCCACCTCCCATCCCCCACTTCCCCCAAACACACGCTGGCAATGCACTTGCGACTCCTCTAGTGTCGCCAGTGTCTATGGACGGTGGTGATCACTTAACATCAAATGGCCCATCTGTTCGTTTGTCTCCTATTAAATAAAAAAATAGGATTAAATTCAAATACCACTTTCGGTAAATAGCAAAATTAACTAATACATTAGTTAAGAAACCAAGTCAACTTCGTCTACATAAAACTTTATCTGCGCGAAGAATCTATCTGTGTATGTATCTATCCTGTATTTGATTACATGTTATATGCATTTAAATTGAAATTTCTAGAGTAAGTAATTAATGAAGCTTATTCTGCTACACTTGTTTTGGTAAAA
Source organism: Antheraea pernyi (assembly GCA_015888305.1). Classification (NCBI taxonomy): domain Eukaryota; kingdom Metazoa; phylum Arthropoda; class Insecta; order Lepidoptera; family Saturniidae; genus Antheraea; species Antheraea pernyi. The sequence continues at coordinate 106,185 of MU159418.1, read as the reverse complement.
TGCGTAGAAATATGTAGCCCAACGTTAGTTATACATATCATTTTTAATCGATTGTTTTAATCTGATTTTCTGAAGCGATGGTGACTCAGTTTGTAGCGTGTTAAGACACCGCGTCGATAGACGTAGGTTCCAAAACATGCAAATAGGCCGGAAATTTTGGTAAAGGAAAATATAGTGATAAAACCATAGCATTTATTTTATGTCATAGTAGGCAAACGAACACCGTGATCACCACCGTCCATAGACATTAACCAAGCCAGGGGAGTCGCAAGTGCGTTGCCAATCTGTATTTGGGGGTAAGGAAGTAGGAGGGGGAGAGGTGAAAGGGGGAGGTGGACCTCCGGCGCTCTCACTGACCAAGCGAAACGCAACAATGCAAGCGCTGTTACTTCACGTTGGTTTTCTGTGAGAGGGTGGTACTACTCCGGGCGAGTCGACCCATTCATGCTGAAATCAGTAATAGCTTCAGCGTGGCTTTACCACTTACAAAAGTTGTTGCATAGTGTTAGAACTCTTTCTAAGTCCGCCCCCTGCTAGCTACCACCCTCCAATGGAAAATTTGTCGCCAAGCACCTGGTGATGTGTTCCGGTAGCTGCAGTTGGGTGTCAGTCCCCCTTGTAGGTTTAGCGTGTACCATCTTAGACCAGACCACATCAACATCAGATGTGATTGTGAAGAAACATTTAAAGCTATACCGTGTTATTACAAAAATGTTAAATACATATTGAATACTTGCTTTAAAAAAGTTTGAGTACTTTTCGTATTAAATGCACCGCTCTCGCCGACCGCAGTCACGGTCAGCTCGCATTATACTTTTTCGTAAATTTAACTTTTTTTTTTGGGTGAAGAAAATCCTGCATAGGATACGCCACCAGCTGTCGGGAAACGGGGGCAACAACTGGACGGTTATGCCGCGACTCATACCGGCTAAAAACCCCACCGGCCGCACGGCGCAATAATGTAATGCAGGGTTTGGATCCCGCGAGCATTCTCCGCGCCCTGGTCACGTGCTCGGGTCGCCCGCAGGTGGTTAGAGAGTCGACCTACATCCCGAGAGTGACATAGGTGACAGAGGCCCCCACACCCACTGCCGGGAAATTACACCACAGCTGTGACGAGTAGTGAGTCGCAGTCGTAAGTCTAACCTAACCTAACCAAACAGAGATAAAAGACCAAGATGTCAAACGTATGGCAAGCGTAGTGCATTTAAGACGAAAGTACGCAAACTTTTTTAAAACAAGTATTTAATACGTATTTAACTTTTTTTGTAGTAACATGGATAGAGTATAAAAAATATACCAAAGAATCGGTTACTAAGGATAGAGTTGAATTATATTGCGCATTTACAGGCAGGCGTCCTTGATTTCTTTGTAGTGAAAGTTTTTTTTTATTTATCTACTCTTTTATCTAGTTAAAAAATGAATGATAATATTTTTAATTTTAAGTTGAGTTCCATTAAAATAGTGTAATGAATATGTCACATAAGCAACACTCCGAAAAGTTCTCCATCTGCCAGCAAAAGTCTCGTGAAAATCGTCTTCAACTTCTCAGCTCAGTTCGAACAAACAACTGGTATATTAATTTTATTTCTATATATATATATATCCCTTATATATTTATATGCCTTTTTACGCTACTGAATTGATATAAATATATTGAAAAACTAGTTGCCCTCGCGAACTTCGTTTTGCATTAATATGTTTTTTTAGTAGATACATACCAACATATGGAAACATTTTACTATGCCCGTATCCATAGAGATTGTTCGCTTTTCCGGAATACAAACTAAGAAATCTAAATTTTTAAAGCAAACTGCAGTAAAATGGTGAAATTAAATGCGTCAACTCAAAAATGTGTAAAAAGGGGTGTAAGGGATGTCGAATAACATCTAAGACTTGTGACATCCAAGCAAACCTCACCTGCACGTGGTGCACCCTAAAAAAAAAAAAAAAAAAAAAAAAAAAAAAAAAAAAAAAAAAAAAAAAAAAAAAAAAAAAAAAAAAAAAAAAAAAAAAAAAAAAAAAAAAAAAAAAAAAAAAAAAAAAAAAAAAAAAAAAAAAAAAAAAAAAAAAAAAAAAAAAAAAAAAAAAAAAAAAAAAAAAAAAAAAAAAAAAAAAAAAAAAAAAAAAAAAAAAAAAAAAAAAAAAAAAAAAAAAAAAAAAAAAAAAAAAAAAAAAAAAAAAAAAAAAAAAAAAAAAATGAAAAAAAGCACCGCAATAACGGATGCTTTCAAGTAGCTAATAACAATTTGAAATTGCGTTCACAATTACAGAAAAGTTTTCTGTGCAATTTTTCAAATTTTTCTCTCCATAAAAACCTTCCTCAGAGTTTAAGGAATAAATCAAATCAAAAATTACTCGAATTGGACAAGTTATTTATATATAGATAATAATTACTCAAACATAATATTTCAATATTTATTTAAAGTGACATTTACATTAACGCGACAGGGTTCCGTGGTCTCATGAAGGATCGTTTTACGTTATATCAAGCCTTTCGATGTTGATAAATGGGTAACGCCAGTTTGTGACGGATGCGCTGTTTCATCCAGATCTATTATATACAAAATATGAGAGCGTCGTTCCATGACTTGGATAAATAATTTTATTGGTCGAATCGTTTGCTACTAACACCATCATATTATTAATGCAGTGTCCATATCTTGTCGATTTTAAATATAACTAGTGGGCGCCCAGCGGTCGATATTCGACCATAGTTTATTGAATTTTTAAAGTTTGAACTTTATTGGGGTTCTTTTATCAATGGCATCGACTTCAAATATATAATTAGGTAGTTCAAATATCAATATTTTTTATTTAATTCGGTTAATTTAATAATTAAGTTATTTTTCGCTTTTTAGTGCCTTATTCGTTTTTCACATCGAAGGCGGTTTATTTTTTTGTGTAAAAAAATATTTCCCCATTTTTAGTGTTCATAAATATATCTGATTTGTAATGGGTATAATAAATCGGTTCCAACTTCAAGTAAATACGTAGAGACGAAGTGGGTGAAAATCAAATAAACGATATTTCACCCCCTTAGGTAATATTTTCTTCAAATTTATATAGGATCACTGCTGAATATAACTAATTCAAATAAAAAAGAAAGAATCATTAAAATCGGTTCACAATTTGCAGAGATATCGATTAACATACGTAAAAAAAAATACATACAACCGAACGTAGTAACCTCCTCCTTTTTCGAAGCCGGTTAAAAAATACATACAGTCGAGCATAGCAACCTCCTTCGCAACCTTTTTTGAAGTGTGTTATTGACAGATGTCAAAATGTCTTTTTTATTTACATGTGTGTATATGTTGTATAAAATTAAAGCATTAGTGTGAGTAATTCATATTTTAATTAGTTTAATGTACTTCTAATGCATTTTATATAAACTATATTTTTATATATACCATGTCGCTGCAATAATATAAAAAGATATTTTTTAAATTCATGTTTTATTAAAATGTTTATAATTAGAAAAAATATATCTTATTGTAACACATGCCAAAGTAATCATGCAAATACTATAAATAATTTTGTAATAAGTCCATTTATTCTAAAATATATCTCTGGGGTTAAATACATTTATACATATAATAACAATGTAAATTGAACGCGTCTGTACTTTTTAGATTTTTGTGAACAAAAAATTGTCAGATGTCCTGGAATAAGTAATAAAATACATTTCATTCATTTTTAGAAATGTATGTTTATCTGTTTGTATGAACATGTATTACTACTAAAGTACTACGTACATGATAAAACCTCACCAAAAAAATCATAAAGTATATCCTCTAGTAACATTTAGTCTTGGTTTTATTAAAATCGGTTTACTCTATAAAAAACCAATTTAATTTGAATGACGACGCGACTAAAGTACGAGAGAAAAGTAAATAATTAAATGAACTGAATATATTCAAATGATTTTATTAGTCACTGATTTTTTACATTAACTTCCACGCGGACGGAGTCGAGAGCACAGCTAGACTATACATATAATAAAAATGAAGTGTCTGTATGTAACATCAAAATAACACTTTTTTTACTGATTGGGTATGAAAGTATACACGCTACTGATAACAAAAATGCAATTTTTAAAATTTTTGTCGGTTTGTTTGTCTATCTGTCTGTTTGTTCCGGGTAATCTCCGACACGGCTAAACCGATTTCGACAGGAATTTAACTGACACATAGCTGAAATTACAGCGGGTTTCTTAGGCTACTCTAAATTAGATTAGGTATTAACCGCGGCTTCGTCTGTAATGCTATCTCCAAAACAATTGAACCGGTTTTCACCAAACTTTCACCAGCAGAGAGCAGAAATCATTTCAAGTAATTTAGTCTATTTTAATTTAGACTAGCTGTTAACCGTGGCTTCGCCTGCAGTACTATCTTCAAAACAGTTCAACCAATCTTCACGAAACTTTCACTGACAGATAGCTGACCTTATAAAAAGTAATTGAAGCAATTTTAGTTTATACTAATGGTTAACCGTGACTTCATCCGCAATGATATCTCCAAAACGATTCGATCGATCTTCATATAACTTTCACTGGAAGATAGTTGATCTTATAAAAAGTAATTTAAGCAATTTTAGTTTATACTAGCTGTTAACCGTGGCTTTACCAGCATTACTATCTCCAAAACGGTTCGACCAATTTTCACGAAATTTTTACTGGCAATTACCTGACCTTATAAAAAGTAATTCAAGCAATTTTAATTTATACTAGCTGTTAACCGTGGTTTCGCCCACAGTGCTTTCTCCAAAACGGTTTAACCGGTTTTTACGGGACTTTCACTGGCAATTAGCTGACCTTATAAAAAGTAATTTAAGCAATTTTAATTTATACTAGCTGTTAACCGTGGCTTTGTCCGCTGTGCTATCATCAAAACGGTTAGACCGATTTTCACGGGACTTTCACTGGTAGATAGCGAACCTTATGAAAAGTAATTGAGGTTATTCTATTTTAGACTAGCTGTTACCCGCGACTTTGTCTGCATGAAATTTAGCAAGATTTCAATTCATTCTTTATTTTTAATAAGATAAATAATTATCAGCTTAATGTTTACAATTCGACATTATATTTATTAATAACTTTAATGATATAGAGGTCTTCCTGATAAAATCTTATATTATAAACGTATTACGTAAAGAGTTCCATAATACAATTTCTTGCGGAACAGACAAGCGTTTATTTTTTGTATAGTTACAAAATCTTAAGTATAATAATGGTAATGTATATTAAATGTAATGTAAATGTAAATCTTTATAACAATATTTTAAGTTATTGTTTCATTCGTTCCTTATACAGTGTAAGTGACCACTGAGGTAGTTATATGGTGGGTTATGGTTCCAAATATGTTGCTGATGACAAATCTCATTTGGCACGCTGTTAGTATTTATATAACTCACTAGCAGGCCCGACAGACGTCGTCCCGCCCTGATTATAAAAAAAAAATTCTTGACAAATTATATACTAAAACGTTCCTCATGAATCACTTATCCACTGGTGAACCGAACTGAACTGGTGAGGTGAACTGGTTTAACCGCGTGGAGATCCGTGCAGTAGTTTTTGAGTTTATCGTGGACAGACAGACGCGGTAGGGCACTTTGTTTTATACTATGTAGTGATGTACACGTTATATGTTACTTTTATGGCGTGCCCGTCGTACTTACAATTGTATTTAAAGAACATTTCTATAATTGTATATAGTTTCACAATTTTATAATACTACGATTTAAAAAAACGCGTGGGGAGCTGCGGGTACAGCTAGTTATAAATATACCTGTAATAAAATATCTATTAGACAATTGTGAAGTTGTCTAGATAAAATTATATTAAATCGAATCACATCTGTCTTAGCGCTTAATAAACTCACTCCCGAGTATTTTAATTAGAACGAAATATTTAAAGGAACCGGGTAACAAAACACCCATTAAAATTCACCCCAGTTTACTTGAAGCAACCCTATCCGAGCTATCAGCACTGAATTGTACAATAAATATCTTTAAAAGCACTATTAAACTGGTAATTGCACACTTTTTGGCGTTACAAGGGAATGCAATTTCACAGCGGTGTTGTGCATATTAAAAATTCTATCCGCGTGAAAAACCTCTGCCTTATTCAAAGGATTTAATAAGGACGGGTATAAATTATTTCATTCTTTTTCACTTCATTTTATAGTGATTTATTTTTACTGAACTTTATTCCCTTGTGGTTTCGTTTAGTTTTTATATAACATTTTTTAGACTATGTCCGTGTTATTAAAAAAAAGTTAAATACGTATTAAATACTTGGTTTAAAAAAGTTTCCTAACACATGCATCGCGCTCGGCCGAGGCAAGTTCTCGTTATCCTTTTTCACAAGTCTAACTTAAGGTAAAACAAAGCGAAACAAAAGAGCAAGATGGCGAACATTCAGCGACCGCGATGCATTTAATATAGACCTTTTTAAAGCCAGGGTTCAATACGTATTTAACTTTTTTGTAATAAAACCGTGTGTGTTATTAGCGTTTCAGCACAAATATCACCTGATAATTTGGCCTGAAATTGTGACATACTAAACCAAGAGGAAGACTGACTCTCAAGTGCAGAGCTTTTAGGACATGTCTATTTTTTTAATACCGCGATGGTAGCAAATAAGCATGCGGGCCGCCTGATGTTAAGCATTAACCGAAGCCTATGGACGCTTGCAACATCAGAATCAGAATCAAAATCAAAACCATTATATTCAATTTAGGCTCTAAGAAGGCACTCATGAACGTTAAAACTACCACCGGTTCGGAAAACAACCCAGTCAGCGAGAAGAACCGGCAAGTAACTCGATCTGGTTTATCTTTTTAACAAATATATATAATATTTAGAATAATAATATATTCTATATAATAGTAAATGTTACAAACGTTTTTAATGGATGCACAGGAATGAGTCAATTCCAGACATCACCATCGTTCACATATTGATCCACTCTATAATAACCTTTTGACACTAAAACCCGCTTGACATGGCGCTTAAATTCGCAATCGGGAAAATCGGTAATATCCCTTGGGACTTTGTTGTAAAATCTAACACTATTTCCCAAAAAACTATTACCGTTTTTACTAAGTCTAAAACGTGGGACAACCAGTTTGTCACAATTTCTAGTATATAGATTGTGCCGGTTTTTTACGAAATCTAGCTTTTCAAGGTTCTTAGAGACATACATTAAATTGTCAAGAATCTATTGGGAGGGCAGAGTCAAGATACCGTATTCCTTGAACTTGGTCTTTAAGGTGTCACATGTGCGTTACTGACCTTCAATATCCTATATACTATAGGTGTTTGGTACCACATTTCAAATTTGAAGGAGACAGCTAGTCCTTGGGGGTCATTAGAAGATGGTCGATGGTTAACAATGCTATGTTTTATGAGGATGATTTTGATTCATTGAATTAATGATTCATCGAATGTTCCAGTCTATTGCAAGGATTCGAACCTAGGTTGATCGACGCGATGTTTATAGACGCTGCCTCTGAGCCATAATTACTCACTTATTCTTGTTCAATAATTTATGAATACGTATTACGGCTCTATATTTAGTTAAAAAACTATATAATTATTGTAACAGAACTACGATTACACAGTCAATGGTACGTACAATCTTAAAACTTACGAAGGTAGGTGGAAATAACGGCTATATCTCAATTAATAATGATTCGTCGTTGTGTTTCTCAGTTATTCTACTGTTGAACAATGCACTATTTTTTATTGTATTGCAATCTTCAGTAATAACAAGACAATGAATAGAATGAATGAATTCTTTATGAAATGAATATTTTGATGCTAAATCCCATTCGGCACAATGATAGCAGTTAGATAGGTAATGTACACGTTACATATTATAGAAAGTGGCGTGCGTGTCGTAGTTACAAATTATCTTAAAAGAGCATCCCTGCATCTGTATATCTTCTCTCTATTTTACATTTGTTTAATAAAATTTTAAAAAATGCGTGCGGAGCTGCGGTACACAGCTAGTCTAAAATAAAATAGCCTATGTTATTTCCTATAATTTCAGCTATCTGCCAGTGAAAGTCCTGTGAAAATCGGTACAGTCGTTTCGGATATTCCACGCGGATAAAGTCGCGAGTAACAATTACTGGAGATTTCAAAAAGATGATTCCTATCACTGCGGTTAAATACCATTGAAGTCCTGTGAAAAGTCGTCCAAGCGTTTTGAAGATTTCATTCGGACAAAGCCAAGGGTAACAGGTAGAACAGTGATTATCAATCTTATTTCTTTTACCGCCCCCTTTGAAAATCAATTATTTTTCAGCGCCCCTCATTTTTTATACACCCCTAAAACTTAAAAACCACAATTTCATTACTTTAATTAATTTAGTTATATTAGTCGGTTCTGATGTTTAAACTTACATTCTAATCTAGAAATTTTTACCAGTGAGAGCAAATAAAACCCAACTTTATAATATTAACAATATATTTCAATCAAATTAAAAGAAACAATATAAATATGTAATCAGTTTTCGTTTTTATCCTAATCTAATGAGATGGATGAATTTGATGATATTTAATAAGTTTGTTGATATCAGGTTCCATTTTACTCAAAAACAGTCGTAAGTTGTCGCGTTTGGTAACTTGCAAATAATTTCTCTTTTTGATAAGCAGCGTTGTCACAGCGCTAAATCAACGTTCACACAAATATGACGATGGGAATGCTATCAAAAATCGTTCAACGATAGACCACAATCCAGGATACAACTGCGAATTGACTTTTGTAGCCAAAATTGTTGGTAGCCATTTTTGTATTTGATTTTTATTTCCTCGTTCGTTGTCAGTTATATAAGTTCCTCTTCCAACTGGGGTGATATTGCTATGTTGACATTTGAAAATGGATCCAACACCCAGTCTGGTATTTCCAATTTAAAAATGTCCTGGAATCTTTCAATGAAATCACTGTGAAGATTTTCCAAATGTTGACAGTAGATGAGCAAGTCGTCGTTGTTACTGATAAATTGGAAAAATTATGGAACTCACGTCTGCCGATATTCTTTTTGTGTAAGAGCAGCTTGGCTACGAAAGCAGCGACGACACTTTTTTATTTTTATTAAGTTCAAGTCATCGCCTTGAAGTTGGAGATTATATCATTAAGCAATGTATAAAGGTCTGTCAGGTATGCGATATCATTCTTTGATGTGATGAGGTTTTCGCGCAATTCTGTGTCTTTGTTTTCCAAGAACTCTGTGACAGAGTCAAACAGATTGTAAAAACGAGTCAGACAATTTCCTTTTAATAATCTTCATCATTATTAACACAAAGATAATTAAATAATCTGTCCTTTAAAGAGTTGTTTCGGATTTTATTGACTGCTCTGATGACACGTTGCGATGACTGAAATAGTCGTTTACTTAAATTTCTAGCATCTAAATGTTGTCGATGTATAACGCAATGTACAGCAAGCACATCAGGAATTTTGTTTTTTAAGTACAATATGAAGCCTTTTCGACACCCCGTCATAGCTGGAGCACCATCTGTAGCAGCTGATATAATATTCTTCAACGGAATTCCTTTTTCATCACAAAACTTTTCCCAGGGTTTTAAATACGGTTTCTTCTTTCGTGTCTGTCTCTAAATTTCTAGCAAATAAAAGTTCTTGACATATTTTTTCATCTTTAATAAATCTCACGTAAGACAACAACAATGCTTCATTACTTGGTAAAGTGGACTCATCCAACTGAATTGAAAATTTACTAGTCTTCAGATGATTACACAATGACTTCAATGTTTTTAGCCGTTTCATCAATTCGTCTTTGGACAGAACTATTGCTCAAAGGAATTTTTCGAATTATGTCTGCCGCCGGTTTATGGAGCACAGTAGTTATAACTTCTTTTATTGCCGGCAAAATTAACGTTACTCCGATGGTGTGTGGCTTACATGTTTGAGCAATTAACAGAGAGATATAGTATGAAGCTCGAAGTCCGTCATTGTCTTGCTTAGCAGCCATCAAGAAAAGTTACGATACACTTGGCTGAGCATTATGCTTCTTTTCCAGATCTTGAAAATAGGTTACATTTTTGTCCTTCTTATCCGGATGCATTTTATTCAAATGATCTTGAAGTCTTGAAAGCTTCAGCGCTTTTTTTGAAAATGTTTTTGAACATAGAAAGCACAAAGGCAAAGATGGGTTTGTCGAATTTTCTTTAAATCCATATTTAATATATTCTACACTGTATTGCCGTTTCATCTTTTTTACTTCCGACATGGCTTTGTTTTCAAAAATATGTAAATAAAGTGTTGAACTTAAATACTTGTTTAAAGATAGTGCGCGAATCCACAAATGAAAATATAAGAAAAATGACGAGTTTTTATATAGGATTTAAATACAGTAAGTACGTCAGGAATAAGACAAACACGCACAAACTCATGTATCTCTTTTGACGCTCATTTTTTACTGAGCAAGTATCGATGAACCAGCCGATTTCTACCGGATCCGCAAAAAACTTGTTACAACTTGATTGCGTATGGTGTGTATCCTACGAAATCTATGTTAAGTATTTTAAGTTTTTATAACATCATACAGGGTAGAAATATAAACTAAATATTCGTTATTGTGTAGTAGGTGGGTTTTAATTTTAGTGAAATTTAAAATACTATATAAAGTAAATGAAATTACAAATTATACATTGCCCCTCTAACCCACATCAACGCTCCCCATTTTTTCTGGGCCCCTTAACGCCCCCCTCTAGGATTCAAACGCCCCCAAGGGGGCGTAATCACACACTTTGAGAAAGACTGGGCTAGAGTATAAAATAAAAAATGCATATTACACGGAGTATGACCAATATATGCAAATATAAATAATCGAAATCTCCATACCGAATTACATTTGAATTTGAAGAAACAGCGTAAGTAAATTCGTACCTAACTGTAACTTGTAACTGTAACTGTTTATATATTTAGTAATATATATATAGAACGGAAAATATTAAAGATTTTAGTAAAAAATTAAAAAGACTTAAACATGATTTAAAAATAATCTGATTTAAGATTTTTGGTGGCACCCACCTTTAACAATTTACATAAATCATGTGTGAAAATGTGTATCAAGTCACTTTAATATAGTTATAAAAAAATATGTGCCTATTAAATGTTTATTTCAACTTGCTTATTTCTCTTAATTACAGTGTTTCGTCCTGTCTATGTAAGCAATTTAACCAATATAAAGTGTTTTGAAATATTCCATAATTATGTCGATTTCGATCCCAAATTAACAAAAGAATTTATTAAAAGATTACTTTTAAACGAAATTATTTATTATGATGACAACTTCCACAGATTATAGATTTGCCACAGATTATAACAAATAAATCCGTGGTTTCGGGTTTAGTGTAATATTAAATTTAAAGTAAATTATATTTTTCTTTACATATATAGTAAACTCCACGAATAACCCAACAATTTACAATTTGTAAATAGATAAATTAGTGTAAAAGGCCTATTATTGCGACTTCATGACAAATGTAAGACAGGAAGCCGAGTGTTGCTTGTATATCAGCTAAGACGTGCCGTCAGACCCGCGTCAGTGTAATTACGAATAACCACCTCTGTTACGAAGGTGCAAATCAACGTCATGTTCTTTCTATACCAATTACTTAAATATCTAAACAATAAACATGGAATATTAATCTAATCCCAGGATATAAGGGGTTAAAATTTATGAAATGAAGTTTTTAAAATATATATTTTACTCATATATTCCTTACTCCTAAAATTATTAAATTGTTTTTTTTTAAATAACAAGTCCACAGTTACAGTTACAAGTTACAGTTAGGTACGAATTTACTTACGCTGTTTCTTCAAATTCAAATGTAATTCGGTATGGAGATTTCGATTATTTATATTTGCATATATTGGTCATACTCCGTGTAATATGCATTTTTTATTTTATACTCTAGCCCAGTCTTTCTCAAAGTGTGTGATTACGCCCCCTTGGGGGCGTTTGAATCCTAGAGGGGGGCGTTAAGGGGCCCAGAAAAAATGGGGAGCGTTGATGTGGGTTAGAGGGGCAATGTATAATTTGTAATTTCATTTACTTTATATAGTATTTTAAATTTCACTAAAATTAAAACCCACCTACTACACAATAACGAATATTTAGTTTATATTTCTACCCTGTATGATGTTATAAAAACTTAAAATACTTAACATAGATTTCGTAGGATACACACCATACGCAATCAAGTTGTAACAAGTTTTTTGCGGATCCGGTAGAAATCGGCTGGTTCATCGATACTTGCTCAGTAAAAAATGAGCGTCAAAAGAGATACATGAGTTTGTGCGTGTTTGTCTTATTCCTGACGTACTTACTGTATTTAAATCCTATATAAAAACTCGTCATTTTTCTTATATTTTCATTTGTGGATTCGCGCACTATCTTTAAACAAGTATTTAAGTTCAACACTTTATTTACATATTTTTGAAAACAAAGCCATGTCTTAAATACTTGTTTAAAGATAGTGCGCGAATCCACAAATGAAAATATAAGAAAAATGACGAGTTTTTATATAGGATTTAAATACAGTAAGTACGTCAGGAATAAGACAAACACGCACAAACTCATGTATCTCTTTTGACGCTCATTTTTTACTGAGCAAGTATCGATGAACCAGCCGATTTCTACCGGATCCGCAAAAAACTTGTTACAACTTGATTGCGTATGGTGTGTATCCTACGAAATCTATGTTAAGTATTTTAAGTTTTTATAACATCATACAGGGTAGAAATATAAACTAAATATTCGTTATTGTGTAGTAGGTGGGTTTTAATTTTAGTGAAATTTAAAATACTATATAAAGTAAATGAAATTACAAATTATACATTGCCCCTCTAACCCACATCAACGCTCCCCATTTTTTCTGGGCCCCTTAACGCCCCCCTCTAGGATTCAAACGCCCCCAAGGGGGCGTAATCACACACTTTGAGAAAGACTGGGCTAGAGTATAAAATAAAAAATGCATATTACACGGAGTATGACCAATATATGCAAATATAAATAATCGAAATCTCCATACCGAATTACATTTGAATTTGAAGAAACAGCGTAAGTAAATTCGTACCTAACTGTAACTTGTAACTGTAACTGTGGACTTGTTATTTAAAAAAAAACAATTTAATAATTTTAGGAGTAAGGAATATATGAGTAAAATATATATTTTAAAAACTTCATTTCATAAATTTTAACCCCTTATATCCTGGGATTAGATTAATATTCCATGTTTATTGTTTAGATATTTAAGTAATTGGTATAGAAAGAACATGACGTTGATTTGCACCTTCGTAACAGAGGTGGTTATTCGTAATTACACTGACGCGGGTCTGACGGCACGTCTTAGCTGATATACAAGCAACACTCGGCTTCCTGTCTTACATTTGTCATGAAGTCGCAATAATAGGCCTTTTACACTAATTTATCTATTTACAAATTGTAAATTGTTGGGTTATTCGTGGAGTTTACTATATATGTAAAGAAAAATATAATTTACTTTAAATTTAATATTACACTAAACCCGAAACCACGGATTTATTTGTTATAATCTGTGGCAAATCTATAATCTGTGGAAGTTGTCATCATAATAAATAATTTCGTTTAAAAGTAATCTTTTAATAAATTCTTTTGTTAATTTGGGATCGAAATCGACATAATTATGGAATATTTCAAAACACTTTATATTGGTTAAATTGCTTACATAGACAGGACGAAACACTGTAATTAAGAGAAATAAGCAAGTTGAAATAAACATTTAATAGGCACATATTTTTTTATAACTATATTAAAGTGACTTGATACACATTTTCACACATGATTTATGTAAATTGTTAAAGGTGGGTGCCACCAAAAATCTTAAATCAGATTATTTTTAAATCATGTTTAAGTCTTTTTAATTTTTTACTAAAATCTTTAATATTTTCCGTTCTATATATATATTACTAAATATATAAGTTAAAACAGAAAAAGGTACTGGCTTACTATTTTATCTTTGGTTTTATATATATATATATATATTATTTTTATGTTGATAATTTATCGCTTAATGATTCATCCATTCATTTTTACGAAATAAAATTCCTTCACAGTTTGCAAGTGACAAAAATGTTCATAAAATTTTTTCCTATATATTATTTATATGGGAAAAATTAAAGTTCGTTGGAGGACCTCTTAAAATCGAAATTAAGAGCTGTCCTTTGGACATAATTTTTGTTTGGATATATCCTATCATATTTTGGGATGAGAGCGAGAAAAAAAATATCGATTTTTTTCGGCACATCCTAATATATATTAGTAGCTGGAACCCGCGGCACCACACGCGCTTTTTAAAAATTTATTAAAGAAATGTAAAATTGTAAGTAGGTGTGTACATTACAGAAACGCTTTTTCAAAAACATTTGTAACTACGATACAAATGCCATCTACTGTAACATGTAACGTGTACATTAGATATATGAATACTAATAGTATATCGAATGGGATGGGATTTATCATCAGCAACATACCTGGAACTTCAACCTACTATATACCAAACTCAGTGCTCACTAACACTATATAAGAAAGTATTGAAAATTATAAACTATACATTATCGAACAATATATCTTAAATCTTTTATTTTATAGATAGATATAATATGCCCGTATTGTCGAAATACTTAAGTTATTCTTATACGTTGCTATAATAACTGAGTTATGTAGAAGCAAACGTGGTAAATAAAATAATATGGCCGCCAAATTGACCAAAAAGATGATATAATTATATCAATCAACAAATTATACAAATCAACTTATTGTTCAAATGATTTAGAAGTACATATATCTAGTTTTCATTAATATGCTTAGGCCATGTTCCACGGGTAAATGTTATTTGCAAAGGCACGAAAGTAAATACGCACGAATTCTCGCTGTGAATTGTTTTGTGTATGGACTTTTGTAACGCACGCATGTAATTAACTGACTACATTGTTAGAACTTGTGTAATCAAATATAAATGTACCGGCACTAATTATTTGGGTTGCAAACTTTTCTGTAATTTTCAGTACACAGAGAATATTATGGGATTTATTATTATTTAATACTATATTGATCCGTATTTTATTGAATAATTTGTGAATTGAAATGAGCTATATGGAGTGTATTTTGAAAGAGAGAAGAGAAAAGAAATGTTAATTATGAGTACACTGGCAGCAGCCGTTCGTTACGAAGGCAGTTATAGAGACTTGTTAAGATGTGTTGTGGTGCATAATGCCCTGTAGCATTCATTTTATTAAACCTTTTAGGTCGATATGCCAACAGTAATGTGAAAGGATTTATTTATACTAGTGGTCGACATTCGACCATAGTTTATTGATTTTTAAAAGTTTGAGCTTTATTATGGTTCTTTTGTCAAAGTATACTTCTATAATGAAAGGTTCTCATCATGGCTATTCAGTTGTTTGGCACTTTTTTTTTTATTTATATAAATATTTAAATCATTTTGTAGGTGATAGAGCCACGCTGAAGTTATTATTGCTTTCAGCATGAATGGGTCGGCTCGCCTGGGGTGGTACCACCCTCTCACAGAAAACCGACGTCAAGTAACAGTGCTTGCACGGTTGCGTTTCGTTCGGTCAGTGAGAGCGCCGGAGGACCACCTCTCACTCCCCCCAAACACAGGCTGTACTAAATATAATTACGACATGAGGTTGAACTGCATCATTGTAGCCGCGGAGTCATGGATCACTTTCATAAGCAAGCAAATTTTCTTATTTTGATTTTACAAAGTATCTTTTGGCTTATTATTTATTGAATCATCATTTGAAGTGTGTACACCATATAAATAATACTAAATATTAAAATATTAACATTGACTTTGGTAATATTGCTTTACTCCTATGACAACATGAAGCAAAGCATGAAGTGAAGCAGTCCTGTCACCTAAACGTTTTGACATCCAATAAGACCAAATAGAATAATAGTTATTTCAGTGGTTCCATAAATTTACTAAAGATAAATTATTTATCAATTAGCGGGCACGGCGGACGTTGTCCCGCTCTAATAATTAAAAAAAACCTTAACGACTTATATACTTAAACCATTTTCATGAATCACTTTATCCACTGGTGAAAACAACATGAAAACCCATTCAGTAGTTTTTGAGTTTATCACAAGCAGACAGGCAGACAGACGTACCAGAGGACTTTGTTTTATACTATACTAGCTAACCCGCGCAACTTTGTCTGCGTAAAACCAGTTACTACCGGTTTCTATTGTATTTCCAAACTCGAAAAATCTTAAAAAGATCGTTTGGATACTAGTTTCTTAGGCGCTTAATATAATTAGACGGGTAGAAACGTAAAATCATATGATTATTTTTATACTGTGAGTAAAAATGTCAATTTTTAAATATGCTATTGTATGACAATAACACTGACCAAATAATAAATGATTCCTAAACGAAATATGCTAAATCCTTATCAAGTGAGTGACTGATAATGTACGATAGATAGATTACCCTACGTGTATGTACGATAGTATTGCTCTTTGTGGCGGTGTAGTACATGCCGTTTATTTTTTCATAGGATGTGATATTTTTAAATATAATTATTAATCAACTTAGTAATAAGAAGAACTTTTAAGTGTTTTTTGGAAATGTAGATTTATAAGTTATTTTAAAGAGTATCGATTTTTAATGATATGTGTATAATTATTACAATTATAAAACACATATTTCATCAGAATGATGCGTGCGGAAGACGCAATGGATGTGGAACTGAGTGGCCGCATGAATGTAAGTTGATTTAGACCAAATAATATAGATATCTGAACCTTTAAAAGCATAGTGTCTCAAAGGTGAAATACTGTCTGTATGTCATATTTAAAATACTAAACATAGTGAAAGTTTTAATTTTGGCCGTATACTATAGCAACTCGATGGACTTGAACGACATATTAAAAATAACTTACATAGATTCCCGCCCTTTTTTATATAACATTTAGATAAGCGAATTATTTTGGCTCGCCCGGAAAATTTCATGAATATAAGAGTGACAATAAAGTTAAATTTTCCAAAAATGTATTCTTGCTAAAGATATATATCGTAACTGAGTAACTGTATTTTATACAGACGACCATTTTTTTAAATAAATCTATGTAATAATTCCACAAGTAATATAATTTTATGGGTAAAAATAAATAAATCATGCATTTGTTACACTCTCACGCCTTAACTCCTCAACCGATTGTCAGTTGTTAGGTTTACGAAAACGAACCAGGCTACCTTTATTCCAGAAATAAGCACTATTTTCGAGGGACAGCTCAAGTCTACATTGCCACGAGTAAAAGCCAGTTAATTTGTGGTCTAGTGGTTTGACCTGTTCGAACCTAAGCAGTTACCAACGATTTTTTTCTAAATTCGCGTACATTTACTAATTTAAATAGGGAACACTATCGGCTGACGATGAAGAATACATCGTGAGGAATCCTGAACCGGAGAAATGTTCTTGTAGTACCGTTGTATGTCGAAAAATGTAGAACTGTGGATTTCTCCGAGTTTGAAATCGCCAATACGTCGTGGGCTGGTGTTGTGATTATGCCCATACTTTCCTTCGTGAAGAGGCAGTGTGTCTCGTACAGGATGATGATGATGAAAAGCTAATAATATTAGAAATGTCAATGTGAGTTTGCTTGCTTGTTTGTTACGCTTTCACGCCATAACTTGTACTCTAATCATCATTAAATTATATATAGATGTACAGAAAAGGACGCAGGATGCCATTGGAAATATTGTTACCGAGACATAAAAAAATCTATAAATTCGAGGGAAGCGGAAAAGTCAGTATATGTATAAAGTACCTACTGAAACAAATATCGTCGTCACTATTACTGTGCAAGATAAAGGTTTAAAAACATACCTTATCTAAGGTTCTCTTTGTTGTGTATTAGTATTAGTTTTAATAATATATATAAATAATATAATAATTTTTATATGTTAAATGTGACCATGAACTACCCCACTATTGAAGGGTGTTAACCTTTCAACAGTCACCTGGCATATATCAAAAATATGAATATGAGAAGTTGTATGTCAAAGATGTGCATTAGTTTGCATTTTTTGCTAATTTGTCTGCAATAACACAAAGAAAATGTAATTAAAATCCATAAACCACAATAATACCACAAATTTTAATTTTAATTTTTAGATCTTAAAGCGATAGCAAAGCCCACTCCGATTATAATTTACATAAAAATATTTAATGTGCAGTATTGATCTAGCCACCGATTTATTATATGTATAAAGATTTTAAATAATAAGTTCATAATTGTTTTTCTCGTTAAACTCATTAAAAGTTGAGTATATATAGGAAAATGACCGCAAAATCGATGAAAAGTATAATAACACACAAACCACATACATTTACACCCAAAATATATACATTTCAATTATGTTCAAAATAAGGCTGTTAAGCGTAACTTATTCCTCTTGTAACTTATCAAAAAAGTTTTGTTCAATGTAACACATATACACAGCACAACACAAAAAAATGTCAGACCATACAAAAAAATTACTAATCACCTAGTGATATAAACTTATATATAATACTTTACAAACTATTCACATATCACACACCAAATATTCATTAAAAATGTCAATAAAATATGATCTAGCCGTTTCCGAGGAGTTCGAATACAAACACCGTGACACGAGATTTTTATATATTAAAATAAAGATATGAAGGTGCATGAAATGCTTAATGCAACTAAAGTATTTAAGTTGATAATTATTAATACTGCATCCGTCTAAAAAGCTTTCAAATTGTACGTCACCTTTTTTAGTAAATATAATGAGTATAGTGGGCTAGCCTTAAAAAATGCCTTCACAGACTTCTTTGTAGATCTATAAAAGGGGGATATCCCAACATACATTGTTATATCTCAAAACGATTAGGTAGCGTTTTCGATGAAAACTCCTAGGCTAGGCGGCTTGACAGTTTTCCGACATGTCCAAAAATTATCGTTATATTTAAAACCAACCCAATACGTCTAAATAGCTATACAATTGTATGTCACTTTTTTTAGAACATATAATGAGTATAGTGGGCTATACTTAAAAGAAAGATATATCACAGACATTTTTTGTAGATCTATATTGTCATATCTGTTGTTTCATTATTGACACCTGGCTAAAAAGAAAAAGAAAAATGTGTCATGTCATTGTCATTATAATATTAAGTCGTCAATACATTTTTCAATGGACGTCATTTTCTTTTATTTTAACCTATACATACAAAAGTAAACCTTATTACAATTACCCAACATACATTGTTATATCTCAAAAGGATTATGCAGCGTTTTCGATGAAATCTCCCAAGCCGTTTGGATTTTTCCGACTTGTCCAAGAATTATCGTTATATTTCAATCAATCTACACAAAACCTTGACAAATTTATATACTAAAACGTTCCCCATGAATTACTTTATCCACTGGTGAAAACTGTTTGAAGATCCATTTCGTAGTTTTTGAGTTTATCGCGAACAGACAGACAGACAGACGCGGCAGGGGACTTTGTTTTATACTATGTAATAATAATAAAATAATGATTAATTGTTAATTTATATTAAGAATTTACATAATATATTATTATAAATTTAATCTACAAATTGGCCAGCTGATTTCAGAGGGCATGCAATAGCAGTCATCTTAAAAATATTGAAAAGGTAATTGGAACGTAAGAGTAAAATGAAGGATGTCAAAACGTCTTTTTCATTTACATGTGTATATGTTTATTATGGTATAAATATTATTTATGGTATAAATAATCGAGTGATAAGTTACTACAGCGATATTAGATATATAATTTTTTTGTTTAATATATTATGTATTATCTGGTTCGCGTACTACTCGACTCCGATTATTAGGATACGCGTCCCGTTTATCTTAATTAGATGATATGCTTAGTGAAGCGATGTTTACGACCATACTTCCATATCAATAACTATTGTTTTGTTGTAGATATCTGGTTCATATAACATGAATGTAATATAAAACAAATGAAAAATAAATAAAAGCAGTAAATTTCTTTTAATTATTTTTACAACGATATAATAAAGTAAAGTTAAGTCATTATAAATATGAGTTCTGTATACTTTATTAGTTGACTCGGCCAAGTGTTACTCTGCCTCAGTTATAGAAAAATAAATTCATAAATAACGTGGCGCCATCTATGAGATGTTTATAACAATCGGTCGTACAGTTTTCTGTTATCATACTAATTTAAAGCGCAATCTGTTCGGGAATGATGAAACACTATAAAAAACAATAATTAAAAATGTGTCAATAATTTAATTTTTAATTAAAAAATACCGAGGTCATTCATCGAAATATAAATTATAGAGCCATGACATGTCATTTTATTTGCATTTATTTTTCTATTATAGTTTTCCTATTTTATATTTTTATAATGGTTTATTATATCTAATATTGTATTACTATTAGTGAGAAAACTCTGCAACCACGAACCTTAAAAAAAAACAGAAAATGCAGTCTAAAGTTGGATAGTTTTCCGTTACATAACAATGGCAATATAACAAGCAAACCATAATCATCAAGAACTTCGATTTTAACCGGAACAAACAATTGTAAGGCAAAAATAGCCCATCAGACTTCGCAACTATATAATAATAATCATAAATACAGTGGTACAATAAAATAATCCCAAGGAGGGTTGATGTCAGGCAGGCGGCCGATTGTAAAATTAAGCCAAATCATATACCACAACATGAGAAACATGTTGTACCGACCCTACTTATGTGGGATAAGGGTAAGAAGAAGAAGAAGAAGAAGAGAGCTACGCTGAAGCTATTACCGGTTTCAGCATGAATAGGTCGGCTCGCCCGGGATATTACCACCCGAGCCACGAACCACCAACGTGAAGTAACAGTGCTTGCATTATTGCGTTTCGTTCGGTCAGTGCGAGTGCCGGAGGACATATCCCATCCCCCCTCCCTTACCTCTCTCCCACTCTCCCCAAACTCAGGCTGGCAACGCACTTGCGATTCCCCTGGCGTCGCTAGTGTCTATGGACGGCGGTGATCACTTTAAAAAAAGTCATTTTGACGTTATTGACCCTCAAAATGATTATATTTTTATTATGTACAAGTTGTAATGTAAAAAAACAGTAACTAGTAAAATCATCTGTATGTATTAAGTCCATTTATTTATCTACTTTACTCTCGTACTTATCTTTTTACTTATGATTTTCTTGGTGAGGTTTTATCGTGAACCCAGTACTTTAGCAATGATGCGTGTTCATACAAACAGGCATTTTAAGATATCTGCAACGATTCTTTTCACAAAAATCTAAAAATTACAGACACGTTAGATATACATTCTTATTATATGCACAGAATATAAATGAAAAATGTAAAAATGTATTCTTATTTCATCGTCATCATCATTTGTATAGAAGATAGATATTGATCTGGTCAGGTTTTAAGCTAATTTTAGTATTTTGTATCTATTTCAACAAGTATGTAGACAGTTTAATGATAAAATAGGTCTTGTATTGTATTACTCTCAGAATATATGGTATGGTGGTAGAGCCACGCTGAAACTATTACTGGTTTCAGCATGAATGGGTCGGCTCGCCCGGGGTAGTACCACCCTCTCATAGAAAACCGACGTGAAGTAACAATGCTTGCTTTGTTGCGTTTCGTTTGGTCAGTGAGAGCGCCCGAGGCCCACCTCCCCTCCCCTCTCCTCTCCCTCTCCCTCTCCCTCCCCTAACCCTTCCCCCCAAAGGGTGGCAACGCACTAGTAACTCTGGTGTTGTTAGTGTCCATGGACGGTGGTGACCACATAACATTAGGTGACCAACCTGTTCGTTTGCCACCTATGACATAAAAAAAAAAATAGAATTAATAAATATATGTGCAATAGATTTAAGATAGATAATAATAGATTTTAGAAAAGTCGTAAAATAGTTGTACACGAACATGGCTTCACTGAATTCTATATTCAAACGTTTCTTAAAACAGGGTTCAAACACGTCAGACGAAAGTTTAAAAAGAAACACTACCACCTCATTGGATCGTTGGCATCCTTTGTTGAAAACGTTCGTCTGAATAAGGATATTGTTATTTCAACTTCGTTTAGTGCCTACCTTTGTGTATCTACAGTGTTTGCAAGCGTTCAGTTTTCATTCCAAGTAAAGTGTTTGCACAACGGCTCCTATAAATAGGTCAATGGAAAACTGGAACGGAGGTATTGAAAGAAAGATCGCTAACTAAATAGTTTCATTTTTCTATTTATTGCGCTTTAAAAACTTCTAATATAGGTCCTATAATTTCTCAAGGATCGAATAAAATCTATTAACATAGTAAAAGTAACAAGTAACAAAAAAAATTGGTTGTCTAATAAAGTACGGACGATAATTTTACGTGATTACGTCATAAGATAAGATTGATGAAAAATTGCATACTTGTATGAATAGAATTAAATTATTATCACTGAATAATCATTATTTTGTAAAATACAAAGAAAGAGTTAATTGAAAATTACAATTTCACGTGTAGGTTGTGTGCTGCCACTGTCTCTTTTCTACTCGGACGCAATGGCCGATGGAGTGGGAGAGAGATATACGCGGCATAAGTCGAACGCTTAGGCCGATCGCGCCTCTCTATAGCTTGTTCCGGGCTCTCGCGCGCTTGTATGCTCAGCTTAAGCGGAACGTGACAATGAGTCATGCATTTTCGAGCGTGTAGCCGGCGGGAATCGATTTATAAGACGTTATCACATCAAAAAAATGTTTCTTGATAACTACTCGTCTCCTATTTGGATTAAATTATAAAAAATCTTATAGACTTTACGTTTGCTTTGTCAAATTTTATCAAAACTGTGCCTTGAGTTATTTATTTCACTTACAGCATATATATTATGATAAAAAAGAGTTCCTGTTAGATAAAATATCAATACAGATACGAGACTATTGATGCTTCAAATAAATGACGTGAAGTTTTGAATTTAGGTACTTTTTTTTAAATAAGAGACATATTAATAATGGATATTAAGATTCATCTTGAAAATTTGTATGAGATCTAAAATAATTTTTAACTTATAAACTTACATGGTGTCGGTACAAACAGTTTATAAACAAAATAATGTCAGTCTGCTGTTTTAAGCGCATCACTAAAACAACTAGTATTTAAATTATTTTTTTCTTATACTTCTTATGCACTTAGTACACTTCTAACAAAATTGTTATAAATCATCATTTGTTATAAAGTTATAAGAAACTTTGATTTTTCTAAGCACTACGCATTCAGCGATGTATGTTTTCTTGTCATGAACATTTGGGGCAAGCGGTATGGTGCTTATGTTTATTTCTCTATACGTACATTATATCGCTAAGCTAATAAACGATGGAAGGAAGTCTGAATTATCAGCTAATTTTAAATAAAAAAGTTCAATTCAGTAACGTTGGAATCGAGATTGAATGCCAACGGTGCGCTATAATTTATGGCGCGACGAATATACTAATAATAAACAATAGAAGGAAGTCGCAATTATCGGCGAATTCGAAATAAAATAGTTCAATTCAGTAACGTTGAAATCAAGATTGAATGCCAACGGCGCGCTATAATTTATGGCACGACGACTGTACTCATAATAAACAATAAAAGGAAGTCACAATTATTAGCTAATTTTAAATAAAATAGTTTGATTCAGTAACGTTGGAATCGAGATTGAATGCCAATGGCGCGCTATAATTTATGGTGGGACGAATATAATCATAATAAACAATAGAAGGAAATCGCAATTATCAGCGAATTTGAAATAAAATAGTTCGATTTATAGACTTTACGTTTGCTTTGTCAAATTTTATCAAAACTGTGCCTTGAGTTATTTATTTCACTTACAGCATATGTATTATGATAAAAAAGAGTTCCTGTTATATAAAATATCAATACAGATACGAGACTATTAATGCTTCAAATAAATGACGTGAAGTTTTGAATTTAGGTACTTTTTTTGAAATAAGAGACATATTAATAGTGGATATTAAGTACTCATAATAAACAATACAAGGAAGTCACAATTATTAGCTAATTTGAAATAAAATAGTTCGATTCAGTAACGTTGAAATCGAGATTGAATGCCAATGGCGAGCTATAATTTATGGCGCGATGAATATAAACATAATAAACAATAGAAGGAAGTCGCAATTAACAGCGAATTTTAAATAAAATAGTTTGATTCAGTAACGTTGGAATCGAGATTGAATGTTAATGGCGCGCTATAATTTATGGCGCGACGAATATACTCAGGTCTTGTTGCTTTCTGAGGCTAAGGGCTAAAATACTGATAAATGAAACAGAGCAGTTTGACCAAATTCCATCCATTATATATATAGTTGCTATACAAATTATTTCAAAATAATAGACTGCTTCTTTTAATGCATAAATAATACACATGATTCTCGATATATGTGTGGGATAAACGGATGAATCATTAGTCAAACGTAAACCTAGGTGTATTAGAGTTCACATCGCCAAACGCACGTGCTAGCGGCATATCAGTGACAGGCGAACATACATCACTCCGATCAACCCTTCAGACTAGATATATTTGTCACGTTGCGATGGCGACGGTGATAAAGGAAAATAACATTTCAAATATCAAATTTGCTTAAGTTTTATTTCTAGTATTCACATTTTCTTTGCAATTTATAAGCTTGTGTGGCAAATAATTTACAAAGGTGAAATAAGAAAGATATGATATTATAGTAACAGATGTAGATACATACAAGTCAGTTTAGGATGTGTATTCATTTAAGCTAGATTTACTTCTTTATTTTCTTGTAGTTATCGAATAAATGCATACATTAATAAATTGAACTATACACAAAATAAAAAATATTTTATAAAAACAACTCAGTCGTTGAGAGGAATCGGCAAGAAATTCGATCTGGTTTATATTTTTAACATAAGTATATTTCAAATACATTAACGATACATTCATTTTTAGTTGATGCACTGCGGACGGTTTCGTTTCCAGACATTACCATTGTTCCCATATTGATACACTTTATAATAATCTTTAGACAATAAAATCCGCTTGACATGGTGCTTGAACTCGCTATCCAGTAAATCGGTAAGGTGCTTTAGGCCTTTGTTATTAAACCTAACACTATTACCTAAAAACTGTTACTGGGCTTAGTGAGTTTGAAGCAAAGAATGACTAATTTGCCATTGCTTCTATTAGTATTTAAATTATGTTGGCCCGGCAATGGAGCTGGCTTGTATTAAAACTTGTACTAAATGCAGCAAAAAATTAAATAATTAATTTAAATATGTATACTAAATAATGATTTTTCTCTGTGTTTTGTAATAATAACAATAAATAAATAGTAATATTAAACAATTGTGTACAAGAATAAATCTTTAAATACAGTAAAACGCAAATAACAAACAAAAATGAGATATAAATAACTAGCGGTTCCGGCAGATGTTGTCACGCCCTAGTTATAAAAAAATCCTAAACAATTTATATACCAAAATCCTCATGAATCACTTTATCTACTGGTGAAAACTGCATGAAAATCCGTTCAGTAGTTTTTGGGTTTATCGCGTAAAGGCAGAAAGACAGGCAGTCACGGTAGTTTTAGGTTTTATACTATGTAGTGATTATTAATGTAGCAGATACAGTGAAAGCAGATAGATACCTTTGAAATTATCTTATATCTTGGATTATGATTGCTATATTGCAATCGCGCAACAGGTACCTAACTAGTATTTTTATTTGTAACGTTACAATGGATTCAATACAATGAAATATGGAATGGATACAATGGAATTTTGTAGAATGGATTTTATAAATCTCATACTACTTCTAGTTGCTACTACAACTAACATTACACATATCACCTCCACACACGTGCACGCATACACGCTTACACATGCAAGTGGAAGGGTTTTATTTTTTTTCCCTTATCAAACCGAAATAGTTTAGAAAATTATCCAATACGAAATATATATAAGAGTTGTTGAGGTATCTATGCTTGGTACACATATATGTTTCAACGACTCATATATGTATGAATAGTTAGCTTAGTTTAGATTAGCTCAGATAGGTCGCGAATTGCATGTATCAGGGAACAGCCCAAGCCGAGGTGTGCCGTGCACCCTTGAGCGAGTTGTCAAATAAAATCGGATGAGTGCCTTAAGCGCTCGCCTTAGTAGTCCGATGAAGCTGTTAAGACCTTGCTAGGTCAATAGCGGAGTCAGTTCGAAAAAAAGTTACTACTACATCTGCATCATTTATTATAATATATTTTATGTACAGAGGAAAAACATAAGCGCCACACCACTTGCCCCACTTCTCTATGGCAAAAACAAACAAATCGCTAAATGCGTAGTGCTAATAAAAATCGTAGTTTTTTGAATTAATAACAATTTCATATTAGATGAAGCTATCTTGATAATTATTATTTTGATAAGGACCATGTGTCTAAAAAGTAAAACAAAAAAAAAATCGAATTCTATCGAGAAGTTTTTTAGTGATGCAAACACAATGGCAGGCCCCTATTATTTTGTTCCACGAGGCCGGCACCGGCAACCCAAGCCCCGATAGCCCAACCGCTGGGCATGAGCTGGGCGGAACTTCCTGCCCCTACTACCACAATGGAGTGGACCAAAGTGGTGGGCAGGAAAAAGAAGGCGGCGCCTGCTTCGCAGTCCAAGTCCTCAGCCGCGCCACCGAAGCCGCAGGCGAAGCCACCAGGGCCGAAATTGCCGTCCATCCCCCAATCGGCTGCGGTGATCGTGACGCTGCAGAGTACCGCAGCAAACAGGGGGATCGGATACAGGGAGGTCCTGGTGAAGGCGCGCGAAGCCGTGGCCCTGCCGGACATGGGGGTCGAGGATGTTCGGGTCCGGCAGACGGCTACAGGAGCTAGAAAAATCGAGCTCCCGGGCCAGACCAAGGAAAAGGCCGCCGAATTGGCCCGGAAGCTCGAAAAGGCGTTGGCCAACATCGCCACGGTCGTTGTCCCGACAAAGAGGGCGGACATCCGGATCATCGGGCTGGACGATTCGGTGTCCTCCCTCGAGATCGGGACGGTCGTGGCGGCGAAGGCCGGATGCAAGGTGGCCGACCTTAAGGTCGGCGAAATTAAAAAGAATTGGGGGGGCCTCGGAGCGGTCCACGTGACACTCCCCGCGACGGCAGCTCGGGAGCTTGTCCAGGTGGGCAAGCTCCTGATCGGGTGGAGCGTGGTGCGCGTCCGGCTGCTGGACGAGAAGCATCGGGTGGAGCGTGGTGCGCGTCCAGCTGCTGGACGAGAAGCCCATGCGGTGTTATAAGTGCATGGGCTTGGGGCACACCCGCCCCATGTGCCCCTCCTCGTCCAGCAGAGGGGACGGGTGTTACCGCTGCGGCACGGCGGGCCACAAAACGGCCGAGTGTAAAGCGGAGGTGGCCCGCTGCGCCGTATGTGCCGACGCCGGGAGGCCCTCAGGGCACGTGATGGGGGGCCGAAATTGCAGGCCCCCCACCACCAAGGGTAGGGATCTCCCGGTAGTGGGAGTAATTCCCAAGGTGGTGGCCGCCAGGCGGGAGGAAATTGATATGGACCAATAATGGATAGGTCCATATGCAATTTTCTCCAGGCGAACCTCAACCACTGCGCCGCTGCACAGGACTTACTTGTGCAGTCAGTGGCGGAGTGGTGTATCGGGCTCGCGGTCGCCACGGAGCCTTACTACGTTCCCTCCCAGCCGCAATGGGCTGGGGATCGGAACGGTTCCGTGGCGATCGTGGCGGGTCGGGGTTCGTCCCTGGCGGCGAGGGAAAAGCGAGGGGCCGCCATTGTAGGGGCGTACTTCTCCCCTAACAAGCCCCTGAGGGAGTTCGAGGCGTATCTCGGCTACCTGCAGGGAGCTGTCAGACGGCTGTCGCCGCTCCCCGTGGTCTTCATGGGGGATTTGAATGCTAAGTCGAGGACCTGGGGAGCGGCAGTCACGGACCTGCGGGGCATGGCCGTCGAAGAGTGGGCAGCCGAGTTAGGGCTGTCCCTCCTCAACCAGGGGAGCGTCCCAACGTGCGTGCGATGGAACGGGACGTCGGTGGTGGACGTCTCGTTCGCCACCCCGTCCGTCGCGCGCCGTGTCCGGGGGTGGAGGGTGCTTGAGGAGG
>MU159418.1:51041-75333 GCA_015888305.1 Antheraea pernyi | reverse complement strand
CCCCCGGCCCATCCCCTCAGGTCCGGCTACGGTGGCAGGAGGAGTTGGGCGAAGCGCCTTCTCCTCCTGCCTGTCCTCCTTTGGCGGAGACGGCCACTTTGAGGGTCTGCCTCGCGGGCCCTCTCCGCCTCCTCCTTCTGCGAGATTTCCCCACGTTAAAAAAAAAAAGGCCCCTATTATTTTATTTATATAGGTACCACCTGTATACGAATATTAGAATTTGTTAATTGTGTTAATACTTAAGGACTTTTCTTAACTTTTTTTAAAAAGCCTTTAATGCCCACCAATTCTTATTCTCATCCCATCTTAGTAATTGTTACATAGGGATTTGGTAGTGTATTTTATGTTGAAACTAGTATATACTTTAATGTACTCATATAGTCGCCATAATCAGGAGGAGCGTGTACGAGAACATATGTCAACTTTCAGATGGACTTATTTCAATTCTCACGTATAACGATCATTTAGCATTGTCTAGTTTTCATAATATCATTATTACCATCAGCCTATAAGAAAATCACTGTAAGGTTTTTCCCAGAAAGAAGGTATTGAGAAAATCACTACGCCAGCTCAGAACGTTGTGGTGATTTCAATATCTGAGAAATTCAAAGTTCTATGTTTTCTCACATACAGTAGTAGTACTACAAGAACATTTCTCAAGTTCAGGTTTCCTCACGATATCTGCCTTCACCGTCAGCAGAGAGTGTTACTAATTTTAAATTAGTAAAGGTACCCTAGTTCCCAAAAAAATTGTTTGTATATATGCCGGACATCTGATAGATATTTTACCGGTCAAGCTACTAAACCATAATACCATGGGGCATTATAATAATTTCATAATAACTAGATTCTAATTTTAACTAATATCATACATGCGAAAGTGAGTATGTTAGTTTGTTACACTTTCACAACTTAATATCTAAACCGATCACCTCAAAATGATATCATAACACGAAACTTTGCCTACATGTTGTTAGGGGCATAAAAAAATTGTTGACTGCTGTTTTGCGATTGGACAGTTCCCGAAGCCCTGGAAGCCCTTTGCCTAATAAAAAAGAAAGGCCGCACCCCGGATTGTGTGTTCGCGTACCGGCCCCTCATGTTGCTGGACGACGCCGGGAAGGCACTCGAGAGGATCGTTGCCTCTCGGGTCGTCCGGCATCTTGAGGAAGTGGGTCCAAACTTGCTGGACGCGCAGTTCGGCTTCCAGTTGAGGCGTTCCACATTGGATGCCCTGACCCTCCTAAAGACGATATCCACGGAGGCGAACTCTCAATGTGACAGAATATTGGTGGTGTTCTTGGACATCACTAACGCCTTCAACAGCCTGCCGCATGGTGTCATACGGGAGGCGCTCCGCTTCTTCGGAGTGCCTCCGTACATGCGGCGGCTATTGTGGGTGTATCTGGACTGGAGAGAGGTCGCCTTCGTGGATGCAATGGGATGAATGGTCTGCCACCACTCGGCCTGCGGGGTTACACAGGGGTCGGCCTTAGGCCCATTGGACGAACGCTGCCATCTCGAACCCCATTTAAACGTGTGTACACAGATGTCTCCTGGTAAGACGGAGCCTGGCGGCGGCGTTTTCTGCCGTTGGTCCACCCGCTGGGGCGGCACGATGAAGTCTATAGAGATCTCATGTTGCCCCATCTATAGCGGCAGATGTACGCCGTGGGGTTTTAGTCCGTGCGAGTCGGAGATTCTTTCCCCAGAGAGGGTGGTATATCCATAAGGAATTTCCCAACGTTAAAAAAAGTGGCACAAAAAAGGATATGCAATAACACACAACTTTAATTCATTAAAAATACTGTTCTCGAGAGATATATTAAATTTTCATCAACGAAAGCGAAGCCGAGACCAAAGAGTAGTTATTTATAAAAGCATATTTTCTACTGTCTCAATATGGAAATATTTTAGAGATCTCTGTTGAAATTTGTTGTATAAAATGTAATTTACAGGATTCCACGTGTATCGAATATTCCTATACGAATATTAAATGAAACAAGATAACGAACTGCAAATGAAACGTAAGTTACTACGGTATTCGTTTCACAGACTACATGCGACCGTGTCATTTCCATCTCGGAAACCGGTCACGTTTTACAAAGATGAGCCGTGCGACTCTTAACGAATGTTTACTTAGACTTCATATCGCAAACACTCTGTACGTACATATTCTGCTGTGTAAATTGACTTTATGATTGCTTACACGCTTTGTACCCGCGTCACGAAAAAAGTACTGTATAAATTTTAATTAATTTGTTTTTGAAGTAAAACTTCTTTAAGCGTGACTAGGAAGGTAACTGAACGACAATGCAACGGAAGTCCGTTACGGCAATATGGCGTCACGTTTTTGTACTATCCGGTTTTTAAATATTTTTGATTTTGTCAATGAATAGTTTATAAAGAAATCAATCTTAAACTTCTGGCAAAAAATAATAATAATTTGAGTAATAATAAAAATCATACAATAGAATTAATTATGTATATATAGGCGCGCAACCGTGCTGCCATCTGGTCTCAATGTAAGTGAGTAACTAACTAAATCAAAGCTTCATTATCTGTAGTATCATCTATCAGCTAATTCGGAACTTAAACAACACAGAAAATATTATTAGCCACTCTTTGTTACTAAGTTGTGGTCGATGATAATAAATAATAATAATAATAATAAAACTGTTTATTGCACACACGTTGAAAATATACAAAATTAGTCATCAGTTTACAATATGTGTACAGTTAGGCGGCCTTATCGCTTAGAGCGATCTCTTCCAGGCAAACCTGAGGAGACATTTTATTTTCATAACTACCAGGTGGCAATATAAAAAGACAAAAAAACATAAATTATAGATAAAAGTAAAAAAAAAGAAATAACGCAATACAATAGTTATATTACGACAGCGAGAGGTAATGCCGGTGGAGATATTTTTTAAATAACGTCAAGGATCTTGCCTGCCTAATATCACAAGGGAGTGCGTTCCATAGGCGTACAGCTTGAACTGCAAATGATTTACTATAAAATTTAGTGTGACAGATAGGGAATTTGAGTATATGTTGAGAGCATAGACGGCGTGATGAAGAATCTCTGCAACCTAACATCTCGAATTTATATTGTAGGTATGGAGGGGAATTGGGATTATGAAGAACGTTATACAGGAGGGACAGGGTGTGGCTATTTCGTCGGTGCCGAATGGGTAGCCATTTAAGCTTTGAGCGGTATTCAGATACATGATCAAATTTTTTAAGTCCATAAATAAAGCGAATGCATGTATTCTGTAGCCGCTCCAATTTATTAATCAATTCCTCATTAGCGTCCAGGTAGCAGACATCAGCATAATCAATGATAGGCAAAAGTAATGACTGTGCAAGCATGACTTTAGTCGATGTAGGTAATAAATTGCGGATTCTTCTCAACGAACTCATTGAAGCAAATATTTTTCTACTGACTTCACTCACATGATTTTTCCAAGATAGATTGTTATCAAAGATTACACCTAGATTTTTGGCTGTGGTGGAATAGGGAATTGTAACATTATTTAAGCAGATGGGTGCTAAAGAGTTCCAGTCTATCTTATGCAATTGCCTACTACTACCAATGAGTAAGCATTGGGATTTGTTGGGATTAAGAGACAGTCCGTGGGATTCAGCCCAGTGTCCCACCTTCTGTAGATCTGAATTCATGACGTCTATTGCATTAGATAAATCAATCACTGGTGTTTGGTAATAAATCTGCAGATCGTCCGCATATAAGTGAAAAGAAGAGGAGAGAGAATTAGTTATAGAATTAATAAAAATTGAGAAAAGCAGTGGAGAGAGTACACCTCCTTGTGGAACACCAGAGGTAATTTCGCACCACTGTGAATATTTGTCATCAATCCGGATACGCTGACGACGGCCTTTCAAGTAGCTAAGAAACCAACCTACAACAGAAGGTGCCAAATTTATAGATTCAAGTAATGCTAGTAGGATGTCATAATCAACAGTATTAAAAGCATTACTAAAATCAAGAAGGGTAAGTATCGTCACCTTTTGGTTTTCCATGCCCTGACGTATGTCATCAGAGACTTTTACTAGCGCCGTTACAGTGCTATGACCAGAACGAAAACCTGATTGCAACGGATTTAAAATATCATTAATGAGCAAAAATTATGAGAGTTGTTTATGAACAAGTCGTTCTAATGCTTTTGATAAAAAAGGAAGTATGGAAACAGGTCTGTATTGGGAAAAGTCAGCAGGATTACTGCACTTGGGAAGCGGTACAACGGTAGCTTGTTTCCAGATAGCTGGAAAAGTAGAAGAGAATAAATACGTATTGAAAATAAATGTGATAGTAGGTAGGATAATATTTAAAATTAGAAGAATCATTTTACGACTGGTGTCGTCAATTCCAACTGCATTAGAAGATATAGCTTTAATACTATTTTCTACCTCTTTATCAGTAACTTGATTAAAGAAGAAGCTATCATAAAACGGTTTTGACAAATTTACTAAATTCTTCAATGTTTTTGATTTCGTGACCAAATCGAAGTTGTGCACATTAGATGTAAAATGGTGGTTCAAAGCTTCGACATCAATATTAGTTATCACAAGATATCTTGACTTCCCAACTCCTACGGATTTTAAAAATTTCCAAATTCTTGATCCGTCACCATGTTCAATCGATGCATGAATATGTCGTCTCTGCGCATAAATATAAATGTATATATTACTTGTGTTACATAATCTATAAATGTCTTTTTAAATTATCATATTATGTATTTATTTTTAACTTAATCGCCATCTCTTATAACACCAAAGAAATTTTACTTTAATCCCGTGTGACGGTTATACGCACTCATTTTTTTTCGTTTTGTAGAGAGATGCATTATGTAACCTTGTAATTTTGCTGTTCATAAGAATTTAGCGTATGTTATTAGTCCAGTACCGATTGCCATCTGACATACAAAAACCTCCTCGCGTGAGATAGGAAAACCCCTGGATATTCGAA
The DNA here is from genome assembly GCA_015888305.1 of Antheraea pernyi. NCBI lineage: Eukaryota > Metazoa > Arthropoda > Insecta > Lepidoptera > Saturniidae > Antheraea > Antheraea pernyi. The sequence continues at coordinate 70,346 of MU159418.1, read as the reverse complement.
GGTTCATCCATGTACAAGTATTTCCATCTGTATGTAGTGTAGTGTGGCTATCCCGCCAGGGAATCGTGGTACTACAACTGTTTCTTCAGGGACAAAGATCCAGAGGTAGGCCCAAAACAAATTGGAAGGGTGTAGTGCTAAAAGATATGAACGAGTTCAGAGTTTCCGAATATGACGTCAAGGACAGATTGAAGTGGAGAAGAATGGTAAGGATGGCTGACGCCACCACCATGTGGGACAAATAGCCAGGAAGAGAGAGGGAGAGTTTTCTAGAGAGATTTTCAAATAAATATTGAGAAATTGAGTTCAGTTGCCATATTATTTCATAACACGGACAGATTTCGTTTCACTTTCTTCATTACAGCAACCGAGCGAAGCCTGGGCGGGCAGCTAGTGTAATAATGGGGAAATTAAATGGGAGTTTTTGATAGGTTCAAGACATACATACTTTTTATTCATAACCTTGCATTATTTGATTTTAAGTTATATATGTTTATGGCATGTCATGTAATATAGTTTTTTTTGGTATCCACGAAGTTAAGTGAATTGGAGATAGTAACATGAAACATGAATTCTCAGATGTTACAACAAGTCTTTGTAAAGTTTTAACAAGAGGACCGCCATATTGTTGGACAACTGAACCCATCCGAAGGCAGTAACTTTATAATATGAAACAACGATAATTAATTATGACACTAATAATGTTTAATAATTATAAAATAAAAGAATAAAGAGAATTATGCTGTGATTTATATTAACCACCCATTGACGAATCCTAGTAAAATGGATATCATAAAGATTGTCTCCATGAAAATATATATAAGCTTCACCAATCTTCATGGTGATCGGTTCAAGAGTATTGGAGTTAATTTATCTTAGTATCATACATTTGTTTATATACCATTTATAGATAATACACATAGCTAGAGAATTGTATGATATCATAGTATCTTTATATCAAAATGGTAATATATAATTTTTCAACGCACTTGCTCATAAAGTGGCTCTAATATCACCGCAATTAGGGACATAATGACACCTGTAATCAAACTGTGACTTTTTCATTGCTATTATTCACAAGTGAGTTATAGAGTCTTTTTTTTATTTTATTAGTCGAGTTGCTTTGTTCTTAAAAAAGTTTCGTTACAAAAAAGATTGCTTGCTCATTTCATACAACTTCGTATTTAAATAGATAATTTCAACTTGTACGTGTTTAATAAATAAAACTTTCACTCAAATATAACATTTGTTTTCTCTGTAATAAAGAAAACTTTAAATTCCCCATTTTATACGTGGCTAAAACGCTATCTGCGGAAAGCCAAAAGAAAAGAAACCTCATTCCTTTAGTCTATGGCCGATCGCCATTGTTAGATGCGCGCGCAAACTGATTAATTTTTCCCGTCATAGCGAAAAAAAATTCACAACTCGTTTTCACTGTTGAAATTATAGTTATTTATTAATTAAAATGTCTACGAGTACTAGTTATGAAGAAAATGATTTATGTTGTACACCGCCCGATATAAGATGTGAATCCCTTAACGTTATGGAAAATTTACTACCTAAAAACTCCAAGGAAAAATATCTGTTAGCGTACCAAAATTTCATACAATGGCAAAATAACAAGAATACGGACACGGTTATTTCGGATGGTATCTGCACCAGATCGCTCGCAGGGAGTCAACCGCCGCATGCCATGAGTACGGCGCAGCGGAGGACACCGCGCAGCACACTCTGTCTTAGTGTGCTGCGTGGGAAGGACAGCGCCGCATTCTGGCTGCGGCGGTGGAAAGAGATTTGTCGCTGCCGAGTATGGTTTCGGCCACGCTTGGCAGCGAGGAGGCATGTAAAGCGATGGCCTGTTTCTTCGAGCACGTCACCTCGCAGAAGGAGGCGGCGGAGAGAGTTCGCGAAGATAACCCTCTGAGCGGCCCTCTCGGCCAATGGAGGATCAGAGGGAGGAGACGGCGATATGCCCGTTTCCTCCTGCAACTGTAGCCGAACCTGACGGGATGAGCCGGAGGGCTCATCTCCTCATTGCACGGGTCCGGTGGACGAGGGGAGGCAACTGGTGTGTTCCCAGTCTGTCTTTCTAGTAGGACGGAGCACGGCGGTCACCTTCCGCCGGGCGGGCCGTTGGGGCGGCTATCCAAGGGGAATATCACAGTTTGATCCCTTGCCGCCCCAACAGTACGGTCGAACGGTACACCGTGGGATTTTCATCCGTGTGAATCTGATATAACCCTCTCTCCTCCCCGGGAGGGTGGCGTATCCATAAGGGATTTCCCCACATTAATAAGTTACCTTCTTAGATCTGATTCAATATAAATTGCTACCAAACTATATACTGAAAGCGCTTTAGGACTGTCAAGTTTTGACTATATAATGCTACAATCTGTATGGAAACTCGTTACAAACAAATAATGGATGCTCGTCGGCAGTAGGAACGGGAAATACTAGAGTTAGGCCGTCTCAAATTTTGTCGCCTCTTTCGAATAATGACGTTAGCCTTTCAAAAAGTTTCACTATCCTTTGGACATTGGAGAGAATACGAAAAGGAAATTCTCCAGCAGACTGCGATTACAGCATTGTAAAGTATATGTATGAAAGTAAGTGTATTTATTTTCTGTATGTTTAAATAAATTTCTTTCTACGCAAACCCCATTTAATTTAACCACAGGAGAAATAATAGCATAGAAAGAATCTTAATCCCAAACACTGAGGCTAAGGTCCCCCACAAAACTATTCGTCTGTAATTTGTTCCTGCATGCTAAATATACAAATTAAAAAGAAAACAGTCTATTTTAGGTTATTATTGCATTTAGGGCAAGATAGGGACGGACTGTCCGCATTGTTAATAATGTAAACATTACAGAGGTTATAGAGCTGCTTCAGTTGCGCAGAGACATTGCCTCACTGAGCGTGTTCTACCGTCTGTATCAGGGCGAGTGTTCTGAAGAGCTATTTAATTTAATCCTTTTCTCTCCTTTTCATAACCGAACTACGCGCCCTAGGCTTCGTAGCCACAGTTTTACGGTAAATCTTATCTAGGCACGAGCTAAAAAGCTCGCAACACCTTATCTTTGCGGTACTGTGAAGTTGTGGAACAATCTTTCGACCAGTGTGTATCCTCCGTATTATAAAATGGGGTCCTTCAAGCGTAACGTGAAGGAACTTTTACGCAGGTCGGCATGACAACGGTGACCGGCTACCGTGTGAATCTGATATAACCCTCTCTCCTCCCCGGGAGGGTGGCGTATCCATAAGGGATTTCCCCACATTAATAAGTTACCTTCTTAGATCTGATTCAATATAAATTGCTACCAAACTATATACTGAAAGCGCTTTAGGACTGTCAAGTTTTGACTATATAATGCTACAATCTGTATGGAAACTCGTTACAAACAAATAATGGATGCTCGTCGGCAGTAGGAACGGGAAATACTAGAGTTAGGCCGTCTCAAATTTTGTCGCCTCTTTCGAATAATGACGTTAGCCTTTCAAAAAGTTTCACTATCCTTTGGACATTGGAGAGAATACGAAAAGGAAATTCTCCAGCAGACTGCGATTACAGCATTGTAAAGTATATGTATCATTGTAGTGTATAGTCTGAAAGTAAGTTTATTTATTTTCTGTCTAAATAAATTTCTTTCTACGCAAATCCCATTTAATTTAACCACAGGCGTAATAATAGCATGGAAAGGCTCCTAATACCAAAAACTGAGGCTAAGGTGCCCCACAAAACTATTCGCCTCTAATTTGTTCCGGCATGCTAAATATAAGAATTAAAAAAAACAGTTTTAGGTTATCATTGCATTTAGTCCGCATTGTTAATGATGTAAACATTACAGAGGTTATAGAGCCGCTTCAGTTGTGCAGAGACATTGCCTCACTAAGCGTGTTCTACCGTCTGTATCACGGCGAGTGTTCTGAAGAGTTATTTATAAAGTTTCTCTGTTTCTATCGTTAACTCGTTACTTAATCATCATTACATAGTATAAAACAAAGTCCCCGACCTCGTCTGTCTGTCTGTTCGCGATAAACTCAAAATCTACTGAACGGATTTTCTCTAGTAGATAAAGTGATTCATTGGGGAAGGTTTTAGTATATAATTTGTGAAGGATTTCTTTATACTCAGGGCGGGACAACATTTGCCAGGCTCGCTAGTTATTGTATATAAGTTATTTAATTGATTCATATATTATTTCTTCAAGTAGCATTTTCACGATTTCCATTACCATCAGTGACTTTGTTATTTATGGCTATTTGGTTTTATTTTCGTATATTATTCATACCTGGTTTGAAGTTAATTGTGTGTCGATAATCAGTTTATTTATTTTCTGTCTGTTCTGTTCTGTCTTTTAATAGTATAGGATAGGATAGGATTTTAATAGGATAGGATTAGGAGAGATTAATATTCATTCAAAACGTAATAATAGGTCTTTACATATGAAATTGCCGTTCTGCAGTACTGGCCAATTCAATTTTTTCAATTTTAATTGAATGTTTTTCATACAAAATAGCAATTTCATAGGTAAAGACCTAATATACAAGTTTTAAGTTGATACTCAATTTTCGATTCTTGTCAAAAATATCTGTTAATTTATTATCTAAATACGCACTATCTAATACACACTGCAGACTCTCGGTCCACACTTTTGTAAAGAGATATGTTTTTGACTGACTGACTGACATGTCAACGCACAACCTAAACTACTGGGGTTGGCCAGTCATCATTTACCTGCAGCTTCCTTTTATACTGTAGATGAGAAATAAGGAAGGATTTGGAAATTCAATCCCTATAGTGGTGAAAAAAAGGGATGTAAGTTTTATATGAAAATCGGTCATTCTACTGAACGGATTTTCTCTAGTAGATAAAGTGATTCATTGGGGAAGGTTTTAGTATATAATTTGTGAAGGATTTCTTTATACTCAGGGCAGGACAACATCTGCTAGGCCCGTTAGTTATTGTATATACGTTATTTAATTGATTCGTATATTACTTCTTCAAGTAGCATTTTCACAATGTCCATTATCATCAGTGACTTTGTTATTTATGACTATTTGGTTTTATTTTCTTATATTATTCATACCTGGTTTGAAGTTAATTGTGTGTCGATAATTGTTTATTTATTTTTAGTTTTCACCTTACATATAGCCTTTTAATAGATATAGGAATATCTGACATCTAGAAATAGATCTTAAGAGAAATTAATTTTCACTCAAAACGTAATATACTAATTAATACAATTTTAAGTCAATAATACTCAATGTTCGATTCTTGTTAAAAATATCTGTTAATTTATTATCTTAATACGCTCACTGCAGATTCTCGGTCCACACTTTTGTAAAGAGATATGTTTTTGACTGACTGACTGATATGTCAACGCACATCCCAAACTATTGGGGTTGGTCAGTGAACATTTACCTGCGGCTGCCTTTTATACTGTAGATGAGAAATAAAGGAAGTATTTGGAAATTCAATCCCTATAGTGGTGAAAAAAAGGGATGAAAGTTTTATATGAAAATCGGTCATTTTTCTATTAGTCACTTAGTCAGTTTTTCTTTTATTAATATGTGTATAGTAAGTTAAAAAATAACCACATAGACAAAGAAAACGTTAGAAAATATTCAATGTTCACTTAAACTTGGGTCAGTTTAACAACATTTATTAAGTAAGACTATATTTTGACGTCTTATCTATTGAACAATCGTAATTCGAAACTGAAACAATCTGATTTATTTCCTTTTTCATTATCCAACATGATCCGACTGACACCTCTGGCAGCGCGACACCAGTTCCCGTCGACTGAATTGTAAACATTCGTTAGCAATTCCTTTGTACTAGCGTGTACATTGAGAACAATAGCGGAACGTGCTACCACCGAAATGAGAATCACTGGTTATGTTGCCGTTTTTATCCACCTCTATGCTATTATTATTACGATATCTTAGTGTACTAATATTATTATACACTAGTTAGTGCCCGTGACTACATTTCTGTGAAAATAATTTTGTCCTGAGCACTACATATTATGTCTAGGTAATTGTTTTTTCTATTGTACGTTCCTTATCCCAAATTACTACTTACTTATTATAACCGTTTTATCAATTTTAAGTGACTTGAGTTACATTTTATTATCACTTCTTTGCTTTATGGATATATCTATCTATCTATACCTTTAAACGAGCAATTCTTGTATATTTGTATATTGTTATATATTCAGGATCTCGGAAACGGCGTCAGCGATTTCCGTGAAACTTAGTATTTAGGTGATTTCGGGGACGGTAAATCGATCTAGCTAGATTTCATTTATAGATTTTTTTTATCTGAGTTTTCAGGCAATGAAAAAATATAGCTAGAATATAAAGGTAAATAGTAAAATTTCGCCGCCACTGTCAAAACAAAAATTGCTCAGATGGAAATCGGCTACTTCGAAAATCCGTCTAACTTCAGTTCTAATCTGACTAGCAAAAGAAATGTCTTTATTAATTTTTTTTTTGGTGTAAATTATGCCAATTTTGTAAGGCAAACCTATCAGTATATTTTAAATAAAAAATATATTTTATTATTATAATTGTAAGAGAGATTTTTTTTTAATATATTTTTATGATAAAAAATACCGATTTTGTGAGGCGAACCTAACAGTTTCGTATATATAAGTTTCGTTTCAAAACAAGTACTTAACATGATAGAAGATAATCAAACTATCGCTATAATCATATTGTCATCTGAGGATAAATATACTAGCAGTGATATCATACAATATATTATTCGTAGAGAATACGACAAAGGAGTATTTCATTGTACAAACACTTTGCGTAGCGCCAACTCCTATTTAGATTTAGAGCTTTGAGCCGATTGATACATGATTCGGTTCTTATGGTACAATATGTATTTACCATGACGTATAGTACAGAGAATACAAGAGTATAAACTTACATTCCGATTTATTTAAAACATCTATGGCATATCATTGGGTCAGTTTATTTCTATGAAGATGAACATTAGGAATATCTACAGGAATATTACCGATTTGTATGTCATAAAAGAATTATCTACTTAGTTATACACATTATAAAGATATGCAAGTTCAAGCGTTTACTTTTTCTTGAAAGTTATTGAAGTGAAACTTCTAATGCGACTTCCAACAAGGTTGCGTTAAACGTTTAACGCTACCATGGAGGGGGTATGAAAGGACTGTTGCGTTAAACGTTCAACGCTCCTGGGGAGGGGCAATAGAAAGAGACAGAGCGAGAAAAATAATCAAACATTTCGTATCTTACTTTAGTTATCATAAACCCATTGTAAATGTTATAGATTTGGATATTTCTCCACTCGAAAATGATAATTAAAAGATGCGATCAATTGTGAATTGTAAGCAATGTTAATAAAGCTTGTCTTAAAGAAACAATGTGATTTCACTAAAAATCAATTTCTACCCCTTCCTATTTTCATTTCCACATTACGAAGTTTCACTTTTTCCGCGCGGAGGGACTCCACGCACTATTTTTTTTATATAAAAATTTGAATGTAATTACTAAATTGCATTAAATTATTGGACTATTAAATTATAATTGAAATGATGACCATTTTTTTTACAACAATAAAATGTGCTTTTAACAGAATTAAATTACTAAATTGCATTAAATTATTGGACTACGTTATAATTGAAATGGTAACCATTTTTTTTTGCAACAATAAAATGTACTTTTAACCAATACAGAACAAATAATCTTTTACCATTCTAAAATAGTTAAATTTTGTCTTTGTGACCCACGAATGCCTTTGAAACTCAAGGGGATGGTTTATAAAGCTATGATAAGACCAGTCATGCTGTATGAACCTGAGTGCTGGGTTACGAAAGAGACGGATGAGAGAAAATTACATGTGGCATAGATGCGAATGTTAAGGTGGATGTGTGGTGTGACTAGAATGGATAAAATTAAGAATGAGTATATCAGCGGAAGTTTGAAAATAGCACCAGTGACAGATAAGTTGAGGAGTAATAGGTTAGCATGGTATGGGCATGTCATGAGGAGAGATGAAAACCATGCAACTAGAAAAGTGTTGAGTATGTTTGTGGACGGATATACGAGTAGAGGAAGACCGAAAAAGGTATGGGTTGGACTGCATGAAAAATGATATGTGCGTAAAAGGTGTGAATACTGAAATGACATTTGACAGGAGAGAGTGGAAAAAGAAAACATGTTGTGCCGACATGATGATGATGTTTTAATATCTTCTATTAAAAACTTGAAACGAAAACAGAATTTGTCGTTGTAAGATTTTTAAACAACAGAATTCTTTTACTATGGTTTTAACTTATCTGAAAAACTATCGTAACTTTAAATTTATTCCCAATTTATTGAATAGAAGGAGGTTATGTCAGAATGTATATCGTACGTCGCAATATAGACAGAAAACAAATCCGAGAATCGTGAGACCATGAAGTCAAGTAGTGCATGCATCGAAGTAAGTACATATTTGAATCGTGAAACGAATTCTTGAATCGTGTTGCAAATAAATTCCGCCTGGTGGATATGATTGCAATATTTGCAGGTCGTTGAATATTCTAGATCCGAATACATAGAGATGGTTGCTCTGCACTTTTCATGATATTTGGAAATATGAAGATATACCATTATATAATCTACATTATAACTGTATCGTTTCATATAGGGTGTCGTTTGGCAATGCTTGCTAGGAAAATATGATTTCTTTACAAACTTATAAAATCTACAAATTAATAAAAATGTTAATAGCGACGCGCCCCGGTTTCTAATGGGCTCAATGTACTTACTAATGAGACATTGTAAGTGTTTGAACGATTTAGATATATTTTTTTACAGTTTGAAATACACAGTCTATCAGAGTTAACGGAGATTCATACATCTGGTAACGTAAATAACTTTTAATTTTTGCGCGTAATTTCTATAATTTGTAAATCTGTTTTATAATGTAGGATATTTATTAAAAGTAACAACTGTAAAGGGCAATTGTGATTATGGCATTAAATGTCGAATGTAATTAGTAACATAAGGATTAATACCATGTTGATTAAAATACCGTCGCGAGTAAGCAAATGTTTCTTATAAATATGTGTAATATAAATATGATTACTGTGGGTTATCATTAGGAAATATGTACCATCGCGGAATTATCTGGCATTTTTAATGTACTACTCCGTAGTAAATTATTTTTTTGTGTGTTATAACATAACGAGCATTACCTTTTAGCGCAGTAAGAACTCCTAAGAATTTAATTACAATACTTCTACTTTTCTCTACTTCATATAAACATAAGACACATGTATTATACATATCAATATTCAGGAAGAAATTATCTAAAATATCTAAATTTCATTCTCATAAAATTTACACTGTACAGGACTTTCTAGTTATTATATAAGTCTTGTATTTTATTACTGTAACGTAATACATATTCAGGAATATATGTTAACATAGATTTGTCTAGGAATTTACGGCTTCAAGAAGTGAGTCGAAAAATACTTACATCTGCCCGGTTCCTGTGAAAGTTGTATTTATATAAGCCTTTCTACTTCCAATTCTGGATTGTTATTCAGTTAAATGTGAAGCAAGCGAGTCTAATTCTCATTAACTAACGGTGTCAACAAGGCTGTGTGATGATGCCGTCACTCTTTGTTCTTTACATTTGACACTAAAAAATTCTTTGGCAGATAATCCTTGGGACTCAAACATACGCAGGCGTATATAATATAGGTTGATTTAGAGTGAAGAATCTTCTTCTTTATACTGATGACATTTGTTTGACGGCCAGTGATGTCAACAACTTTCAGTGTTTCCTTAAACCGCCTGAATGAATCGTGTCAACCGGTTTTGTTTGATCATGAGATCATCTAAGATTCAAGTGCTTAAACAATTTTTACGTGTGATACCAGATCTAACACTGACTTCACCGACCGACACGAAATCTTTTCGGTATCTCGGCTATTTTCATTATGATGGTATCGTCCTTGAGACCGAAATTTCTTCATGGTTTGCCAATGCTGATACATCTTTCGGAACATTACATAAAAGAGTTTGAGACTCGCGCGGCCTCGTATAATAAAATCGCTGTGTATATAACGCAATGATTCTACTCATTTTGTTGTATGCTTCTAATAATTGGTGTCTTTATAGGGGTGATATATAGCGCCTTCAATTTACCATATGAGTTTCTTAAGGTCAATACTTCGTATAAGATGGCAGAACCGAGTTCCAAAGTCAGAGATATTGAGAAATACAGAAAACATTAACTTAGGTGGTACAGACATCTTGTTCGAGTTAAGACTGACTAAAATTGTCTTTTACTCACAGCTGAAGGAAGGAAAGTGTAAGCAAAGAAGACTATATAGGCTTAGAAACTCTTACTTTCTCCAAAATATAATATTAATAGACACAGTACATAGCTAAGCAATATTTTAATATATACTACGCATATCATCAGGTGTACGGCTGGGAAATGGTAAACAATATATTGTTTGGTCTACGTGATGAACCTCTAGGTACAACATTGGTCGTCTACGACGTAAATATGTAAGTACTGCATCACCGATTAGTGGAAGTAGTGTCAGCAAGTTTGCGACATTATAAGAATATACTGCCATTTGTCCAGAAGGTTCGACGCTCATGCTGTCTGCACCATGACTATAAATACTGCTGCGTACTGAACTCCAATGGTTATTGCCATGCTATTATTGATCATTGTCGTTTAATAAGAGTAAATTTTAAAATAAACGTTTATGAATTAAATAAATATATTTTTTTAAAAGGAAGAGAAGACACAGTTATTTTTCTCGCACAACTGGATGTTAGTTCTTGCGTTACATGAATGTCTTGAAGCGTTAGGAAGAGCCGTGCAATATTGACAAAAGTGTCACAGCTCTGTTCATAAGACTGTTACTAATTTTAAAGAAAAGCAATTACAAGATCTTTAAAATTAAAATCCATCCGAATCCTTCGTACACGGTCTTTCGATATTCATGGTAAATTGCACTGTGCTCCTTGTAAAAAGATTTCTAATACAAAATTTCGTTTCGCCAGTCATGTACGTGCTTACAATCGAGGACAGTAAGGTTCGCCATTGATGGAAATGTCAAGGAGGACGAAGAGTAAAATATAACATAATAACTTTAAGCGACTTCAAAATTTTTATATTACCTAGGTTTATACTTTGATTTGCATTTTACAAAGGACCGGCATGATCTAAATACTAGAAACTGTAACAAACTGGTCGTCCCACGTTTCAGACTTAGCAAACCCAGTAATAGTTTCATAGGTAATAGTGTTAGGTTTTACAATAAAGTCCCAAAACATATTACCGATTTGCAGGACTGTAAATTTAAGCGCCACGTCAAGCGGTTTTTAGTGTCCAAAGGCTATTTGTTATAGAGTGGATCAATATGTGGACGATGGTGATGTCTGGAATTGACTCCTCTCTGTGCGTCCATTAAAAATCATTGTAACGTATAACGTATTCGAAATATATATATATATGTATATGTTAAAAAGATGTAACCGATCGAGTTTCTTGCCGGTTCTTCTCGGTGACTGGTTTGTTTTCCGAACCGGTGGTAGTTTTGACGTTCATAAGCGCCTTATTAGCGCCTAAACTGAATAAAGTATGTTTGGTTTGATTTGATTATTGAAATATGACATCAGTCCAAAATTTTGCACCGAGCTCATATGACCCCTAGGTTCGGTTTTATCGGAATTCTAATACTATGATTTGAGGGTTTTAACTATATTGCTAGTCGTTATTTTAAAAGGTGTTTCAAGTTCTTTCACGCCACTATGCACATTATTAACGGTCCTCAGAAAACTCAATGTGAGGGCTAATAAAATATTCCATATATTTTCTTGTTGATCCTTCGTACTTCACTATTTATTTCTGTGAGATGAGCACAGTCGATGGACGCTTTTAAAAACTGGGTCAAAGAATACTTCATTTCTCTTTAATATTACGTATATATTGTATTTACTTATAATAAGAATAACCTGTATAAATAAAATTAGTTTTGTCTGTACATTATTTTACTTGCAGATGTTTGTGCTGGATGTCACTAAATAAATCGTGTGTCTGTCTATCTATGTATTGGTATGTCTGGATTTAACGAAATATTTTGATAGAATCTGATTACTCATTAATACTAATAATCAATTAATTATATGACACAACTCCTATTTCAGATAACTTATCAGTAAATCGTTTAATTCTACTTTTATTAATATATATTTTATATCATAGGAGGCAAACAAACAGCAGCGTCACTGATGTTAAGTGATTACCACCGGTCATAGACACTTGCAACATCAGGAAAGTCGCAAGTGCGTTGCCAGCCTGTGTTTTGGACGAGGTGGGAAAGGGGGTTGTGAGTGGGGAAAGAGAAGTGGGCCTCCGGCGCTCTCACTGACCGAACGAAACGCCACAAAGCACTGTTACTTACGTCAGTTTTTTATCAGAGGGTGGTACTACATGCTGAAACCAGTAGTAGCTTCAGCGTGGCTCTACCAACTACAAAAATTATATTATAATATCAAATTATTACATTAAATTACATATAGAAAACTTAAACATTTAAAAATGTTCACATAATATTAATGAGCATGTTAAGTCCATCGTGTGGTGGAGCTAGGAGCCCGGGCTAGTCTCTAGGGCTTGCGACCTAAGTGCAGATTTATGTGGCCCCTTGCCGATGTACATCAACGCTCACCTCCACTGCCTGCACTCGTCTCCTTAATTTACTTAATTTGGCAAGAACTTACTAAGCCTATCTAGCATATTTTCTTCAAATTTATATTGTCGTTATTTACAACACAGTTAATCTACGTTGCCAAGGAACAGACATAACTATATATCTATAGATATATTAATATTAAATGCTACATTATATTTATTTGTTCTCATTCTCATTGCAGTCATACAATTGCGATTTGTCTTTCTAGAAGATAATATAAGACTACATTTACAAGTAAAGGTATACAATCGTCTAAATAAATAAACATAATTAACAAGTGGAACAATTAATGAAGAAAAACCCGTCAAACACTTTCTTTATTCACAAAACTTATGTATAAATATTAAAAAAGCTTATTTAATTTACACAAAATGAATCTAACGGTATCTAAGAGGTTAATATCTAAATTATTAAAAACATTACCCCCCTTCTATCCAGTCGGGCGAAAAGTAATTATAGTCATGTAGAGATTTTTTAATTGTTTTTACTGTGTTAGAGTGTAGATCGCTTCTGGTTAGTGCTATCTAGAACTGTAACTGTAAATCCAACTTACTGACAGATCGCTTATACAATTTTGTCACGCAGGATACCATAGCGTTCTCCGTGATTTGCTAAGCAATTCTAAACCTATGAACAGGTGATGCAGACAATGTCCACGTCTTGGTACTTGCTGAAGTATATTTTATTAAAATGCTGTTCGGTATAAATAGAACATCCTGTCGAATTCCTCGTCAAAGTTGTTTTTTGGAACAGAATATCTTCTCGAAGTTATTTTTGAGACGAAGTTTATTAACACAACTTGTATAATTCATTCCGTAAGGAAAACGCGTTACGTCCTCTCTATGCGACTATTACTCTTTCTCTCTCTTTTTGTATTGTTTACGAGAGTGTATGTGCTTGCGAGTATAGAAATTCAAACAGATGAGCAATTTCAGTATAGGTGGTAAAGGTGGTAGAGCCACGCTGTAGCTATTACTAGTTTCACCATGAATGGGTCGGCTCGCCTGGGGTAGTACCACCCTCTCACAGAACACCGACGTGAAGTAACAGTGCTTGGATTGTTGCGTTTCGTTCGGTCAGTGAGAGCGCCGGAGGCCAACCTCCTTTCCCCCTTTCCCTTCGCCTGTCTCTACCCCTCCCCCATACACAGGCTGGCAACGCACTTGCGACTCCCCGGGTGTTGCTAGTGTCTATGGACGGTTGTGATCATTTAACATCAGGTGACCCACCTGTTCGTTTGTCTCAAAAACTATATTATTGGACGTATGAAAATTTAATTGAACCTTATTTATTACTTATGAAATCACGGAAATTAGTATTAAATACTATAAGAGAACAATTTGTCCTGTTATGTTACAGTATAGATACGCATGCTACACAGGGTTAAGGTAAATATTCGTTAACTATTCCTTTGTCGGTTCTTGTTTGCGTGATGAGCATGTCAAAGCCACGCTACGTTCTAACAACACGCCTACTAGAATTCCTGACATCAAGAAAGCTCAAATAACTCGACAATCTCTTTGTGAGTGTTCAGATAACTACACATGTGTATTATATTAGACGAAATATTTAATTTCATCCATTCTAGTAGCTACTGGCAGACGAATTAACACGATAAATTTTTGAAAATCACAAATTTTGATAGTGATTAACTCATGTAAATATTTTTGTCTATTTTTGGCGGCTAATTTTAATCTTAACATAATATAATCCACGTATCGCTTTAATTATAATTTCGAAAATGTTTTTTTTTTAAACTGAAATAGTACAGGGTAAATTACTTACATTGTTTTATGTGGTAGCTGGTGACCGTGATTTTGTTCTTTGAAAATAATATTGCCGTCTTTTAATGGAAGCTATGTATTTTGTATTTTATTTTTAAGATATAAAACTTTTACACAGTCTAAGTTACCTGTATTGAATTTCATTATTGTTGGCAAATTTAATAAAATAGTATGTAACCTAGATAATAGCTTGAAAACTTCAGTATTCGTCAGTAAAAGGCATGTCAAAATCGGTCCTACGGTTATGGAAATTACTCCAGATAAATAATAGACACTTCTATCTTATTTAAGCATGTGTTAAAATTAAATTATTTTAAATAACTTCATAAATTATCTACATAGAAATTGTTCCAAGCCCACGATTAGTCTGGGATTAAAATGAAAATCTATATATTAATATCGACAGTAAAAACAAAGGCTAAATGTTACCGAAACGTTTAATATTCCTTATATAGTTTATAAGCATAATAATGTGTTGTTTTGGAATAGTTACATAATAGCGACATTGAGTGGCTCTGAAAAAAGACCAGTTGTATTTGAAACTTTATTCTTGTATATTTTACTTACTACTAAACTTAATCAATACAAATCTTACCTAAAAAAGAAACATTTAAAGCTATTATTCACAGATTTATTTTAGTTTATTTATTATGTTTAATAAATAGCTGGCTCGGCGGACGTAATCCCGCCCTGATAATAGAAAACTTTGACAAATGAATTACCAAAACCTACGTCGTGAATTATTTTATATACTGCTGAAAACTGCATGAACATCTGTTTAGTAGTTTTTGAGTTTATCGCGAATATACAGATGGACAGACGTAGTTGAGGACTTTGTTTCGTAATATTATGTAATGGTAGACCGTTATTTGACACAAACGTTTTTATGAAATAACCGTTTTCTTGTACTGTATAATCTATATAGGTTATACTACCATAATATGCAAAGGCAACGAATGAAAAAAATCAAATAAATTGTAATGAACTTTATTTACATACATACAAAAGTAATTACAAAAGAAACATAATTCTTACACTTAATTTTTGTTAGTTTCTAAATAAATATATATAATTATTTGTAGTTACTTCTCAACTGGGCCTTAAATGTTGAGAGAATAGTTTGAACTAGTACGAAATACTTGTTGCATAGAACAATATTAGGTATTCGAATTAACATCGCAAGTCGGTTGGAAATGTTTAACAAACTATTTGTTCATTGGCTGTAATCGATAGACTATGTTTGTGGTCCAGCTTTGTAATTTACCTTCTAATTTGAATTCAAAGGGCTCCCAAATTGTTATATTAAACAAAGGTATTAAGTTAGTTTTATTACTTAAATTCTGTCGTATATAAAAACAAATGAAACTTGGGGTAAGTAAAACCGATATGAAACCATAACATGATATTAGAACATTACTTAATATTCACTTGGCTAAAAGCCAGTCGCTTTTCTAGACTTAGCGTGTTACTCTTGTCGGAGGCATCGACACATACATTTAGGTTATGGCCAAGTTTTAGCCAAAACAAAGAAGAGAATAAATAAATGTAACGTGAGTGATGAAACGTAAAAGATGTTTTTATTTACGGTTGTTCTTAATTTATATGTTAATACATTTTCTAGAAAAATCTATACTAATAATGATATTATAAAGCTCAAGAGATTGTTTTTGAAGTTATACTTCTTTTGGCGCGTTAGGAAAAAATGATGAGAGTAAATTTTGTACGATGCGCGCGCACACCGTCACGAAAAACCGACACACTGAAGTTGAAGTTATTACGATGCGCGCGCACACCTTCACGAAAAACCGAAGTTAGCTATAGTCAACTTTTTCTATAGTTAGTGTCGTTTTATCTACAAACGTAAGGCGTAATAAGGCGGAAGAAAAAATTTTGAAAAGATTTATCTTGTTACGCCAAAGAAGTATAACTTTTAACGCGTGTACATAAGTACACACACACGTTATTTTGTTTGAATGCGCTATTTCTTAGAGATTAATAAAATTATTTCTGTATTTTATAGTTTACTATCTTTTTGATAGTATCCCTCGGAAACTGTACTTCTTTTCGGTATGAAATGTAAGATAATCAAACTTACTCATCAGATCGACGTGGATTAGTCACACGAGACTTGGAAAACACCACAGGGTCACAGTTTAAATTTGTATTGGATTTTTCGTAGGTGGTAGCGGCCGCGTAGGTGCACGCGAGGGTCGATGTTAAAAAGGTATGGGAAGGGATTGGGAGTTGACAGAGGTACCAAAATGGTCGGCAAGATGACTATCAAATTAAGTTGGCCTATTTCTGATACTCATGCGATCGCGTTACTTTCTACACTTAGGCTTTTTTTGTTAAACGTTGACAGGTGTACATTAAAGAACATAGACACATACAGACTTTCATGTAGAAAAAAAAACAACGAGAGTCGTAAAGACACACGATAGAAGTGAACCTTTCGTATTTCAGGGAAACAATCTATTTGAAAAAATTACACCAAAAAGCCAACGTCATGTGGTGTTTCAGGGAAGTCACCTATTTATTAAACCGCGCCTGACCTTGCTTAACTTCAGTGATCGGGCTAGAACAGGTGTTTTCAACACTCTACCTGGCATAGTGTTTACCTCCACTACTTTTCGTCAGACAAAACGATTGCCGATCAGAATTTCAAAGCTCAGCTATAAGAAATTTCACTTCAAAGAATAGTGCCGAGCCTCCGACTATTAAAATTAAATATATTCCAAAAAGTACTGTTCGTAAACCGAATCTACGCGGACAACAGCTTAAGTGTATATAATCAGTTAGGATTAGGATTTATTAAGGAAGATTATAGACCACTTACCATTAAATTAAGGTTATCAGTAAAGGAGCAATTACAAAAGTATAAGGTAGATGTACGTTTAAATAAAATGCGAATGAACTACAGCTATTTACATTATTTCAGCGTGAAAGGGTCGGCTCGCCCGGGGTTGTACCACCCTCTCACAGAAAACCGACGTGAAGTAACAGTGCTTGCATTGTTGCGTTTCGTTCGGCCAGTGAGAGCGCCGGAGGCCCATCTCTCCTCTCCTTCCCCCTTCCCTTCCTCTTCCCCCAAACGCAGCATGGCAACGCAATTGTGATTCCCCTGGTGTTGCAAGTGTCTATGGACGGTGCTGATTACTTAATATCAGATGACCCTACTATGCCTACTATGATATAAAAAAACATTGTAAATTCAAAATCGTCAACTGATTTACCAAGTTTAATGCCTACATTTACATAAGTTAACAAACATTTAACATTTATCATCAGACAAGATAGATTTTGGACAAACGCTAAAAACCTATAAGGTATAAAAAAAATTGAGTCAGTCATTAGGACTACCGATAGAAGCGAAAAGGGAAAACATTAGAATAACTGCGTTCTATTTAGAATGTTTAAATTAATTATAGTATCAATTATTTTAAATTCATAATCTTCAGTCTTTTCACATATATTGGCACTCCGAACAAGTATATACATTTTTGTACGGTTTATAAATTAACAGAACATATGATGGTTTTTAGAATCTCAATACAAAATATCAATATTAAATTTACACAGGCTCTTATACTACGCATCGCTAGTCTGACGTGGGTCACCCAAACGCAATACGGTCATGTCTATCTAGTATGTCATGATGCGAAATTATAAATTTATCTCCTTTTTTTTACGTGGGGAAATCCCTTATGGAGTCACCATCCTCTTGGGGGAGAGGGTGGGTTATATCCGACTCGCACGGACTAAAACCCCACGGTGTACGTCTGCCGCTATAGTTGGGGCGGCACGAGATCGCTATAGACTTCATCGTGGTTAGGAGAGAGCCGCGTACACACCGGCCGTCTCCTCCGTCCGCCGGACCTGTGCAATGGGAAGATGGGTCCCCCGACCAATCCTCCCCGGTCCGGCTACAGTGGGAGGAGGCGATCAAACTGCCGCCTCCTCCTGCCTGTCCTCCGTTGGCGGAGAGGGTCACTTTGAGGATCTTGCTCACGAACCCTCTCCGCCGCCTCCTTCTGCGAGACGACTACCTCGCAGAAGGCGGCCATTGCGTTCCACACTTCCTCGCTGCCGAACATGGCCGCAACCACG
The DNA here is from genome assembly GCA_015888305.1 of Antheraea pernyi. Lineage (NCBI taxonomy): Eukaryota > Metazoa > Arthropoda > Insecta > Lepidoptera > Saturniidae > Antheraea > Antheraea pernyi. Next base: position 51,697 of record MU159418.1, on the reverse strand, counting down.
CTCGGCAGTGACAGATCTTGCCCTACCTATGCCAAAAAAATCCGCTCAACGATATAAATAAATAATAACAGGAAATCGTTAATAATACATAACCTTATAATATTATGATTATGTTACTGATTGTATATCTCGCTTATCTACACAGATAAACGATATAAAGCGTAACATTTATTTATTAATACAGTTTTAGCCGATTATTCATGTACTCATTTCGAATTATTTTTCCTGTAGATTGTAAATTGTTTCGTTTACATTTTAAATCTATATTTAATTTGATTAACTGTAATAAGTGATTATACTAAAGTAATAAATCATTTTAAATATATCCTTCGTATCAAATATATTCTGATATTACTATTGGCTTCGATGCAAACTGTGTTATAGGTTCAATAAATCAACACATCATGTACGTATACAATTTTTTATGTTTTTAGTTTTTTTCTATCTAAATAGCCATGCGGACGAAACCGCGGACAAATAAAATAGAATATGTCAACCGCTATAATTTCGAGTATCTGGCAGTAAAAAGTAAAATTCTCGTTAAAATAGGTCCAGCCGTTTTGAAGATTACCCGCAACAAACAAACAAACAGAGAAAATATACTAATATAAAAATATAGACAAAGTATAAAGAAAACTTTTTTTGGTCATTTGTAG
>MU159418.1:0-50963 GCA_015888305.1 Antheraea pernyi | reverse complement strand
AACGTCTTCCGAGCCCGCTAGTTATCTGCCCGTAAAAGCCCCGTGAAAGTCGGTCCAATCAATTAAATAGTAGAATATTGCGGACGAAGTCTTGAGAAACAAAATAAAATAGTCTAAGTTACTTCTTATAAGGTGAGTTATCTGCCAGTGAAAGTCCCGTGAAAATCAGTTCAAGCATTACGGACAATTTTCGAAGTTTATTTTGTTTTTTATTCGCCTTCGGCCGCAGTGGAATATCCGTAATGCTTGTACTGATTTTCACGGGACTTTCACTGGAAGATAACTCACCTTATAAGAAGTAACTATTTTATTTTGTTTCTCAAGACTTTGTCCGCAATATCCTACTATCTCCTAATTGATTGGACCGACTTTCACGGGGCTTTTACGGGCAGATAACTAGCGGGCTCGGAAGACGTTGTCTCGCCCGGATAATAAAATGAAAACTTTGACAAATTATACCTAAACCTTCCCCATAAATTATCATTCTATCTACTGGTGAAAATATGGTAAAAAACTGGTGAAAATGGTAGTTTTTGACTTTATCGCGAACAGATAAGCTGACAGAGGACCTTTTTTTAACCGACTTCGAAAAAGGAGGAGGTTACTATGTTCGGTTGTGTGTATTTTTTTATGTATGTTAACCGATATTTTCGTCAATTGTGAACCGATTTTAGTGGTTTTGTTTTTATTTCAATTGGTACACTATGTAGTGATTAACTGCTATCTGTGCATTCGTTCGTATGAAATTGATAAAAAATATGTTACAACCGCGAGAGACGTGTACCTTACTGGACTCCAATAATAAAGATACCATAATAATATATAAGTCATATATTTGTATGTAATATGAATTATATCATCTTTTTGGTCAATTTGGCGGCCATATTGTTTTATTTACCGCGTTTGCTTCTACATAACTCAGCGTTTATAGCAACGTATAAGAATAACTTAAGTATATAGACAATACGGGCATATTATATCTATATAATAAAAGATTTAAGATATATTATTCGATAATGTATAGCTTATAATTTTCATTACTTTCTTATATAGTGTTAGTGAGCACTGAGTTTGGTATATAGTAGGTTGAAATTCCAGGTATGTTGCTGATGATAAATCCCATCCCATTCGATATATTATTAGTATTCATATATCTAATGTACACGTTACATGTTACAGTAAATTGCGTTCGTATCGTAGTTACAAATGTTTTTGAAAAAGCGTTTTTGTAATTTACACATCCACTCACAATTTTACATTTCTTTAATACATTTTTAAAAAGCGCGTGTAGAGCCGCGGGTAACAGCTAGGCAAGATATAAAACTTTATATATGTCTAAGCAGTTTTTAATATTCGACAATTTAAATAGTGCTCATTGAACTCGATACAATATTCTTACATTACTATGGGTATTGAGTTATTGTGTAGACGAAAGCGCGGTAATTTAATAAAATGGCCACCAAAATGACCAAGAAGATAATATAATTCGAATTACATACATAGATACAGACAAATGAATTTCAATTATATTTAATCTTGGTGTTCAGTACAACGAACGTATTACGCATATCTTTACGGTGAACAACATACTATTTGCAAATGTTTTGTGGACGAAGTTACAAGTGACAGCTAGTCTAAAATAGAATAATCGAAATTGCTTCCTATAAGGTCAGCTATCTGTCAATGAAAATCCCGTGAAAATCGGTCCAACTGTTTTGGAGATAGCTCTGCGGACGATGCCACGGTTAACATATAGTCTAAATTAAAATAAACTAAATTACTTGTTATGATGTCCGCTATCTGCCGGTGAAAGACCCGTGAAAATCGGTCCAACCATTTTGGAGAGAGCATTGCGGGTGAAGCCACGATTAATAGCTAGTCTAATTTAGAGTAGTCTAAGTAACCCGCTGTAATTTCAGTTATCTGTCAATGAAATTTTCGTCCAAATCAGTCCAACCGTTTCGGAGATAATCCGGAACAAACAGAAACAGACAGACTGACAAAAAGATTTAAAATTGCATTTTTGTCCATCACTTGTGTGTATAATTTCATACCCAATCCATAAAAAAAATTGATATTACATATAGAGACTTAATTTTTGTTATATGTATATAATAGATTTACCTGCAACGATTTTTTTCATGAAAATCGAAAAAATGACATTTACGTTCTTATTATATGTATAGAAGATAATTAACATATTTTATTAATTTTAAAGCCGAAAAAATTTAAATAATTAATTAATTTAGCGTCAGAATAGGAGCGTTTTTTCTGTTAAACGTATGTATATAACATTCTGTTACAGATCAACACTATAAAAACATAAAAATGACGCCTTAATATTTTCCGATAAATATGTAGATTATCCCAGTAAAAGGATCATAAAAGTCAGTCGTGCAATAATCGAGACACTCGAATACGTACAGATATACTAGGGTCAAAGGAACCTTTTTTAAATGGGTTACAAATTAAGATATTGGGGATAGCATTTCCTTATAAGAAACTACGATAATAAGTTATCATATATACATGTTTCTATACAGACGTACTTATAAATTTAAAAATTTCTATTTTACCTCACAAATATTTTCTACAACAGCATATATACCACTTGCATATGTTATAGTAGTCATTAGTATCATGAGTATATAACAATTATGACAGTATTTTGAAGTTAAAATTCTAACCTACAGAACATTATTAATCTCTTAAAACATACGTATAATAGCGGCACGCTATGATGGCCGTTTTGATACAATAAAATAGTGATACGATATGTCGTTTTATTTTTGACAGAGATATAAACAAATGCTTTTTTATTTTTCATTAGGCGTTGACGCGAGTTTGCTCCGGTAAACTGACGGCAAACGGAGGTGGTAGTTGTGCTGGCCAGCGATCCTATTGATGAATAAATAAAATAAAAAGCCCGTTTATTACAAAAACCAAGGAAATACATTATTTAAAATAAAAAGTTCATCAAAGTAATGTTATTACGCTAAGTTATAAAATAAGTAAATATAAACTAATTTGGTTTAGACTCTGTGTTTCGCTGCGTTGAGCCAATCTGTGACTATTTTACGAAGGTCGTCTGACCATCTTGTGTTAGATTTACCAATCCTTCTTTTTCCACTTGGACTCATCCACATCGTAGCAACTTTTGTCCACATCTCCGGCTGCGTCCTTGCATGTCCTACCCATTTTCATTTTTGATTGGAGCCTATATTCTACAGCAACAATTATTTTTTATCATACATAGGATATAAGAATATAATTTATAATTTTCGTTCGCGGTTTGCGGGGCCATATTATATAGTTTAGATACTCGTATAGTACTAGTTATATATATATATAGAAACGAGCCTAATTCCTTTCTCAAGGGTCGGCAACGCAACTGTGATTCCCCTCGCGTCGCAGGTGTCCCTAGGCGGCGGTGATCACTTACCATCAGCTGTTCGTTTGTCCCCGTCGCAGAACAAATATATGTGTATTATACATACATATAATGTACAAGTCAGTGTACTTATTTTTAATATTGTGTCCTAAATTCGACAAATTTTAAGTCTAACGGCACGTCACTATAAAGGACAACAGTTTGCTCCCTCAAACTTATTATTAATTTCTACGAAACTTTATGAGCGGACAAACGTCATAATGGCCATCATACCGTGCCGCTATAATAGATACTCGAAATTTTAATATTTTTTTTCTATATTATACAGATACAATGAAACTTGGTCCTTGTCTAAAAATATGATCGCTATAGCTTTATTTATTATAGAGTTATTTGAATTTTAAGAAGCTCTATCGTTGTTGTGTTATATTTTTTCGTCGGTGCTTAATTTTTTTTTAAAGATAATATACAACGCAGACGAAGTCGCGCTTCTCAGTTAGCGAATAAATATTTCCAGATCCAGTGAGAGTCGTTGTGTAGATTTTAGACTACACTGAATTGCAAAAGCGAACTCTCAGGTGACACGTCAGCCGGAAACAGCTGAAACATGTTGTTTCGATCCAAAACTAGGACACAGTGACAAAGCTAAGCTTTGTGTGTAAATCTGCATAGTAAAATTCATGGACAATAATTATAAAATAGCAATGTAAGGGATTTGATGGTAAGGTTGTCGGTTATCAGAATATTTTATGCTTTGAAATAATCATTTTCACAGTTATCCTATGTATACTTTGTTGCAGACTAAGTTATTGAGTACAATTTTTTGTGGTATGAGTACTAAAATATATATTGTCCCGTTTATATATAACTAGCTGACCCGTGCCCACTTCGTTGGGCGGGAATAGGCATTATCAAGCTACAACTTTTTTCTAGAACTCATTCATATATCTCTCATCGTTAAGGCAGCGTTCGTAAGAAACGTTTTACCATTTTTTCTCCGACTCCCCAGATAATATCCCCTACAACCTCACAATCTTTACCTCTTTATGATATTAGTATAGATAATATAATTAGTTAATAGCTTCTGCCCGTGACTTTGTACGCGTGGAATAGTTATTTTGCGCTAAAACGCAGCGGAAGCGATGAAAAGGAAAAAATAACCCGATTTTGCGACGTTCTTCATTGCTGCTCCGCTCTTATGGGTCTTAGCGTAATTATATATATCCTATAACCTTTCCTGATACATGAGCTATATAATACTGAAAGAATTTTCCAAATCGGACGAGTAGTTCCTGAGATTACCCCTTACAACGTCACAAACTCACAAACTTTACTCTCTCTAATAAAGTGGTGTAACTGAGATTCTAATAGCAATGTATTTTTGCTTCCTTATACCCTACGTAATGGATTTTGTTTTCCATATACTGAATAATAATAGAAATTATGAATGTCATTGTGCGTCAATATTTGATTTTTAACGTGGTTTCACCATGTAATTATGGGCTTCCCAAAACCGTATGGCAGTTTTTGTTAAACAGTGGCTGTGGGAAATAATTATTTCAGCTATAATTTTTTTCGTGCCTCTTAATATGTTTATTTACACATAGAACTTGATCATTATTTACAAAGCGCTTTCGGCTTTTAGGTTACTAACACTTATTTATTGAAGATCTTGTTATTTGGTCATAAACTGCTGTGCCCCATTTTTAAAACGTAAATCTTTAATTTGACTGCTGCAGCTAAAAGTTGAGCAAACGGAGCTTCATAAAACAGTACAAAGCTTTGTGTGAAAGCGGTACAATTTCATATATAGTTGACATATTCGTGGGATTCATATGCTACAATATTTTGGCTGTAGTTCTGGCTCCTTTGTACTGGCTTCTCTGAAAGAGAGTGTTTTTTCGAAAGTTGCCTGGTCCAATATTCAAATCTAAATATGATATAGGATTCATAATGATTGTAGTTTATAATTTTGTAATAATAAATATTAAGAAATACGAAATACTAGGACACAATTTTACATGCGACCTTTAAATTCCAAAATAAGCATCACTTGTATTATGGTAAGTAAATAACTTATACGACAATTACTCTTTTTTCTATCAAACAAAAGTAAATTCGTCTGTACGTGTCCATCTCCTGGCTAACGAGTGTATTAATAGTGTTACCAAATGCAAATTAATAAACCTATAAGAATTTGATTAATTTGTTCCGTCGGCATAGAGTCGCTATTCCGCTGGTTGAATCTCCGTATTTTTTTAATTAACTTTATTGTACGTTACTTTCTATAAGAAAAAATAGTAAAAGTTTTATATATAACTTACATTTTGTTTGGCGGCACATAATTTTGCACGATCCTAAATTCCCAATGACTATCTATATATATAAGTGAAGTGAAATTAAGAATATGGGCCTTAATCTGCAATGCGGGGTAGATACGATTGATTGATTGACTTTTAGGCGGGTATTTAGAGGTACATCTGTTTCTTAAAACCCTGGTATTGGCCATGTTCCCATAAATATATTTAGATAAATGTTGCTCAAATATTTTAACAGTATAATAATTTGCGATGACTAAAATTGTAATTAGGTTTGTTATTTGTTTGGTCTATTTTTTATGTATTTATAAAGATTCATTGTTGATTACAATGCAACGACAAGGGTTAGGTTTGATTTTGTTATATTGATTAAAAGTATTGTTTTATTTTATAATAGGATAATAATTTGATTTATACTTTTATTTTGTAGGTGGTAGATCCACGCTGAAGCTATTACTGGTTTCAACATGAATGGGTCGGCTCCACCGGGGTAGTACCACCCTCTCATAGGAAATCAACGTGAAGTAATAGTGCTTGTTTTTCTTTTGGTCAATGAGAGTGCCGGAAGCCCACTTCCCTCTCCTCTAAGGGGGTAAGTCCCCTTCCCCCCCCAAACAGGCTGCCAACGCACTTGCGACTCCCCTGGTGTTGCTAGGTCTATGGACGGCGGTGATCACTTAACATCAGGTGACCCCCCTGTTCCTTTGCCTCCTATGATATAAAATAAAATAAAAATGTACATTTAAGAAAGGGGGAAAATATTCCTTGTAGTGTTCGCAATTAATTGATTTCTTCTTATTGCGTTTTCTTTATCGTATAATAATCCTCAAACGATAATTTAAATAATCTGTTATAATAAAACAGTATCTTGGGCATTCAATTTTAATAACGTACATTATCTAAGACCTCAATAGAAACGATTAATAGTTGTGGTTAATAAATACTAGTACTAATCTAGGTTTGAATAAACTAAAAGCATTTAGTTCCATTAAACGTCTTGCGGGAACAGAGCGCGGTCTCTTTTATTAACTTATCGAGCCTCTTTGGTTGTTAGTGTACCGACATTATTCTATAGCTATTGTTTCGCTCTTGTTACTGGGTTATTTATGTAGCAATTACATTTACAAATTGTGTGTGTACGTTGAGAGATTTTTGATTTAATGGTAATTTTGTTTGATGTATTATAAACATGCGTTACATCATGTTTATATATCTTTACTAGCGGGCCCGGCAGACGTTATCCCGCCCAGATTAAACACCTTTGACAGATTATATACCATGTGTTCCTCATGAATCACTGTACCCACTGGTGAAAACCGCATAAAAATCCGTTCAGTAGTTTTTGAGTTTATCGCGAACAGACAGACAGACGCGGCACGGGACTATATTTTATACTATGTAATGATGTATAGAAATTTAAATATTTGACACTTTAATTTTTATTGTACACTAGCCTCTGCCCGCGACTTCGTTCGCGTGGAATAGTTACTTTGGGCTAACGCTAACACGCAGCGGAAGCTCTCAGGGGGATAAAATACCCGATTTTGAAACATTCTTCATTGGTGCTCCGCTCCTATTGGCCTTAACGTGATGATAGTGATAGTGATATAACCTTTCTCGATAAATGAGCTATATAACACTGAAAGAATTTTTCAAATCAGACCAGTAGTTCCTTTTTTTTTTAACGTGGGGAAATCCCTTATGGATACGCCACCCTCCCGGGGGAGAGGGTGGGTTATGTCCGAGTCGCACGTACTAAAACCCCACGGTGTACCGACAGACCGTTTTGTGGGGGCGGCAAGGGATCGTTCAAGCTAATCAACCTCGTGGGGCCGTCCCCACGGTCCGCCCGCGCGGATGGTGACTGCCATGGCCGAAACCACGCTCGGCAGCGATAAGTCCGTTCCCACGGCCGCCGCCAGAATGCGGCGCTGCTCCCCCCACGCAACACACTCAGAGAGCGTGTGCTGCGAATCCTGAGATTACCCCCTACAACGTCACAAACTTTACCTCTTTATAATATTAGTATAGATTAACCATTGTAATCGTAATATGTGCCCATACTTTTTTATTGGCTTTTATCTGATTGAATTATCGATATTGAATAGATATTATTAAAAAGAGAACCGATTTGATTATTATGTTGGTAGCGGATGAATTCTAAAGTTACTTCTAAAATCTTGTATTTAAAAAATATTTTTTACTTATACAAGGCTATATTATCAGCAAATGTTGGGTTGCAATTTATTTGAAAAATCTGCACCAGCGCGTGCGATACCGCCAGGAAAAACGAGTGTTTTATATTTTTATATATAGGTATTGGTGGTACTTATTTATTTTGCTATTGCGAAGTACTACCATTATCCTTTTTCTCAGAAGCAAAATTGAATTTATATTATTACATTTTAACGTAATTCTATTGTATTGCAGTTCTGTGTAAATTGAGCTTTATAATTTTATTTTTTGCCTTTTCACATGACGTGATGTTTTATTAATAAAAATAGTTCATAATTGTATGTATGTACAACTCAGATATTTATATTTTTCATTAATAAACATTGTATTTATATATATAAGACTAGCGGGACCGGCAGACGATGTCCCTCCCTGTTTATAAAAAAATCCTTGACAGATTATATACCAAAACCTTTCTCATGAATCGCTTTATCCACTGGTGACAACCGCATGAAAATCCGTTCAGTAGTTTTTGAGTTTATCGCGAACAGACAGACGGACAGACGCGGTAGGGGACTTTGTTTTATACTATGTAATGATTTTAAAATTAATTATTAGCTAAGAGGTCTTTTATGCCACGTTTTGATGTTTTGAAATTTTTTTTTGTATATGGCAAACAGGTGGGTCACCTGATGGTAAGTGATCACCAACGTCCATAGGCACTTGCAACACCAGAAGAGTCGCAAGTGTGTTGCCACTCTGTGTTTGGGGGAGGGGAATTGAGTAAGGGGGAAGGGGAATGGGGGGGGGAGTAGGTGGCTATCCGGCACTCTCACTGACAGAACGAAACGCAACAGTGCAAGCACTATTACTTCACGTCGGTTTTCTGGGAGAAGGTGGTATTACCCCGGGCGAGCCGATCCATTCATGCTGAAACCAATAGTAGCTTCAGCGTGGCTCTACCACCCATAGCAAAGTTATAATACTTTAATAACAATTTTAATTATGATTTCATACTAAAATCTCTCATAAAATTCCAAATTCGTTATCAATTAAAAGTTTTGGTCTCAATTTCAGCGTTGAAATAATTATTACAAAGAACAACAGAAATTAAACACATAAATAATAATGTTAGACAACACAGATTTTAGAAATCGAATATAGATTGAGTCGCTGAGGGATTCTCATTAACTCGTCTTTAGAATATAACAGTTAAAATAATAGAGAGAAATATTGAACTAAATCGAAAATAATAGACTGAGAATTTGTTATGGAAATCAACAAGTCTGCGAAGTTGCTCTCACATAATTTTTTTCGTAATATTTAGTTCTAATTTAGTGACACTATTACAAATTAAAATGCTTCGAGATACTATGTAGATGGTAGAGTCACGCTGGGGTTATTGCTGGTTCCAGCATGAATGTGTCGGCTCGCCCGGGGTAGTATCACCTTCTCACAGAAAACCGACGTGAAGAAACAGTGCTTGCAATGTTGCGTTTCGTTCTGTCAGTAAGAGTGCCGGGGGCCCACCTCCCTTCCCTTGCCCCTTCCGCTCCCCCCCAACCCAGGCTGACAACGCACTTGCGACTCCCCTGGTGTAGCAAGGGTCTATGGGCGGTGGTGATAACTTAAGATCAGGTTAGCCACCTGTTCGGTTGCCTCCTATGATATAAAAAAATTATAATAATAATACTTTGTATCGAGCCAGCATCGCGACCAGACAATTACTAAAAACAAAGCTTTACAGTCTTGGTATCAATAATGGCCTAAAAGTGTGTATCGAGTACTATTAGGTTAGAATATATATTTACCAAAAAAAATTATCACCACTTACTATATCATAATATTGTTCAACAATATGTTGGGTAAGGGTTTGGTTCAGTGTGCCTTTTGTTATAAATAGCGCAATATTTTTTTTTTTTATTAATATGTATTTTAAAGCACTCTATGAGTACTTTTTAGGCTTTAATTGGTACTAACTATGCACAGCTTTCATTCTAGTTTCTAGCAACACTATGCTAACTTTATAAATACGCATTCGAATATTTTATGATTTTCCAAAAGAAGAATTTGACTTTTTTCATGGACAGTATATTGTCACAAAATCAGAAATAAGCATTGCAAACAAATCTCACGTTTACCTCCAGTTTACATACTTTACTTTATAGACGCGAAATCAACTTTTTTTCAAACCTAGTCTAAAAGATTTGCATGCAAATGTTTGTATCCAAAAATACAGTCATTTTTGCGTAAAACAAAATCCTTTTTTTATGTCATAGCAGGCAAACGAACAGTTTGGTCATCTGATGTTAAGTGATCACCACCGTCCATGGACACTAACAACATCAGGGTACTCGATAGTGAGTTGCCAGCAAGGGAACCGAGGGGAGAGAAGAGTGGGGAGGTGGAACTCCGGCGCTCTCACTGACCGAACGAAACGCAACAATGCAAGCACTGTTACTTCACGTCGGTTTTCTATGAGAGGATACTTGTACAAATATATCGAATTCTATTTGGTTTGTCTCATGTACGCAAGTTACTATAACTCGTACCTAAATAAAGATATATTTAAATACCAAAATACTATAAAAGTATTGTATAGTTAGATACTACATCTGAAATTATTTACATAGCTTAAACTGTAAAACAAGCAATCAGCAAGTAGTAAAATTTACTACCCTCCTAAACGCGCTAAATTTACTACGTTTTTAATAAAGCATTAAAAGCGTATTTCGTATAATGAAACAATTATCACGATAAATACGCAAATAAATTTCCTACATTATTAAACATAGAGAGATTTAAACCCGGTTTAGTTCAGTGTTCAGAGATCTCATCCATTCGTCCCAGGGGTATTAATTTAACGAAAATGATTGAACTGTGGCGTTCCCAGTGCGGCTTTGTATAATCTAGTATGGACGTTTTAAGTGTGCTTTAAATAGTTTAATATGAAACCTGCCTATTCGATATTCTAAAATTTATCTAGCATTGAGATAATTTGTACTGAATATTATAAAACACAAAGAGAATGTTATTCTTGTGCAATTTTTTTAACACGCTAATGTCTAAGACTACACAATTTCTTCAGATAAGAAATATTCTTTTTACATTTTATACCTTATATATTAAGGAAGTTGGGGAGTATCATTACGCTACAACCCTTAGGAGCGGAGCAATCATGAAACGCAACGGGAACGAAGAAATATTGTGGGCGGATCGTGTGACACGGTGTGGGAAAGGGGAGCCGATGGTCCGTTCACAACGTACGAGAATTACCGAACTATGAATGGCTATGTCCGGTAACAAGTCACTCGCTTTAGTTGCGTGGTTGACTCCTTGCGCAATAATTTTAGAAAAATTAGACACTTGCTCGTGTTTGAGATAGCGGGATACAGTTAGGTACATAATACAGTAGTATTTAGATAAGTTATCACAAGGTCAATGCCATTTTTGGTGTCCTAACATACGTTAACACGTAGCCCATGGTGCAGTAACATTCCAAAAGAATTTCTGTTACAACTGGCTTCTTCCCGTAGTCTCGCTCGCAATAACTCAGATTTGAACTATCCCTCAAAAACAATACTTTTTATTTATATAAAATGTATCTTGTATCCTTTCCTACACATCTGAAAATGTGTATGCAAAATTTAATGATATTTGGTTGAGTACTTAAGGCGTGTAAGTAACAAACAAACTCACAATGGCATTTATAATATTAGTTAGGGCAGTGTTTTTATATTTGACGTGTCTCTTCAAACAAAGTCATCATTAAATACATACATAGGCCTCAGGAAATGTACATTCTACGACACAGTTTTCTGGTGTACGATATATTTAGTAATAGCGACCCGCCCAAGCTTCGCATGGGTGCAATGAAGATATCCATTTAAATAAAATACTGTTAAGCGAAGGTTTTGATCTATATGGCATGTACAACGTAATTAACGTATTTAATTGGATAAGGAATAATACTGTATTTTATAAAATAGCTTTGTATATAACACAATTATTTTTGTAAGAAAATAGAAGTAGTTAGGTACAGCTGTGGGTTATTCTTTAGACGTCTTTTTAAGATATACAATTCCGCAGTACATTAATTTGATCTATCTTGTATGGTTTAGCCAGCGTTTGCGATTTAAGCGCACAAAAATATGTTTGTTATGATTACATATACATCATATTACATATCACATTATAAATCTTTGAATTTTTCTGCTTGTATGTACTATAATATATATGTATTATGCATATAAACCTTCCCCTTGAATGACTCTCATCTATTGCTGAAAACTGTATTAAAATCCGTTTAATAGTTTAAAAAATTTAAGGGAACAGACAGCGGAAGCGACTTTATTTTGTACTCTCTAAAGGTATATTTGGAGTTTGTATTTTTTTATATGTCGTGATTAAAATAATATATGTAAATGTTGTAAGGAGTAGTGAATGCAGGGTTCTAAATATAATACGTTTGCATTTAACTCGAGGATAACCGACCTCTCGGGATAGTTAGTGTTTCGGACTAAGGGGCCTCTAAGTGATCTCTGCTGAAGTTTAATTATAACGTTCAACCTCTCCATTTACGCTGAAGTGTTGTTGGTGATTATATATCACTATAAATGCAACATACATTGTCTTAATGTATCATCATTATATTAATACGTGAAGCCTAAACTTTGTAACCCTTTTTAACGGACGAACGTGAAATTTGGCATAGTTAAAGTTTATATGGAGGAGAAGTGCAGAAAGCTATTTATTTTATATAAAATGCATTAGAAGTACATTAAATTAATTAAAATAACACTACTGCTTCAATTTTACACAACATATACACACATGTAAATAAAAAAAACATTTTGATATCTGTCAATAAAGGACTTCAAAAAAGGTTGTGAAGGAGGTTGCTATGCTCGACTCTATGTATTATTTTACTCTTACGTTCCAATTACCCTTTTTCATTCTACATTCTACAATGATATTATAAAAGAACCCTAATACAATTCAAACTTTAAAAAATCAATAAACTATGGTCGAATGTCGACCTCTGGACGCCCACTAGTTTATTTAATTGTATCAACTGTACAATTAAACTGTAACAAGACTCTATATCGAAACTTACGTATTAATAAGTTTATAAAATTTAAATTATCGCTAAAGGTCAGTCAACCGTTAATACATTACTGCATATATCTGTATGTTAACTCGATTTTACAAGTTGCGATGAATCATCGACCGTGGGAAAAATAGCCCGTCTCGAACTTTATCGAATAGTTTCAATAATTTCGCAAGCGTTCTAGAGTATTCTACCCTCCTTTATTGAAAATTATATAAAGCGTCACGGTGCGACCGAGTGGAGTTATATTCTAGACACCTGAGCGAATATGAAAATAAACAAAGGGAAGAAATCTTGAAGCAGATTGCAACTACAGCGTTATAAGGTGTAAGACTGACTGTAGTGCAATTGTGTGATAGTGAGCTATTTGTTTTTTTTTGTTTTATCGAACACTTTTTAACTTTTATCGAATGCAAACGGCATTCATTTACCCAAGGACATAACAATATTAAATTTTGCCCATGTCAAGTGTTACAATTGAATACAATTGATTGTATTTGTGTATTAAATGCACAGCGCTCCATTTCCACCTAAATCTTATTAAACACTTTTTTTTTATAAAGTCTTTTGGATTCGCATCTTGATATAAAGATTGAAAGGGATAGAAGCAGCGCGGGAAAGGGGTGATTTCCCCTCCTCGCGGAAAGTCATAGTTACTAAGATATTTATGATGAAAGTTTTAAGGTTATGTGTCATTAAAGGGGGGGTTTAACACCTCCCTGAGGGGTCTACTATCTTGACCCACTCAGGCCGCAGAAGGGGGCCCCTTCTTATGAGGAGCCAGCACCTGCCGGGTGAGCAGATGCAGTGCCGTAGGCAGTTCCTGCTCCCCGGCCAAATAAGTGTAAGGAGGCACCATGGGGTTTTAGTCCGTGCAAGTTGGACATACTCCACCCTAGCTGCCCGGCCAGGGTGGGTATCCGTAGGATTTCCCCACGTAAAAAAAAAGGTTAGATTTGCGATAAAAATAACGCGAACCGGTCGCAGGAGCGGTCGACGAGCGCGGTGCATTTAATACACAAGTACTCAAATGACATTTGTAATTACGCTTATTCAATAAACGCTGAAATCCCTTTCCAAACGTAAACTGATGACTAGAAAACTTACATTTTAGAATCGTTTTAATTATTACAATTAGCAAAAATAATAAAAATGGTTGAAATCATTGCAGTGTTGTATAATTTCAACATTTAGTTTTGTGTAAAGTATTAATCTTTTTAAAACAAATTCCTGTTCTAAAATTTACGTTTCATAATTAATCAATTCCGTGTTATTCTATCGGTGCAGTTGGTCTACTTTAGAGTTGTTGATTATCTTCATTTAAAAAAAAAACCCCCCTCGGCAAAGGCTCAAGCCTAGGTCCGTTCCTTCGGCGTGGAGTCCTTGAGTACGTTGCTCGCGCGATACAGTAACACAAAATCTTACATCACTGCGACAACATTACACATATCACCTCCACACACGTGCACGCATACACGCTTACACATGCAAGTGGAAGGGTTTTATTTTTTTCCCTTATCAAACTGAAATAGTTTAGAATATTATCCGATACGAAATATATATAAGAGTTGTTGAGGTATGTATGCTTGGTACACATATATGTTTCAACAACTCATATGTGTATGAATAGTTAGCTTAGCATAGGTTAGCTCAGATAGGTCGCGAATTGCATGTATCAGGCAACAGCCAAAGCCGAGGTGTGCCGTGCACCCTTGAGCTAGTTGTCAAAATAAAATCGGCTGAGTGCCTTAAGCGCTCGCCTTAGTAGCCCGGTGAAACTGTTAAGACCTTACTGGATCAATAGCGTAGTCAGTTCAAAAAAAAATCATAAAATTTGATAAAATATAAAGTTTTACTTATTCCAATACGTACAGTGCGTTTAAAAAATATTTCTTAGGTAATTTAAATTTAAACTTACTAAGCTTTAGGAGCAAAACATCGTCGGCAGTTAATTAATTGGCTCCTTCTCGTCTTCATAATAATCTTCTGGGACACGATTGATCATTCCGCCGGGATTCATTTCTCTTAATTTAATTACGGGGCTCGTGAAGGACAAACAAAATCGGATTTGTTCAACGATATTTTTTTAGATCAATAAATGGCATACGTTCTTACGTTTAAGGATATGTAAGTTATAAAAAGTTATATAATTACCTTTTATAGGAGAGTTTTACACTAACAACTAAACCCAAGTGCATTTATATTAACACAAACAAAATGTTTTTAAAGTTATACATTTTTTGGCGCGTTAGGGAAAAATGATGAGAGTAAATTTTTACGATGCGCGCGCACACCGTCACGAAAAACCGACACCCTGAAGTTAGCTATAGCCAACATTTTGTTTTATTTGTATTTGTTGTTTGTATTTCTTTGTATTAAAACTTTCAATGTATTAAATACCTTTTTTCTGTTGTTAGTATCGTTTTATCTACGGACGTAGAATAAGGCGAAAGATAAAATTTTTGAAAAGATTTTTAACTTGTTACGCCAAAGAAGTATAACTTCTAACGCGTGTACATAAGTACACACACACTTTTTATTTTTTTCTTGAACCTATTTGTATTGCACCTACTTTATTTTGCCTTAGTTTATTTTTTTATAGATAACAGAAGTAATCAACTAATTTTGTTTAACATATGAGGTATAAGAGGTGTAGCCGAAGATTCGCACGCGTTTTTTTAAATTGTATTAAATAAATAAAATGTTGTGAAACCATGTACAATTATAGAAATGCTTTTTAAAAACAATTGTAATTACGACACATGTACTGCAACATATAACGTATACTTTAGATATATAAATACTAACAGTGTGTCAAATAAGGTTTATCATATTCTATACATACATATAATAAAAATGAAGTGTCTGTATGTAATATCACTAATATTTTTTTTACAGATTGTGTAGATAGTACACGATAGCAAAAATGCAATTTTTAAATTTTTTGTCGGTCAGTCTGTTTGTTCCGGCTAATCTCCGAAGCGGATGGACCGATTTTGACGGGAATTTCATTTGCAAATAGCTGAAATTAGGCTACTCTAAATTAGACTAGCTATTAACCGGCTTTGTCTGCATTGCTATATCCAAAACGGTTGAACCGATTTTCACGGGACTTTCACCGACAGATAGCTGATCTTATAAAAAGTAATTTAGTTTATTTTAATTTAGACTAGCTGTTAACCGTGGCTTCGCCTGCAGTACTATCTCTAAAATGGTTCGACCGATCTCCACGAAACATTCACTGACAGAAAGTACCTCATAAAAAGTCATTCAAGCAATTTTATTTTATACTAGCTGTTAACCGTGGTTTCGCCTGCAGACTTTCATTAACAGATAGCTGACTTTACAAAAAGTAATATAGGCGATTTTAGTTTATACTAGCTGTTAACCGTGGCTTCGCCCGCTGTGCTATCTCCAAAACGGTTCGAATGATTTTTACGGGACTTTCACCGGCAAATAGCGGACGTTTTAAAAAGTAATATTCAATTCAATTTTCAATTTAGACTAGCTGTTAACCGTGATTTTGCCGACGGTGCTATCTCCAAAACGGTTGGACTGATTTTATAAGTAGTTTAGGTTATTCTATTTTAGACTAGCTGTTACCAGCGACTTCGTCCGCATGAAATTTATTAAAAAATACGTTGTTCACTGGAAACATGTGCGTAAGACGTGCGTTATGCTGGTTTTCAAGAATAAATATAATTAAAATTCATATATCTGTATCTATGTATGTGATTGGAATTATATTGTCTTTATTGTCATTTTAGCGGTCATTTTGTTTTATTAACTACGCTTTCGTTTACATAACTAAGTAACCATAGTAACATATAGGAATATTATATCGAGTTCAATGAGCACTATTTAAATTGTCAAATATTAGAAACTGCTTAGACAGATGTAAAGTTTTATATCTTGATTTATATTTATGCAAGATTTCAAGACGTCAGCTCATCCATTGTTTACAGTTCAACATTATAATTATTAATAGTAATTTTGAAGATAGAAAGGGTTTTTCTAATAAGATATTACACTACAAACGTATTAATTATTTACAATATGGGCATATTATATCATTACCTATATTTAAGTCATTGTTTCATTAGTTCCTTACACAGTGTAAGTGAGCACTGAGGTCGTTATATATATATGGTGGGTTAAGGTTCTAAATATGTGGTTAATGATAAATCTCATTTGATACATGGTTAGTATCTATGTATCTAATGTATACATTACATGTTACTGTAAGTAGCGTGTGTGTTTCACTTTTACAGTTGTTTTTAAAGAACATTTCTATAATTCCACATAGTGTCATAATTTTATATATTTTTTATATTTTTTTTAAACGCTTGCGGAGCTGCTGTTGCACTTACTATAAAATAAAAAGAATATCATGAAACGTTACTGTCTACTGTTACTTCATTGGATGTTACATTGCACTTGCACCTGGAATTGATTGAACGTTGCAACGTCTCACACAATAGACATAACGTCTGTGCTGTGCTATTTTTCGCTTCTTCACGGAGCACCCTCAAATTGATATTGACTTTTCCGATGCAAAGGAGCGAGGTGAAAGTGCAAAGCAACATCCGATCAAATACTTATACTAGATTGCCGCAAAATAACACCGTCATTTTTCTCTTATTTTATCTCATTTATCCTACTTATTTATCTCATATTTCTCTTATTAGAAGTTTAGGCACAACATGTAACTACAGTACGCACACATGCTTACATCCTGACCGGGTACGGTTGCTTCGGTTGGTACCTACACCGGATAGTACGCAGGGAGCCGACCGCCGTATGCCATCAGTGCGGCGTTGACCCGGACACCGCGCAGCACACTCTGTCTGAGTGTGCTGCGTGGGAGGAGCAACGTCGCACTCTGGCTGCGGTGGTAGAGCAAGATCTCTCACTGCCGAGCGTGGTTGCAGCCAAGCTCGGTAGTGAGGATAACTGGAATGCAATGGCCTCCTTCTGCGAGGAAGTCGTCTCGCAGAAGGAGGCGGCGAGGGTCGGTGAGCAAGACCCTCAAAGTGGCCGTCTCCGCTAACGAAGGACGGGCAGGAGGAGGCGTCAGTTTGACCGCCTCCTCCCACTGTAACCAGACCAGGGAAGATGGGTCGGGGGGCCCATCTTCCCATTGCACAGGTCCGGCGGACAGAGGAGATGGCCGGTGTGTACTCGACTGTCTTCCAACAAGACGGGGCCCGGCGGCGGTGCTTTTGCTGCTGGGCTAACCGCTGGGGCGGCACGATAAAGTCTATAGAGATCTCGTGCCGCCCCAACTATAGCGGAAGACGTACACCGTGGGGTTTTAGTCCGTGCGAGTCGGACATAACCCACCCTCTCCCCCGGGTGGGTGGTGTATAAGGGATTTCCCCATGTTAAAAAAAAAGGAACTAGGTAACAGCCCAAGCCGAGGTGAGCCATGCACCGTTGAGCTAGTTGCCAAAATAAAATCGGCTGAGTGCCTTAAGCGCCCGCCTTAGTAGTCCGGTGAAGCTGTTAAGACCTTGCTAGGTCAATAGCGTAGTCAGTTCGAAAAACAAAACACCGTCATCAATCAAATATCGATTTAGTATGTGATTGATATTAAAAAATACTTAGAAAATTTGTGAACATCCTTGTTCCATGATTAATATAATAATAGAAACCATGTTTATATGGTTCTATAGTAGCGATAAAATCTACGAGATATTAGATACAGAATGAAAGTTCCCAAACGCAGGGGTTGAATTAATAACGTCAGAGAATTGCGTTATAACCATTGTGGCGACGCCGTGAGAACAAAATGTTACCCATAAAGTGACAAAGATGTGTCTCTGAATTAATTCGGATGAAATTAATTCCAAGTGGAATGAATTCCAGTTGAATGTGTAAGAAAACTTTTCGAGGTTATCCACACTGAACATTTTCAGTTGTATTATGCTTGAAGTCATTCGCCACTAACTTTTCCAATACATGTTTTGAATGAAGCGTTATTCCTTATGGTAGGTACTTAATCAAGATTGTTGATACATAATCTCTTAACATAACTCATAATATAGTAAAATATCTCATAAGTGCTGAATATTGTACATAAATTAACTCCTGGACTGTCCAAATACCATAAGGGTAAGCTCTATACGAACCTATTTAAGACTCTATGACGCATTGTTCAAGAGACTGTTGGCAGCGTAAGTTTAAAAAAAAGTCGAGGCAGCGATAAGGCGAAATGGGTTGTAAGGGGTGTCGAATAACATCTAAGACTTGAGACATCTAAGTCAACCTCACCTGCTCATCCTGCTAAATAACGAACGAGGCATGGTGAAAGCGGGGTGGTAGGGTTTTACAGCCTGACTGCTTCGCAACCACCATGTACATGGCGAAAAGGCCCGTCATAGTGATTAGCTTCTGTGGGTCGCGTTTCTGGATCAGCATGTGTATATCCAGCTTTTCGCAGGCCGGCATGACAGTGGCGACCAGCGATGGATAGTGTGTCACTCGGTGGTCGCCGTTGTTCTTGGATTGTACTGTGCTTATCATCAGGCACATAGCAGTCATTTTAAAAAAAGGACCGCAGATAGAAGTGAAAACTCAAAACAATGAAATAAATGTATTCTGTTTTAAATTCTCATATTAATTATAGTGTGAACGGCAAAATTACAATTTCAGAATTTGTTTATTAAAATTATTAACATTAGTGTCATATCTATTAGCACTCGGAGCAATAATTATATACACTTTTGTAAAGTCTATTATTAAGCAAAGAAACGTATGATCAGATGCAAAATATTAATATTATATGTACACAGGCCGCTATACTACACGCAAGCCGCGCAAGCGCATTACGACCGGTCCTGCTTACGTAGCATGTCATGACGTAAAACTATAAACCTATGCGTGTCCAAAATACCGCTCAACACGCCTAAAGAAGTTGTCACTTTAAAAACTCGTACAATAACAAATTATGTAATATAAGATTATATATTTTAAAAATTGCCCAGATATTTAAAAACATGATCCGCCATTTTGAGATCTGGGTCCTAAAAATCAGCTGAGTGGTTCAAAACTTTTTATTGTAATACCATTGGCAACACTTATTATTATTTTTTTATATCGTAGGAGGCAAACGAACAGGCGGGTCACCTGATGGTAAGTGATCACCGCCGTCCATAGACACTAGCAACACCAGGGGAGTCGCAGGTAGGGGGAGGGGAGGTGGCCCTCCGGTGCTCTCACTGACCGAACGAAATGCAACACTGCAATCACTGTTACTACACGTCGATGTTCTGTGAGATGTTAGATGGTACTACCCCGGACGAGCCGACCCATTCATGTTGAAAGCAGTAATAAATTCAGCGTGGCACTACCACCTACAAAAATATTTATGACTGCAACGAGTGCGCTGTCTCATTTACTAAAATGTAAGTTAAAACTTTTATTCAATAAATAATATGTTCCTAATTTAATTACTAGATCAATATACTCTTCTCTTTACTAGGGGTTGTTCAGTGGACAGAATTCGACCATAACTTATTAACATTTTATGTTGCAATATTATGCAGTTTTACATGCAGTACAAAAGGTGTACAGATATTGTAAGGATAGTGAAGTATGATCAATGGAGACTTAATATAAAGGCTTTAGCTCGTCAATGATATGGATAAAAAACTGTTTCCAAATATTTTTTATTCATAAAAATAAAAATCATCAATAAGTACTTGACATTAAAAAAAAAAGAATTTATTGAATAAACAGAGGAGGAAAAGGTACTTAAATTTTAGGTTTTCTCCTATTTATATAGGTATAGATTATTTATTGAATAACTAGCAAACCCATTGGATAAATGTTATTCTGCCCCCTTGACATAAAATATATTAATTAATTACACCGGCCAACAAATGAAAATTTTTTGAAAGTTGTTTGTATTTGAGCCACAAATATCACCAATTTATACTATTTTCAACTCAAAAACACCTACATATTTGCCCTATCACATCAGATTTTTTTAAAAGAAGGAAAATGCAGTGTTTTTCCAAATTTAAAGAAAAAATCAATAATCATATTACAAAAACATATATTTGAACATTTACAAAGAAAACATTGAGTCTAAACAATGCTACAGGACTATTTAGAGTGATATCTTTTACGTTTCGCGACAAAATTACGTCTGGGTGTAGTTTTTTTGTGAGTATCTTCAGTCATTTTAAAACTGTAATATTACGTGTCAGTGACCAGCAGTAATCAGCCATCATATTCACATTCCATCGACCTTGGAGCTAACAGATGTTTTGCATGAAGTCTAGATCCAAGAAGTTGAGCAGATTCTTTGGAAAGATTTAGATCTCTAACTAAATCATTCAATTCACCTTGAGTAAATTTCTGTGGTTGATTTATAATTGGTTCATAAACTTCCGTCGACTCTTGACGCTGTAAATTTTGTTCTGATGATGTTGAACTGGTGAAAGGTAAAGATTGTCTTTTGCGGTATGTCCACTGTCGTAATTGTTCAACACAAATAGTACAAACTACTTGCGGAGTACACGGTTTTAGTTGTATTTTGAAGCCAAAATAAGCATTATACAAATTTTCAACAAATTCAGTGATTTTCTATTTTTGCTTTGAAGTCATAAAGTTTCCACAAATATAACAAAATGTAACCGCATTATTATGACACTTTCTTCTAGACATTCTGTTGTTTTAACAGTTTTTCAACAACAAATCATATATAAAATTTATTGAACACTAAAAGTAAAACGTAAGAATTTTTTTTTAATAAACACACTAATTACAGTAAAAAGTTTATAAACAAAGTAACTGTAGAGGTTTATTTGCATGTAACCTGTTTCGAATGGGCATGTCGTTGTTGCAACTAATATATTTCCTCACGAGAGGTCGCACGATTCGAGAAAAGAGCGCCAAAATCTAAAATTTAATTTATTTTAATCAAAAAATTTAAAATAGCCAATGTCTTAACTTTTTTAAAAACCTGCTGTGATACGATAAAATGAGGTATAATATCGTGATCAGCACTACCTAATTAGTGGAAAAAATAATCAGATCTTGAACAAGCAAAATGATGTCGGCCGGTGTTATTAGTATGTGGTGGGAATCTGAAAATTGAAGATATGGGTTTTTTATATGAGAAATTGAAAAGCGAAATACATAGGTATTTGGTTGGAAAATAAAAAAAATCAAGATCTCGACAACAACACCACTTATTGAATTCAGCTATAGCTAATAATCATGAAGGTGACTTCATAAGTATAAATAAAATTATTAGAATCGGTCAGGCCGTTTCAGGATACAACTATAAATATACGTAGGCATTCTGTGTATAAAGAATTACGTATACAAAATTAAAATACAGATTTGTATAGTAGTTATACGTATATGAATATTTAATATCCATATTGTATATATAATGTCCATGTTGTATATAGTAGATTGTATATATTTTTGTTTAATTTTAGTTCTGTACTTTTGATTTAATTAGATATTAGATATTATTGAGTTTATAAGATAAAATCTTGAGCGGTACAAAGCCAAAATTTAATTTAGTGTAATGTCACTTCATCTCAAGAAAAGGGTACGTAGATTAGGTATTTAAAATTTAAATTTTCCCGCTTACCTCGGAGAGGCAATGGCTCGGTCGCAATTGTGAACGCCGAGAAATAATGAAGTGCATTTCGCTGTCTCCTCGCTTAATGAGTTGTCAAACATCTGAGCTCGAAAGCTCTGCGATAAAATGTGATTTGCATGAAAATTGTGATTAGTAAATGTAAGCGTGAAAACATTTATTTAAATCAATATACATAATATTACATGCAATCTTCGCCAAAGTTATTGAACACTCTGAGTATGGATGTGCAAAACACAAATGTAGGTATAAATACGTATTATCTAGACAACTTAAGGATATATAAATGATAATTTTAAATTTCTATAAATAATATTTTTACTTTGTTTTGTATTAGGCTCTTGACGACTTATGCACAAGCCCGAAATTAAGGCTATATTTAGAGCGGCCAAAAAAGATCGACGAACGATGTATCGAATGAATGTTAACGTTTTATTTGTTATGCCAGAAGGCAGCTAACAGGCACACGGTCTACCTGATAGGAAATGGTTACCGTCACCTATGGAAAACTTTAACACCAAGGGCAATTACTGTTGTGTTGGCAACCTTGAAGAGCGCGTTCCAATCCCTTCTAGAAGAACTACATTCCATAGCCCTGAGGGAAGTCCAAGCTGGGTAACCCATTTCACAACGCTAGCGTACGCATAATGAAGGTTCTAGAGAACCTCATGGTTGTCACCATTTTGGCTAGGTTTTATAGTGTGCGGGTGAGCGGTCAATAAGCGGCAGGAAGTGCGTGTTTGAAACGGTGAAGAGGATACCATATCAAAGAGTTCCTCAGAACAATCTTTATTGTTCATACGGTGCACACATAGACACCCAATGTGTCTGCGAAGTTCTGTAGCAACTAGACCACATGTTAATTCGAGCATAAACGATCCATTGAAATATTTTGACCTTAACTCTGATACTTATATTATTTTAAAATATGCGGTAGACTAAACTATGAGTATATTAGCTTAATCAAATTTAATACTTTTGAGCCTTAGAGCTACTTGTACTAAAAAAATAAAACTAGTATTGTCCTTAACTTCGGTTTAGTCTTGTCAAAATGTATGAAATTGTCAGTCTTTTGTTTTAAAGATTTAAACCTCATCTAAGGTTTTGGTGTAATCCACCCTTAATGTATTTACGTATTGTACATTACCTCTTCTTTCAAGAGGTCTTTTATCTATCTTTCTGTACTATATTTCACACTCAACAGGACAAAAAAAGTAATTTATACATTTTTCATCGTATTATATGATTTATTTTATATTACCCGTGACTTTACTCGCGTTAATGACTATATCTGTTCCTCGGGAATAGTATTTTTTTATGGAAAGTACCCTATGTACCCCGGACAATGTATATGAAAAGCTTAATGCTGATTAGTTGAGTAGTTATGGTATGAAAGTGTTACAAACAAAGTCACATGCCCATTTATGATATTAGCAAGAATAGTTAGAATTGAGATCTTTTAACCTAAAAATAACTACTACCTACTAACGGGTAAAGCCATTTTTTCTTAGAAAATGCTAAAGTACGGTATTCAAATGTACCGGTATACAAAGGTAGGTATCACCGTCATCAGTTACATGGGTCAAATAGATCATGTTAATATTTTTAATTTATTTTATCATGTGACAAAAATCTCATGCAATATCAAGTCACAAGGTCACCTAAATCCTTAACACTCTAAACTTGGAGTGAGTACTGACTCTTAAGTGTAGGTGCCGGTATACATTTAGTCCCACTTTCTGACAGATTTTTAACTAGGTATTAGAAAAAACTACCGATGTTGCTATAGACTCAACGCAACATTTTCTTTCACTGAAATTTCTAGGAACGTTTGTAGTATATGAACCAACAATAATGGATACAATGGTATCACATGAATTCTACATATTTGTACAAAGTAGAAGCGAGTGTAAAAATAGCCAGGTATTATAGTATATTTT
Source organism: Antheraea pernyi (assembly GCA_015888305.1). Lineage (NCBI taxonomy): Eukaryota > Metazoa > Arthropoda > Insecta > Lepidoptera > Saturniidae > Antheraea > Antheraea pernyi. The sequence goes on along the minus strand of MU159418.1, from coordinate 26,407 downwards.
TAGATACAGTGTTTTTCAAGTAACTTTAAATACGTTATATAGTTTTACAAGGACTACACGTTTTTGCAACATGTGAAGTAGGCCATACGGTGTGGTGCGCAAGCACAGGAAAGCAAAAGTAGCCGGATAGTTTTATTTACAAAATCATTTTTTAAGTTAAGTATACTTTTTGCTTTCAATTGTTTTATATATTTTCCTCTGTACAATGCAGACGTAGCTGTGAGTACCAACTAGTTTTATAATATTACGTTTCCTCCTTACATTAAAATAGATTCGGTGATTGAAGTCTATATACAGAACAACTTCGGTAAATCAAACCTCGACGAATGAAAAATACATACCAAAAATCACAGTAATCACATTTGAATTTACAAAAAGCATACAATTTTAAATAAATTTATATTGCGTAGAAAATTATACGATGATGAAAATTTGCAAGCGGACGCTAACGTAATAAATTTCATGCTCTCGTAATTCCGCGGCATGATTTACAACATGATTTTCAGCGACACGAACCGGGGTTTTTGTACAATATGCCAATTAAACGTTTCTGTACATTAATTTAATGAAACGTCATTACGTTTTGTACAGTTTGTGGTTACTATTTATTTATTGTTACTACAATGGTAATCCGAATCGCGTCTCATGTAAATTGTGGTCAAAAGTTTCACACGATAAATTTGGACAAAATACCGGCTTTTTATTGTCACTGGTAGAGCACACTAATAGAACGTTTTTTGAACTTCTGAACTCAGAATATCCAAACAACAGTACTGATCCGTCACAATCTTTATATATAAAAACGGCTGGACCGATTTTAATAAAACTTTGTGTGCGTGTTCCAGTGGATCCGAGAATGGTTTAGAGTCACAATTGGACCCGGTAGGTGGCGTTGCGGTTGACTTTTATTTTTATTTATTTATTTTTGTATTATCAAGGCAGGACAACGTCCGCCAGGTCCGCTAGTTTCTATATAAATAAAAATCATTTACCAAACCAAATGTATAAATCGCATAACTTTAGAACGGCTCCACCTATTAGGCTATTTTTTTTGTTCCGTGTGTAATTTTTCTGGATAACTTTTGTATGATAGAAAATGTTGGGAAAAATTCTAAGAAAAAGTGAAAAATTTGTGTTAAAAAATTTATACCCAAAAATGTTAGTGAATGAGATCAACGTAGTCGCGAGGTCTTCTAAAATATTGACAAGATCGATAAATTGATGGTCTTTTTGATTGATGCTTTCTCAGTTGTTTAGTTGCTATTTTAGGTGTTGTTAAAATTACATATTTTGTAGGTGGTAGAGCCACGCTGAAGCTATTACTGGTTTCAGCATCAATGGGTCGGCTCGCCCGGGGTACTATCACCCCCCTCACAGAAACACCCAGGTGAAGTTACAGTGCTTGCATTGTTGCGTTTCGTTCGGTCAGTGAGAGCGCCGGAGGCTCATCCCCCTCCCCCTTCCTCCAAACACAGGTTGGCAACGTACTTACGACTCCCCTGTTGTTGCTAGTGTCTATGGATGGCGTTGATCATTTAACATCAGGTGACACGCCTGTTTGTTTGCCTCCTATAACATTAAAAAAATATATATATTGTAAAGGGAATATTTTGAGTTTTAGCGGGATTAAATTATTAAAATTTTGACGAGGTTCGATTCCCGGGTCCGGTAAGCTTTATAGATAAATCAGTGACAAGTAAAATTTATTATCTTTAAAATGTATTTTTTTATCACCTCTACACAACAGAAGCGTCGATAAACTTGTTAAACGGAATGAGGTAGTTATTATAAATTGCTTGCAAATGTAATGGTACAGAGAATAATTTTCAAAGGAACATTTTGCTTTGTCCTGATCGCTATTTCCGATATTTTCCATTGGTTCGCGTAAAGCTTAACGGTTTGTACGCGGGATCGATTGCATCGACGATATATTTTTATTTTTGCTTCAAACTTTCAGTTCGTTTACTTCGAACTGCTGTTTAAACATAAAAATAAAGCGTACTACCCTTATCGGGGAAGTTCGAATCATCTTCATAGCAACTTTATAGTTGTTTGTTTTCGCATCGTATGAACGCGAAATCGCAAGAATCATAGCAGCGTTTTCTATGAAGTAGGTGAATGTATTGTTGATTTATTCTTATGTATTTCACATTTCTTTGTATTTATACCAGTCATTTTAAAAATTAAGATAACTGGAAGCTTCCTACGCATTTAAAGACTCTTGATATTGAAAGTGCTACAATAATATTACATAATAATACATTATATGAAGTCAGTAAAGGCATATTGTAGTTGATAGAGCCACGCTGTAGCTATTAGTAGTTTCAGCATGAATGGGTCGGCTCACCCGAGGTAGAAAACCTCTCACAGAAAACCGACGTGAAGTAACAGTGCTTGCATTGTTGCGTTTCATTCGGTCAGTGAGAGCGCCGGAGTCCCACCTCCATTTCCCTACCCCTACCCTCTTCCCAATACACAAGCTGGTGTTGCTAGTGTCTATGGACGGTGGTGATCACTTAACATCAGGTGACCCACATGTTCGTTTGCCTGCTTTTGATATATATAAAATAAAAATATTTTTGTAAATAAAAGTCATATCTGCCATACATTTTACAAAATTTGTTTTATTCATATTATTTTTTTACATTCCTTATATGTTATATTGCATACATGAGTATCGAATTAAATTGGATCAAAGTCATTGTTACTGTACATAATATGTAATATATAATGTTAATATACTGTATTATATATATTAATTTATACGTGTATTTATAATAAATGATTAAATAACAGACGATCAGGGTATTTTTAATTCAGTTTAATTACAAAAGTTACGAAGTGTTGCCTCAATCTCCTGCTTATTATGAAACTTAATAAGGAAGTATTTAAAAAAAGTTGGGCCACGGGGACTTCGTAGGACTCTTTAATTGGGACGTCAAATCTTTTATAAATAGTTCATTTTTGTTTTGGCAAAGTACGTAACAGCTGCGTCATAGCTCAAATTTCTTTACGCAAAGTTGTCCTGGAACTTCTTCACTTCTCGCAAATCTGTATCTATCGCCATGAAGTTTCGCACAATAATATAATACACATATATAACTATTATTGGCTATGTCCGCGAAAGTTCTATGTACACTTTTCGTAACCGTTATCGTTCGAGCGGCGGTATATCAAAGAAAATTATTATGCTAAATATATATGATTTATGAATGATTATACATTTTGATCTGAGTATAGCACTGATTAAAACTCTAAATCATGTTGAAGTTTTTATAAGATCTTAAACTTGAACCCCCAAAGAATGTCATAACAATGTTTACAATCAAAAATTATCGCCAAAAAAATGTTTTGAGAACTAATTACTACAACATATCTAGAAGTAAAGAATATTGACATTCATAATCAAAACTTCTAAATTAGTTTAAAATACTAAGTTGTTAATGTGGCTATCGCATAAGAGCTAGAAATTTGTTAGCGATCAAAACATACACCGAGTTATTACAAAAAAGGTAAATACGTATTAAATACTTGGTTTAAAAAAGTTTCCTAATAAATTCACCGCGCTCGCCCGTGGCAAGTTTGTGTTAGCCTTTTTCACTAGTCTAACCTAACGTAACCAAAGCGAGACAAAAGAGCAAGATGGCGAACATTCCGCGACCGCGGTGCGTTTAATATGAGACCTTTTTAAAGCCAGGGTTCAATACGTATTTAACTTTTTTGTAATAGCACTGACATTGTTTCGTGGCGATAAACTCAGATTTGAGCTTATCATTAGAGTATTATTACTGGGTACAAATATATACAGGAATACTTACATTACTTTTTATACTCATAAATAACAATGATATATGTTACTTTAAGTTTTAAAAGTGATTTACTATAAACTTAATTTTAAAAAAATGTTATTTTTTTAACTCTAGTAAAATATCAAAATATTTAAAAAATAAACGTCTATACTGGAAGCATTTACTTAATCGTGATTGTTAAAAGCCCAAAAAACTTATTTCGTTTTTATCACATGTTAAATGAAACAGGCATATTGTTATCTTCATTTCCCTTTTTTATTTTTATTCTCTGTGATTTTCATTGTGAAGAAGTATGCGGCTTTCGCTATCTGTGGGCGTATCGAGTAGTGGTAAGTTGTCTACTTCGCCTGGAAAAAATATTGTCTTTTGTCAAATATAACAACAACCTCCTTTACAAATGTCCTTGTAAATGCTTTAGGATTATTTCCAATCATCTCTATGTAATGTACCACTCACCAATCCTAACAATAAAATTCGTAGACTCGCTTTCATCAAGCATTGAGAAAACATTTTCGACGGGAATGTACACGTTCTGTGTATGCTCGAGGAAATCCGCGTCCTTTTCACATTTACAAGGGCGCCTGTAAGATTAATATTAATTAAGTTACAATCTGATGTAATAAGTATTATTACCGAGAATAAATAAATAATAGTTACATGCATTATCATTCGAATAGGATAAGTGGTTTCTTTAAAATTTGATTTTTAATATTCTAACATACAGTAAAACGAGGTGAATACAAAAATAACTCAATATTTGATAAAGTTGTTTCTAAATTTATATCGAAATGATTAATGTGTTTAATTTTTTAGAGTGGTAGAGCCACGCTGAAGCTATTATTGGTTTCAGCATGAGTGGGTCGGCTCGTCTGGGGTAACCACCCTCTCATAGAAAACCGACGTGAAGTAACAGTGCTTACATTGTTGCGTTTCGTTCGGTCAGTGAGAGCGCCAGAGACTCACCTCCCTTCCCCTTTCCACTCCCCCCTCACTCCTTTACCCCAAACACAGGCTGGCAACGCACTTTCAATGCCCCTGTGTTGTTAGTGTCTATGGACGGTGGTGATCACTTAACATCAGGTGGCCCACAAGTTCGTTTGGCAGTTATGACATAAAAAAAATAAAAATAATAATGAAATATTATTATATTTTAAATTGCAATAGTTTCTATCCATTTTGGATACACAAAAAAAAGCGCCTCAGGGATAAATCACATAAAATATAAATCATAATAAATCACTTTGCTGTGCTACAATAAAAAAAATAGGAATGAAGAATCGATACGAGTGGGGGGTTAATAATATTCGTACTGGCACATTGTTTCAATCGAGGGTCTGTTCACAATAACGCGCCACCCTCGTACATTTAACATATCATACAAAAGAAAACAATGAAAACAAACAATTAAAAAATATGTTTGAGTTTTTGGCGGGATCTTGGTCTGTCATGTAGTGGATTTTATTTTTTATTCATAATCTTGTGTTACTTGACTCTATATGGTGTAAAATTGGTGGTGTTTTATGTAATACAGTTTGGTTATTGTGCATATGTGAAGTGAATGGACAATAATACCACGGACCATGAATTCTGAGATGCCACAAAAATTTCATGGAAAGTTCTAACAAGTTAGCCACCATCTTGTTAGTTCATTGAAAGTATATCAAGAAACTTGTAATATCGACACTAACTTGACAATGACAGTGATTGTCTACTAGAAGACTGGTTGCCAAAATGGAATGGAAGAAGAACTTGAAATACTATTAACTACTCGACAATGGCATTCATTGAGGTTATATCAAGAAACTTGTAATATCGATACTCACTTGACAATGGCAGCAATAGTCTACTAGAAGACTGGTTGCCAAAATGGAATGGAAGAAGAACTTGAAATACTATTAACTACTCGACAATGGCATTCATTGAGGTTATATCAAGAAACTTGTAATATCGATACTCACTTGACAATGGCAGCAATAGTCTACTAGAAGACGGATTGCCGAAAATGGAATAGAAGAAGAACTTGTAATACTATTGACTACTCGACAATAGCAGTAATAATCTAAAAGATTAGTTGCCAAAAATAAAGTTAAAAAAAAATATGCAAAATCTAAAATGGAAAATACTTAAATGGGGACTGGCTTTCAAGTGCCGTGAAAGGCTTACAATAACCTTTACCACCGTGTATCATTATGGATATAATTAGGACGATCATTCGTGAAGCGAATGAACAAATGTCCCTTGTGATATTTAAGTACAAAATACTCTTTGCGGAGATAGTGGAAAGGCGAAACGATCGCTGTTATTGACATTATTTATGCTCACCATTAGGTAAATTGTTGTCACTTTTTCGTTCTTTGATAAACAGACCTCATTTTGTTTATGTAATTAAGTTAGTAAGTACTTGTAAATAATTCCTACGTACCTGTATACAATCCTTTTACTTGGTACATTTGGGAGGAAGATGTCAATTTCAAAATAATATTTCTCAGCGTTATCATCGTTTACGAGAACAGTCCACATCATTCTTCCTGGAATTATTAAACTGTATTAGTCCTTGTAAAATAAAAAACAAACAGATTTAACTAAGGTTACGTCACTCGATATACTATTGCAGTATTATTCTCTGTAATAGAGAATCCAAGGAAATCATGCGAATATGTCAAACCTAAGATCTTACTATACCGGCCATACTATGAACGTACTATGGACAGAAAAGGAACAACAAAAACACTATACCTATTAGAATGTAAACTATATTGCATTATAAATATTGTTATCGCGTTGTCCCGCCCTGATTATAAAAAAGACCTTGACAAATTATATACCAAAACTTTCCTCATGAATCACTTTATCTATTGGTGAAAACCACATGAAAACCTTTTCAGTAGTTATTGAGTTTATCACGAACAAACAGACAGACAGACGCGGTAGAGTACTTTGTTTTATACTATGTAATTGTTATAAGTATATAATGTAATTTAGCTATATGAGAGTTCGTTGTTGGTCCGATCATAACACGCTACGGTGTTAGTCAGTGACGGAACGACCTATTGGACATCGCTTCATATTAACCTATATCACAATTTTTTTTATATCTCCATAAGATTAATTGTTGATATTTTTACTTCGTTAATTTGAAACTATTATGGTGTAATAATTATTAGTCTATACACTTTTAAGTCGACAATTTAATATTAGAACGAGACGAGATAGTCATTTGTAATCAAGTTTATAAATTACGTATAACGAATATTACATAAATTACATCTTTAAATGTTTTTTTTCTCAAAATATTCTATAGGTTTTTAATGAATGACTACAAGTTTATCTTATGTTAACGTATAACGAAGTGGTCTAAGATGCTAAACATGCTAAATCTATAGTGGAATTACTCTCACACATCTATATGTGTTTGGCGACAGATATTCAATTTGAGGGCGATAGCTAGCCAGACACACTTATAAAAAGCCCTACCCCCATGCTATGGTTACATCACAATATTTACCTTCACTGACAACTTCTATTCTCTCTTTCGCGGTGTCCGAAGACGCTATCAACTAAGCTGTAATCGCTTCAAATTTATACCAGTCTTGTAAAGCTGAAGAATTTGTTTGTTTGGTTAAACGCGCTAATCTCAGGAACTACTGGTGCAATTAAAAAAAAATCTGTCAGTGTTACATAGCTCATTTATCGAGGAAGGCTATAGGCTATATCATCACACTAAGGCCGATAGGAACGGAGCACAAATGAAGAATGTTTCATTAGGGTTGTTTTAGGGTTACCCCAAAGTAATTATTCCGCGCGGGCAAAGTCGCGGGAAAAGCTAGTACAATATAAAAAGACATAATAAATGAAAAATAAATACATTTTTACCTCCTCTTTTGTCGTAAATTTGGTAAACGTTAAATATTTTATCAAAGCATCTTAGTAGAAAGTAATTCAGGATCGGTTCTGTTCTCTTAGCGTCCCATTTATCCTTAACGGTTATAAAAGGCAGGTCGGTGACCCTTTTCTTATGTTCCACGAAACAGTGGTCCATCCATTCACCCGCTCGTCCTTCCCACGTGCATTCACCTGTGGAAAACCACGGATAACTTTATTCTACTTTGTAATTTTATATTACCGTGGCTATTTTATTTTATTTGTCATATTGAATTCCTTATAATTGTATTTGTTGGAACTATATTCCTACACAATATAAACCACTAACATTCCAACCGCGTCTTCGCTCGCGCTGTTTATTAAATATGTATAGTTTTTTTTCTAATTTTGTATTGATAGTCTTTGTAATTATGTAATGTTGTACTTATTCAGTGTACCTTTTATATGCAAAGTTAGCACTAAAAAGATTTCAACAAAACACTCTTCTTAATATGCATCTTTAGTTGTTATACTGTCTAGTGCTAAAATGAACTCTTTGCTGTTCGAAGTGATTCTAGAACAAGCTTATTAGGAGAAATGTAATTCGAAAAATATTTTTTCACATATAAATTTTACACTCCCTCTTTTCACCACTTTAGGCGTTAAATTATGAAAAACCCTGGAAGCGCTGTTCTTATTAGGTGTTTTATAAATACAAGAAAAATATAACTTCCCACAAATTTGCCACAAATTTCGTCATGCCTCTTCATAGAGGTTGAATTTCGAGAAATCTTACGTCTAGAAGTCTTACGTGGTACATACAATCTACACAAAATATCTATTCTTAATACTTTTGGTTGGATGATAGGTGTGACTCAGGACATTACCTTCTATATATAGATAAGCAGCTTTATTAAGTTATGTTGTTATATCATATTTATTTTGGAATTTCTATTTGATGTAATGAATTGCATCATAAAATATTGTAATATATCAGTAGAAATATATATCGGGGGAGTCACTATTGACCTGCGATACCGCGCTATTGACTGTATCAGGGATGTTACTAATGACCTCAGACACCATTGGTTGGAGGTATCGGCTGTTTATGTATCTTGATACTTTAAAAGGCGACCGATGACTAGATGCTGGATATACTCGCTCAGACAGTTGGGCTAATCACACCTACGGATAATTCCTCGTAACTATAGTTAGTGTTGCGTTTCTGTATCGGTAACGTTTTATTCGACTGTTCTTGGTAGATTGATCGATCAAATCATAAGCATGACGTCACTATGGACGATTCCATTTTATCGCTGCCCCGACATATACTTTTCAATAAATATAAACCTATATTTCTTACCATAAACTCTTGCCATGAAACAGTTAATGATCCGAAATTGGCAGTGTGAAGCGTGTTTTTCCAAGTGCGGGAGAGTTGCGTGTTTTGGGCATCCGGAGTTCGTACATGGGAATAGTACTTTATTTGCAAGTGATTCTAAGACCGTCGAACGGATCGGAGAGAACTCGTTCTGAAATGCCATATTGTTTTTTTATAAAAAAAAATTCAAAAAAAATAAACCGCCTTCGATGTGAAAAACCAATAAGGCACTAAAAACCGCAAAATAACTTAATTATTAAATTAACGAAATTAAATAAAAAATATTGATATTGGTGCTTCCTAATAATATATTTGAAGTCGATGCCAACCTAAATTCATATCATCTACATACAAAGTTTTGGTCTACTCTCGTGTCCCATGATGTATATCTGTATAGTATACATATTTTATTACCTGCAACAAATTTGAAATGTAGGTTGGCATCGACTTCTAAGGGGGTGACCCTTAGGGGTTGAATATTTTCATCAAATTATATGGGACCACCTCTGAATATAACCAATTCAATTAAAAAAAGAATCGTTAAAATCGGTTCATAATTGACAGACATATCGATTTACATACATAAAAAAAAATACATCCAACCGAACGTAGTAACCTCCTCCTTTTTCGAAGTCGGTTAAAAATCCGTTCATAATTGACAGACATATCGATTTACATACATAAAAAAAAATACATCCAACCGAACGTAGTAACCTCCTCCTTTTTCGAAGTCGGTTAAAAATCAATAAACGAATATTTCGCCACGACTTTGTCCAAGTTATTTTGCAATACTTTAAGGATGAATATGTAGCCTAAGTTATTTACCATATGCCTATGCCAGATTTCATTGCGATCAGTTCAGATGTATAGTTATTAAAGGTAACAAACAGACATAATTGCTTTCGCATTTATAATATTAGTCTTATATCAACGTATCACAGAGTCAACGTATGGATTCTGTAATTGTATAGATTAGGTATGTATAGAAAAAGAATATATTTATTAATATATGCTATTGATACAAAACTTATAATAACAATTAATATAATAAGACAATTATATTAGTATACAATAGTTAAAGTAGAATTAACGTTCGGAACAAATATTCTGTTTCATGTAGGTGATGTTATATAACCACGAGAATAGAACGCATATTAAATATAATTTAATTTATAAATTACGACTAAAGTAATTTTTCACTTAAAAATACTAGATATTAATGTCTATACTTCATTCATTACATAGTATAAAACAAAGTCCCCTACCGCGTCTGTCTGTCTGTTTGTTCGCGATAAACTCAAAAACTACTGAACGGTTTTCACCAGTGTTTTGGTATATAATTTGTCCGGGATTTTTGTATAATCAGGGCGGGACAACGTCTGCCGAGCCCGCCAGTTTATATAAAATTAAAAGATTTTAATTTCTTTTTAACACGATGTGAACAGAACTCTCATTATCTATCTCGTTTTATCACGTTAAACGAGACGAGTTAAAAAAAGTGAAGAAGCACGACTTGTTTCTATATGGATTTGTTCTAATCTGCTATTTTAACACTTAAATGAATTAAAATGAGTAAATTTCATATTTTCTTCTTGCTTTGAATCTATTACAAAATAGGAATACATTTTTACTTATAAAAACGATAAAATTTAGAATAAATGTCTGCGTTTACAAATTTGGGTTCAATCTGTAGAAACTAAAAGGCTTTCTCTTAACTTCTTGTCACATAAATCATGTTCTTAATTTTGAATTGATAGAAAAGTTTTATTAAAAACTATTACATTATCTGTAAGAATATTACATACACTACGTTTCTATGTCTTCTACTTAGATAAACAAATTTTTTGTGTATTTTATTTCATTTGAATGTAAGAAGCGTAGAGGTTTAAATGTAACAATCAAATGACAAAAGAATTTGAGTTAACTCGATACAAATCTGAATGTAATATACCGTCTTTGATGAAGAATTATAATAGCGAATAATGTAGGCTTAGAAATTCTAGTAATTTTCGTTAAATCAAGATAAATTTTGTTTGTCAGAATTAATTAATCCGTGATCCTTTAATATATATTGTAAATGGATATTATTATATATATATATTGAGTTCTTCGAAGTAAATCTCGAAGTAATTGTAACTCAGATTTCAGAAGATGTGCTATCATTTTCTGTACATATTCTAATACGTAATGTAATAATTTACTACGGTTTTGTTAGATATTGTAGAGCCACTCTGAAGCTATTACTGGTTTCAACATGAATGGGTCGGCTCGTCTGGGGCAGTACCACCCTCTCGCAGAAAACCGACGTGAAGTAACAGTGCTTGCATTGTTGCGTTTCGTTCGGTCAGTGAGAGCGTCGGATAACCCTCCCTCCCTCTCCTCCAAACACAGGGTGGCAACGCACTTGCGACGCTTCTGGTGTTGCAAATGTCTATGGTGCTCACTTAACATTAGGTGACCGACTTGTTCGTTTGCCTTCTACGACATAAAAAAAAATTATATATCGAAAATCAATTTGATACGTATTTATATCTTTGATACAGTTAAATAAATGGTTTTAAAAAAATCGATACAACAATGAATGTGTGACAATTCACACACGTGAATGGTTCGTTGACGAATAAATAATTCGGCTCGAAAGTATTGTACAATTATTGATCAATTCGTACTATTCGAAACAGGAGTACAATTTTCACTATACAAATAATTCAAACAGTTAAAATATTTTTCAAATAATTATTATAAATAAATATATTTCAGAACTAGCTGTGCCCGCGACTTTGTTCCCGTGGAACCTTATGTAAAAAATTGTGATTAATAAAGTCATGTGAATGTATTAAGTCCATTTACTTGTCTACTTCTCTCTCGTATATACGCCGCGTCGTCATTAAAATTACGATAACTTTTGAAAGAGTGGACCGATTTTAATGAAACAAATACTAAGTTATTCTAGAGGATATGCTTTGTAGTTTTATTGTAAACTCAGTACCTATTGTGAATTGAGTACTGTACTTTAGTAGTGATGCGTGTACATACAAACAGACAGATAGACAAGAAAATCATAAAGCATATCTTCAAGAATAACTTAGTCTTTGTTTAATTAAAATCGGTTTACTCTATCCAGAGTTATTGTAATTTTAATGACGACGCGGCGTATGTACGAGAGAAAAGTAGATAAATATATAGATTTAATACATTCAAATGACTTTATTAATCACTGTTTTTAACATAATATTTCACGCGGATAAAGTCGCGGGCACAGCTAGTAAAACATAAAATTTTACAATTTTAAATTGTTCAAATAGTTTGAACATTTATTCGAAATTTGAATCGAATTGATTCGATTTAATTCGAATACTATTGGTACACCCCTAGTTAGAATGTTATATTTTCTAAGAACTGATTAATTTTCTTTTAATATTAAGTGATACAAACTTGCCCTTGTAAAAAAAATGTAGCAATAACAAGCTATTTTTAGATTGTTGTTACAAAAATTCCTGGAATTTCAAGACTCTTGACATAAACTTTATTGATAATAGTGACATGCCAGGAGTAACATAATATTATATTCTTTACTTCCAATAATTGGTTACAGTTATAAATGTACAAATTATTTTTACACAGCATTTTTATCATGGAAAGTTCTAGGAGATTATTAAGTAATATAACTCAGATGTTCTAATTATAATGTAAGAAAAAGTATCCAACTAATTATCTAATGGTTACTGTTATTAAATCAGTATTTATTGACAAGTATTGTGTAAGAGGATTTTACTATATGAAAATTGGTTTTCGTACTTTGCTAAGCTGTTAAACCAGTAATTACCATATTGGAAATTAATTGCACATTTTATTACTATTTATCAAATATATGTTTCATAGTATTAACAAATAGTATATAGAAATGTTTTGAGTATGGAAGTGGACGGATATAGGAGTAGAGGTAAACCGAAAAAGGCGAAAATGGATTGTGTGAAAAATGATTTGTACAAAAGGTAACACTGAGAGAGAGAGTGGAAGACGAAAACATTTTGTGCCGACCTTATTTAGGTGGGATGAGGGTAAGAAGATGATAATGTGTTTAATAATATTATTAAAAATCTATACCTTACAAACGTGACACTGGTAACTTTTTTCAAAGCACGGGCCACAGATGCTGTGCCCATCCACGCATAGGTGGATGGGCGGCTTCATGTACTTATTGCATTTTGTACAGGTTAAATCTTTGATTATGCTTTCGTAGTGTTCCGTCTCCAGCAGTGTGCTTAGTACTACTGTAATCAATAAAAAACAACGATTTTCAGGTATTAATACGTCATGTAAACATTGGAGTCTTGAGTATATCGTCATTATTTAAAAAAATACTATTATATTGTGTTTTTGAAACGAACTTTAAAAATGGCACCTCTGAAATAGACTACTTTTTCATTTTCTTGCATTATCATCCGATATTGGGCTGTTCATAATTTAAGCATCATAATGTTAATTAAAAATAAATTACAAAATTCTGCCCGAATAGATAGAGCGAAAGCGAGATAATTAAAATGATGTAATAAAATTAAAAATGTCGTCTCTTGGAACTAATAAATCCTCTAAAGGTAAGATTTTTGAGTTATTTATAGACAAACTGAACAAGCTAATGTCATCTATTAATCTCCAATGGACCTTCATTTTACATTACGTTTGGGATTCTTGATAGCTGAGTAATTTTACTTACAGACAGACTTAAGACGCTTAAGTGAAATAAAAATTCATTGCAATTTTACGCACTTGTTCTTTTAGTATATCTATAAAATAAAACTAGTTCACTATGAAATAAAATATTTTATATGTCTAACATTTGGTATGAAATATTTTTACAATCCCGTGATAAAACTTTTTTTTTTGTAATTTCTCAAAGATTTATGACTCTTGTTCTAACATTTCAATATCTGATTTATTTTGTATCAATTTCATTAATTTTACTATAAATATGATCTGAAAATTAGACGAAAAGTAAGTTTGCTGGATATTATAAAATCTATAAAGACGTTAATAGAAAAAGAACATATGTGCAGTTAACACGCGACAGACTTGAAACCTTAAAAAATGATATAAGATTCATATGAATGATAATGTATATGACGTTATTCTTTCGCAAATTAAATTCTGTAGATGTACTGTTTGTCTCTATTTAAAATCACTTTTTCTTTTCATCGAATTTCAATTTACAACGAAGCTTAAGAAGATTTTGCTTCAAAATCTGAGAATCGTAATAAATCTTGAAAACATTCAAATACAATTTATGATGAATCGAAAATGAATTTGAATTCATTGAACACAAAAGTCGAATAACCGAATATTACTTAAATAAGACAGCATTAGTTATAATGATAACAAGCGTTCATGAACTCCATGCCTTCTCTTGGGAGAACTCTACCTGCATTTACAGACTGGTATGCTTTATACAAAATGACAGGTATGTTAATGGGTAATTATTTTCTTACTTAAAAAGTTATAGTTCAAGGTTATTCGTGAACTTCTGTTATTGTCGCTACTGGTCGTCGACTAGCCAAACAAAAGAATGCGGCAGTATCGATCCAAATAACAAGTACGCACACTCGATGACGCTGTATTGCGGCCATCACATGATCACGCTAATTAAAATACGTTCTAATATACAATTACAATATGTATATTATATCTACGATACTATAATTATATTTTTATCGTATTGTAGAAGAAATATTGGTAATAAAAAAATACAATGTAGTAAAAAATTAAATTAATTAAACTTTATTCCAAGGAATGGTAACTGCTCACTACATCTAGCACTCACTTCTTAATTTTGTAATTGGGAATCCAAGTCCTCGAATCAATGTAAATTTTCCAAGCTGATTTAATTCAATGAATTATTTTCAATTATACCAGTAAAACCACTGCCTAGTAACATTTCTATTTTAGGTAAAATACCTATGAAGTTTCTATGTAATTTATTTTACAGAATAAAACACACTACTTTTTCGTATCACAACCGTTATCCAGACACATTCCAGAGCTTACAAATTTATAACGCAGACGCTAGGTAACTAATAATAAACTAACTTTTTCTCCCCGCCGGCGACGTCGTAGATGACATTCTGAAAATAACTCCCCGGACTCCACAACAAACGTAACTAGACCGCGTCAAAAACGAAATTACACTTCGTAAACACTCCTCGATTCACATGTATAGGTACGGAATGATTATAATGTAATCGCACGGCCATTATTAGTGATAAGGAATATCTCGACCGTAATTATGGTAACGTGGTTAGGTGTCGGTGACACAACTGTGGTCTATATTTATGCGACAAGGTTACGGAGGGCCGTGCCGCGTCGCTGTGTCCGTTTGGCCATTGCGCTCGTCTACACAACCGTCTATACATATGACATATTTACGTACGACATTTATAATTAACCGCCGACAATATACAACGGACTAATTATTTTATTTCCGCATATCTTGTACACTCATAATAAATATCGATATTGATGTATTTATAAATAGGGAAATATCAAACAACTTACATGGATTTATATTTTCAGTTTCATACCGATGTTGAACCGAATTGGAGAGCTTATTGGACATTATAGTTTTACAACCTCGGCAATTGTGACGCAATTTCCAAAATTTCACAGAGTCACTATAAAATAATTTGTATGATACAATTCATATTGTTTAAAAAATAAATTAAACTATCCACGATTTTTAATATAACCATCAATTCTGTTTTGCTTTTGTACGAAACGTTAATAAATTATGAAATATGAATACAGATCAGAATAATTAAATATTTGTATTAATTCCTCATTTTATTATTAACTAGTCTCAGCCCGCGACTTCGTCCGCGTGGAATAGTTACTTGAGGCTAACGCTAACACGAAGCGGAAACTCTCGGAAGAGAAGAGAAAAGAAAACGATTTTGAAACTTTCTTCATTGGTGCTCCGCTCCTATTAGTCTTAGCGTGATGATATATAACCTTCCTCGATAAATGAGCTATATAACACTAAAATATTTTTTCAAATCGGACCAGTAGTTCCTGAGATTATCCCCTACAACTTCACAAATTCACAAACTTTACCTCTTTATAATATTAGTATGGATTTAATATTTTAAAGCTTATTCTTATTACTGATAATTATTGAAGTATATTATGATATTAAAGTGATCAAGAAGTACTAATTAACAGTTCTGTTCTGTTCGGACACGTCATTATATATTGCAAGTTATAATCTTTATTTACCTGGCTGTCGAGAATTTTAATATAGATATCATAACACGCATATTATGTATCGATTACGCGCGGATTATAACGACTTTTGTCTGATAAACCTTATCATAGAAAATGCCGCAGTGCATTTACGTAAATCAATTATCAGGTAATTATTCATTTAATATATTTGACGTTATGGGTTTCTATTTGTGATTCGATTACAGAAATCGAAACGTATTCTATAATTCATAGATTTCACTGTTTTTCCACTTTTCAATTTAGATACAAGATTTTATGCTTCTTAGTTATTTCTCAAAGTGTTGAAAGATTGAGAGCATTTTACCGCGATAAAACCTCAACTAGTTTTTGGTAAAAGTCTTTGATATTCGAATTCAGGAAACAGCGATTAAAGTTATGATTAGAAAAACCATTTTTATACAAGAAATATAATATAATAAATAATATATTAGGTCTTTACCTATGAAATTGCCGTTTTGTATGAAAAAATTTCAAGGATTTTTTTTCATGTATTTTTTATTTGTATTAATCGAAGTAATCACCCATGCAATCAATGCATCTTTGCCAACGCAGTGGCAGTTTATTGATGCCCTTCTTAAAGAAATCAGCTGGACGGGAGGCAACAAATTCTTCAAAGGCATTTTGTACTGCCTCTCGGGTATTGAATTTTTTTCCCGCCAAGGAGTTATCCAAATTCTGGAAAAAGTAGTAGTCTGTAGGCGCAAGGTCTGGTGAGTAGGGCGGATGACGGAGAACTTCCAACCCCAGTTCTTGCAACTTGGAGACCGTCTGCTGTGCAGTATGAGGTCGCGCGTTGTCGTGCAGGAGCAGCGGAGACGAGCGATTGACCAATGCTGGTTGGAGATGTGCCAGCTTCTCCATCATTGTGTTCAGTTCTTCACAGTACACATCTGCAGTAATGCTCACCCCGTTTGGTAAGAAGCTGTGATGAATCACACCGGCGCTAGACCACCAAACAGTGACCATCACTTTTCTAGGGGTAAGTTTTCGTTTAGGGCACTGTTTAGGTGCTGAACCAGGATCCAACCAACTTGCTAAGCGGTGGCGGTAATCAAAGAGAATCCATTTTTCATCGCAGGTAACAATGCGGTTCAAAATTCCTTCATTTGTGTGTCTGTTGAGCAGTGCAAGGCACGTCTAGACGCGTACTCCGCGCTGGCGATCATTGAGTTCGTGGGGCACTCATTTGTCAAGCTTTTATACCTTGCCAATTTGACGCAAATGGACCAATATTGTTTTGACGCTAACGCCGAAAGTTCCTGCTAATTCAATCGTAGATTGTGTATCATCAGCTTCCACAATCGCCTTTCATTCGTCATTGTCGACCAAACTCTTAGGACGACCGCGAGGTTCACTTTTCAGGTCGATATTCCCAGAACGGAAGCTAGCAAACCAATAACAGGTGGTGCGTTGGTTTGTAGTGTTTTAGCTCCGTAAACGTCGTTGATGTTGCGTGCCGCTTGTGCCGCGTTGCTGCCATGACGGTACTCATATTCTATAATTACTCGAATTTTTAACGTATCCATGATGACAAAAAGACTGAAATGCGACGAAAATGTAACACTAATCAATAAACAAATGACTACATTTGGAAAAAGAATTCCATGTTTTTAAAATAAAATTAATTTGAAATTAGAATTCTTAGCCAAACAAAAATTTTTTTGATTTGAAATAGCCAGTACTGCAGAACGGCAATTTCATAGGTAAAGAAGACCTATTATATTCTTTAAAGATACCTTCATTTATTTTACTTTCGAAATTGTTGATGTTTAAAGCATTGAGGTGTCCATACGAAAAGAAATTATTTTATTTACGGTACACGATAGGTATTTTTTGCGTATTGTCACATGATGTACTGAGGATAGCCTCTACTCATAAAAAAGTGGCTGTGTACTTATGACCACACAATAGAAGTGACAACTTATAATAAATACATGCAAATTAAAGTTTATACAGATTTAACAATATTTATATGTAAATAAATAATACATAGTATTATTTAAACAAGCACATTATATAAACCTGAAAGTATATTTAAATAAAAACCTAATTATTCGAATTATACACTCCTTGTAAAATAGCAATTGTTTTTGATGACAATTGGAGCGGAGTAAACACGACGTAAATGACTTTTAAATTTCAATGCGTTTAAAAAAGTTTTCGTTTGTGTTATAATATCAGAAATATCATATTTAATCTGTAGTCTGAGAAAATAACCAAAACATTACCACCATCTTGAAAGTCATCTCTTTATGTAATAACAACTGACAGGTAACTTGAACAAGTTTATCCACATTACTATGTTGTTGTTGTTCTTAGTTATAAACTTTTAGATATTCTTCAAACCTATTGACATGAAGTTAGTATATATTTTATAAATCATCGTTTAATATATTATAGATAGATCTATGGATAGTCTTTGTATCAAATGTCTTGTTATGTAGTAGAAACATTTTATAGGTGGTACAGCCACGCTAAAGCTATTACTGGTTTCAATATAACGGGTCGGCTCGTCCGGGATACGACCACCTGACCCACAGAAACAGCGACGTCAAGTAACAGTGCTTGCATTGTTGCGTTTCATACGGTCTGTGAGAGTGCCGGGGGCTCAGGTGACCCACCTGTTCGTATGCCTCCTCATTAAAAAAAATGCTCCGTAAGTATCACGGAAAACGCTATCCAAATTTCGATTCAAAAATTTATATCAGAGAGAATTTTGTATAATCAAACTCCAATAAGAACGTTAGCTACAAAAGAAAACTGTTTCTAAACATTTTTGGGATGCCAATAAATGAGGAACAACATTTCTAGTGTCCGTATAAGTAGCAGAATCTCTACAAGCACTACTAGAATATGTATAGTCGGAAGAAAGTTGTTACACTAAAAACACTAGCTTTTTTATTCTCTATCGATGTTGAGAAGCATGGTTTTGATAGCAAAACAGTGCACATAACTATAATAATCTTTAAATAAATATTAACTTTTAAACCTTTTTGTAAAGTATATTATATTCTCAACTGTTTCTTGTTAAAGTTATTGTACAACGCGTATTTTATTTTGCTCCAGTATGTTAAGATACATGATACAGCCATTAACTCTCGAAATATTACAAGTTTAGATACGAATTTGCTGCTAAATGAAATATTAGAATTGACAAAAATATCTTGAAATTCCTATAGAATAAAATGCAACAGGTGTTAAACATTGAAAACGAAATATTAAGGTTGTCATTATTGTAGTATTTCAAAGGATTTTTTTATATACAAGAGTTATGTTATCATTATAATTGCAGTTTTAAAACACCTCTGAGTCAAATGATCAATTTCCTTGTAACTTCTGTGGTCATTATGCCCATCGATAGGGACTATCTATCGCACCCATTTCAACTCGGATCTATTCCGTCCAATTCGTGAAATGTCTGAGATCGGTCGCCACTAATTGCGGTATAAATTTCGAGGGATTTGTGGTTGCTATTGGATGGCCTTTGGTAATTTTATAGGGTCAGTAATAAATAATATATAACCCTTTGTCATTCGGTTTGTCAGTAGCTTACTAGTTCAATTTATATTGTTGCTTACGTTGGTAACTGCGATGACTTTAAAGAAAATATAATTCTTATTTTCTATAAAACATCAAGAACCTGCCAACACACGGAAGGCGATTCTTGCAGAAAATTTGCACTGCAGTAGCAATAAATAATTTTCTTTATTCGCAGTACTTGCTATTATATACACTTTGTTTTTTTCTTTTCTCATTTGCTTGTATTGTACTGTATCTAAAATTAAATTGTCTTCCCCGTCCATTTATAACACTCTAAATGAATTGCATTGCATAACTATTAGAATGTTTAAATTATTTAATAGTGATTTCTTTTATCAAATAGAGAGATCTTATTCATATTTATTACTAGATGATGCCCGCGGCTCTGCATACGCTTTTTAAATTGTAATTATTAAGATTGTAAGAGTATAGAATTATATAAATGCTCTTTCAAATACATTTGTGAGTTAATTGTACTAAGCCTATAATTTTCGCGCAAGTGTAGACAGTGTGTTAACAAAGGTCTCTATCCTGATAAACGATATGATAACTTACAAAATAGAAACAAACAAACCTTGATATTTATATAGTCGATGTGTAAATAATAACAATGTGTCGGATGGGATTTGCCATCAGTAATATTTTAGGAACTTTAATCCATTATATAACCCTGATTTTTCAATTACATACAAACAGTAGAACATAAGAAACCTGTAATAAAAATTGCCAGGTATACATCTATAGTCATATATATCATGTCTATTAATATGTCTTAAAATTGTATTATATAGGAATAGTATGCGCACACTGTCAATATAATTCAGTTTTTGCTCCCATATAAAAAGTAATAGCTTGATTATATTCTAAGCGTTTTAATTGTTTACATTTGCGATATGTTGCAAATACTTAATACTTATAATTAATATCGTGTTTATCTTAACTTATATTTGCCAAAAATATTGTATTATCATTGTCTAAGCCTCTTTGGTGCCAGTGAAATTCCTGTCAAAATTGGCCCAACAATTTCGGAGATCACCCGGAACAAACAGACACGGACAAAAATTTTAAAAACATTTTTTTTGTTATCAGTACGTTATCTCATAATATCCATTTAATAAAAAGCTGTTACTTGGACAGTACAAACAGACACTTTAATTTTATTGTATGTATAGTTTTTACTTACAGATAGTAAAACTCAACCAACGCTGTTACTGAACAAATGTGAAATACTTAACTTATAGGTATTTCTCAACGAAATTATTAACGGAATGGGCCTATTAGACTGTTACAAATACACTTCTAATTTATATCTGAAGTTTTAGAAGCATTTTGAAGTTGAAGCTTAGTGATATTCCCTTAGATGTTAAATCGAATGACGTTTATTGAAATACTAGAATGAATACAGACTAATTGAAGGAGCATTCTTTTAGTATTCGTTTTAGTAGGTTAGATATATAACCATGTTTCGGTAGCTGTTCTTAAGTAAGAAAGCTTTTGTTTTGGTTAAGCTAATTTGGGGTAAAAATACTAAAAGATGTAGTTCATTTTGTCAGTAGTAATAATATAAACAAAATATATAAATCACTACGTGTAAGGTATACATATAATCCACGGCAGAATGTTTGATAAATTCATTTGCAAACGTTTCGCTTCCCGTTTCATGTGCCCAGTGACGAGATCGAACGGTTTTTATTTGTAATTTTCGTCGTTGCCAGACTCTGTGTTAATGGAAGCGTTATTCTATTTTAACATTTTATATTGGTACTAGCTGTATCCGCGGTTAAATCCTCGTGGAATTTCATGTACAAAAACGTACGTTTTTTAATACTTTATAGGTCTCTAGGGTTTCACTACAAACTCACCAGTTGTTAAATAACGATTGTCTATGATGGTAAACATGCCAATCCTAGAGAGACTGGCTCTAAAGTGTGGCTGCCAGAATACATCTATATGTGCTTGGCGACAGATATTTAACATTTGTGCGGTATATAGCTTGGCAAATTTCTAAGACTTGTGAACGGTTTTTCGAAACGCAGCGTGATCCTACCGGTTATTCCGGGCGCGCTCACATTTTGAACGTACATATGTACACTTTGAAAGACATAGCGTGGTATTCCAAACAATAGTTACCCGTGCCTCAGATACGTGCTTATTTGTGTTTGTATTTGTATTGAACAACTCGTCAGAACTAATAATATAATTGCTATCGAATTTTAAAGGTAAGTTAAATGTCCTAACAAAATTTCGAATGTCGAGGTGTTTCTTTGAAATTAAATATATCGAGTTTTAATCATCAAAGGCATGCAAAGTGTAGAATGTAATTTATTAATACGTTAATGGTGATTCTTATAGATAACAATGTTTTTGTGGAAGGTCAAACTTTACTTTCTATTATGAATAATGTTTTATGAATTGACTTGAATTAACATAAATTAATATAATATTTACATACTAGCTGACCCTGCCACTCGTCGCTGTGGCTCGGGTATTATATCATTACATATTGATAAGAATTCATAATTGTTGTTGAAAATATGACCAATAAACATCACTCAACGTTTTTTTTAATATAAAAAAAACTACTTTTTGTGACTTAAATATAAAAGTTAGACATATGCTGTCGGTGACTTGTTTGTAGGCATTATTAAGCTCTACAACTTTTCTCTAGAACTCAATCATTTATCTCTCACCGTTAAGTTAGCGCTCGTAAGAAACGTTTTCGTTCGACCGAGTTTTCTCCGACTTTGCAAATCTGATTTTCACAAAGAGTCTTTTCATTTTTCTGGTTAATGTATAGCCTATGACACTCACAAATAACGTGGATTTATATTGATAAAATAATTTTCAAAATCGGTTTAGTAAGTCAGATATTACCTGCAGCACACTCTGAGTGTGCTGCGTGGGAGGAGCAACGTCGCACTCTGGCTGCGGCGGTAGGGCAAGATCTGTCACAATTTAATTCTTTAGCACAGTAATGTTTAAATGTAAAAAAAAGTAATGTAATGTAAATATTATAAAATTAGCTTTAACAATATTGTAAAGGTTCTGAATAGATACAATTAGGGAACAATAAGATCTTAAATAATCATTATTATTTAGGAAACAAATA
Organism: Antheraea pernyi; assembly: GCA_015888305.1. NCBI lineage: Eukaryota > Metazoa > Arthropoda > Insecta > Lepidoptera > Saturniidae > Antheraea > Antheraea pernyi. The sequence goes on along the minus strand of MU159418.1, from coordinate 3,432 downwards.
CTTCGAAAATTTCAGTTAGCTGTTAATACTCACTGGATGCTTCAAAACCCTTTTCCAGAGACGCTATTGTTGGATATTTATAAGGTTTATTACAAAATGAAAACTGTTTTTGTTCATTAATAATTTGTTAACATTATTTTATTGTATAATAAATAAAAAACATTTTATAAAAATATTCTAAAAAAAAAATAACCTGAATGTTATTGACCATAGTTAGGTACCTTTAGGTTTGTCATAAATCTACCAACACTATACGTTTTCTATTCGATTTTGAACAGTCTTCTGGTGTATCTTCGAAGTCCAAGATCCAATGTTAATTAAATTATAACGGGACTCCCTTGAAAATATCTCCTTTCTTATATTACGTATTTTCCCAATCGGTTTAAAAACAGCGAAGTTCCGAGGTAATAAATATTAAAAATTATGCAACCGAATTGAGAATCTCTTGCTTTGTGAAGTCTGTTAAAATGGTCTAGTGTTGCTTTAGATATTCGTTATCGAATTAATTATAACGATTCTATTCAATATACTAGGCTGTGCCCGCGACTCCGTCCGCGTGGAACGTAATGTAATATAAACAATGACTAATAATATCATCTGAATGTAGTAAGTCCATTTACATATCTACTTTTCTCTAGTACTTAAGTCGCATTGTCATTAAAATTACATTAACTTTTGATAGAGTGCACCGATTTGAATGAAACCAAAATTAAATGTTATTCGAGGATATGCTTTATGATTTCATTGGTAAGGTTTTATCGTGAACGCAGCACTTTAGCAATGATGCGTGTTCAAACAAACAGACAGACAGACAAATAAATAGACAGAGAGACAAACATTTCTAAAAATGATTGAAATTTGAAACGACTTTTTTCACAAAAATCTATAAAATACAGACAGGTTACATTTACATTCTTATTAAATCTATAGATTTGATAGAATAGTTCATATCTATTATTATATAATTACTTACACATTAATAAAAATAAGTTGAGATAAAAAATGTTATTAAATTTAACAATATTCATGTTAAATAGTATAGATAATTAAGTTATAGGTATTCGTGAAAAAATATTTTAGTTCTCTATAAACATCAATTAGAGCAATGAATTCCGCGACTTAGTTACATATGTCATTGAATTGTACAATTATATTGGCTGTTAAATAAATCAATTCTTATTCTTCTTCTTACCCTTATCCCACATAAGTAGGGTCGGTACAACATGTTTGTCATGTTGTGGTATATGATTTGGCTTAATTTTTACGATCGGCTGCCTGCCTGACATCAACCCTCCTTAGGATTATTTTGTTGTACCACTGTATGTATGATTATTATTATATAGTTACGAAGTCTGATGGGTTCTTTTAACCTTAAAATTTTTCGTTCCGGTTAAAAACGAAGTTCTTCCAGATTATGGTTTGCATGCTATATTGCCGTTTTTTTTTCAGGATTCGTGGTTTCAGATTCTTCACAGTTATAATAATATAATATTAGATATAATAAACCATTATAAAAATACAAAATATGAAAACTATAATAGAAAAATAGATGCAAATAAAATGACATGTGAATGTCATTTTTTTCAATCAATTCTTATTATATTATTTAATTTACCGAGATAAAATAACGGCACTTTACTTGGGAGTAATTCGCGGTGTAAGAGTCAGACAGTCGTATCTACATTTTCTTAATTTTACAGGAGAGCAAAAATACTTTGAAAATTCGCCTTTTCGAACTTTACCAGCTTTTTAATAGACTTAATATACAATTGACGAAAGAAAAATATATACTAATATATTAACATACTTTTAGAGCTTTGAAAAAGTTAAGGATTATTTAATTATATATGCTTACATAGACACAATACATATATATTTAAATTTCGGCTGACATACGATAGTGTGGCCCTTCATCATTTTTTTTAACTTTTGTTTTTATGCTACTTAAAATTAATTAATACGTCATTTATGATATTAAGTTTTATTTTGTGTAATAACGTATAAGCTTTTACGTTCATATGGTTCGTAGGATATTGTGAAACAAACAATATTGTAGGAAAAATAATATAATTATTGTATTTGCAAATACGTTCACGTAACTCTAACTGGTAGTAAGATAATTAAAACTAATTTAGCGGTACTCATAATACGTTTTTCTGGCTCTATTATAAGTGATTCTTATGTTATTTCGTTCTTTTGGAATTCGTGAAATATTGAATATAATGTTACCTCCTTTTGGCTCTTCATAAATGACCACATTCTGATCCGGTTTATGAAAAAATAAACGATTTTTGGATTTTTTGTAGATACGTTCATCTGGTTCTTATACCGCGAATTACTGTACATAAAAAACTCCGAACACTGAGATGGTTATAACTCATTACAATTTTTCGCCATCGTGCCAGCCAGTGAGCCTCTTAGCAGCTTGTTATACACCTGATGTTATTAAAACGCGACAACCCTAAAGAAAGTCACTGTGATAGGTTTATCCCTTGTGCATGGTGGGAGATACCATTTTATTTAATTACTGGATACAGGAGCATCACTTGATTCCGGAAAACTTACACATATCATGTCACTACTGCTTGTATTAATTACACGTGTTATATGGTAATCGCGATCTAGTCGTAAATAACTTCCATGCCTCCCACCTATAGCGCAATATCTATATAAGTAAAAATCAATTGCCGAACGTATGTAACATTACACAAATGGTCGAAGGGTTTTATTTTTTTCCTAATTCGAACTGAATCGAGTAGTTTAGTTCGATCCACTTCCGATATACATGTTAGCGTTTGTGAATCATACAATTGAAATTATATGATTCACAAACGAATATATGCATGAATAGCTTAGAATAGTTTAGCTAGGTCAGATCCCCCACAAAACGGTCTGTCGGTACACCGTGGGGTTTCAGTCCGTGCGAGTCGGACATAACCCACCCTCTCCCCCGGCAGAGTGGCGTATCCATAAGGGATTTTCCCACGTAAAAAAAAAGCTAGGTCAGATCCGGGATTTCGACAACAGCCTATGCCGAGGTGTGCCGTGCACCCTTTGAGCTAGTTGTCTGAATAAAATCGACTGAGTGCCTTAAGCGCTCGCCTTAGTAGTCCGGTGAAGCTGTAAAGACCTTGCAAGGTCAATAGCGTAGTCAGTTCGAAAAAAAAACAAAGCCGAACGTATGTAAGTGCATTATTTCAGACTGATTGTACCAGGAGAAAGTTCGTATGAAAAATAAAGGATCAATAAAATTGAATTGAATTGAAAATTTTGGATAAAAATCACCAATTAAATGAAAATATTAATCGAATTAACGTTCACTTGTTCAGTTCCCATTTTATTTAATTACATGCTTGCAGTTAAATGGAAGATTTGGCCTCATTCTCGTATTCATTCATTTGTATTTGAATTTAAAACACGCGTTGCGCAAAC
>MU159417.1:131049-207202 GCA_015888305.1 Antheraea pernyi | reverse complement strand
ACGAGGCCTAGGATGTATGTAACGCGTTCTCCCAGTAAATGCTCATTCGTTCTTTTTTTTTTCGCGAACTGACTACGCTATTGACCTAGCAAGCTCTTAACAGCTTCACCGGACTACTAAGGCGAGCGCTTAAGGCACTCAGCCGAATTTGTCTGGGCCTCATTCGCTCTTCTTTTGATGATTGCTACATCATAGTACATTTAATGTACTACAAATTAATGGTGATCCAACCCAACACAACAAAGTACCAATTGGCAAAATTAAATATAGTAGTTTTGCGCTTAGCGTGAACTATCTATTTTCTATTATTTGTGGCAAGTAGCAGTACCTCGCAAAATGAATTTAAAAATAGAACTTCTACTAATAATCCGAGCTGACAATGTGTCGCATGTGTCAATCGGTCCCTGTTCATTAAATATAATTAAAATTATCATAGGTTATATTCGTGATAATGTTAATCTGTGGTTTCAATTCTATTACGTTATTGATCTATGGTTAATATAATGTTTATCTAAAGTGAACAAGTGTAATTATTCGGAAAATAAATAACGTTCGATTTTCAAATTTATTCACAGTGTCGTGTGTTTATAATCTGTACGTTGAAATTTTAGTAAAATCAGAGAGTTACATGTAACAGTTTGAATTGAATTTTTTTAATTAATTATGTATTTTGTAGGTTATAAATCTTGTGTTTTTAACTTTTTGAACATAGACAATAATTTCAATAAATGTTTTGTTTTTAAAAACACACCTAGTTAAACTAACTTATTCATTGTTATCCTCTGTGACATTCCTTCTCTGTTTTACTGTAAATGAATGTTAAAATGGCCAAAACAGTAGCCACAGATGATATTTACAACAAAGAATACAAGAGACTAAGGAGGCTCACGAGTGATTTAGCTATAAGACAAGTATCTGTGAGTTTTTAATGTTAATAATTAATATTAAAACTGTTATAGAGTCTTACTTTAAATATAATTTTCTTTTTTCAGTCCGAGTATGGTCTCACGGAAGAACAAGTTGCAGGTAATGTATTTTATGTGAACACAAGTGATTTCCGCGGCTTTGTGCGTGTTTTCTACATAGTAATCATTTTCGGCTCTTTATTTAGATATTCATTTATAATATATAAAAGAATAACGGAAAAAGGCGGATTTTATAAAAACATTTTTGATCGGATTATTCACCACCATTTCAGTTTTAAAAAAAATCCTCGTAAAAATGAAGATGTATGCAAATTTCGTCCTAACCCTATTACTTTGTGTGGATAGGGTAGTCAGTCAAACAGTTATACTTTCATATGCATATATAATACATACACATACTCCTATCTATCATTATTGTGATCAGAGTTTGTAAAGTGCGAATTGCTTTTCCTCGTACGTTAATACGATACGTTAATGTAGTAGTACTTGCGACAATTATTTTATAAAATCACCGTATTGCATCTGATAAGTGTTTGGGAAAAAATGATACACCCAATTAAGCTTTATGATTTTTCTATAGGATCCATTTAATAGATTGTCTAATGCCCGGTTTTTGATTCACATTTATCTGTTCAGTAGCGTTATCGGTTCGATACCTTGTCAAATTGGATTTCTGAACGCATACGATAAACCTCCGTTAAACTTAACTGGCCAATCGGGGCGTTTATCTATTCTATAAGTTTTATGACATTTTAAATAGTTTTTAATATCTTGACAATGACATGAAAAATTCTGTATTTAAAATAATTAAATTTATAAGTAAATAAAAGTAAAACATCTACTACTCTCCAAAGTATTTTTTAATCATAATATTACTACAATAAGTTAAGAATTAAAATAATAAAACAAATTTATAACGCTCTTTCTTAAAAAGAGACATCTAGTGAACATCAAAAAACTAGTTATGGGTCTCATAGTTATTTAATAACTCGTGTACTCAGAAACGCAATGACAGTTTATCTTATGGATAACTTTTTTGAGTCAATAACTAATGATAGTTTAACCGAGTACCTCAGAAACCGGACGTGAATCGATTACTTTATTATATTAATAATTCAATTACAGAATTCAAAGAAGCGTTCATGCTCTTCGATAAGGATGAAGATGGAACGATCACGATGGCAGAACTCGGGGTGGTTATGAGATCGCTTGGTCAGAGACCGTCAGGTAAATAAATGTCGTAACAATATATTACTGAATTATTTGTATTCAGGTGGGAAGGACACGCGATATGAAAATATGGACATCTTTGTTTACGAAGCACGAATTTAAACTTTACCTAATCTAAGCAGACGGAACTCAAGAACCAAAAACTCAAGACACTTAGTATCCATCCCTGGAATTATACATTTCTGTCATATTAGCACATACACGTACACTCACTCGCTTTGGAATACGCAAACACACATCATGCCTAGACATATACTTTCTCACACTCTTACATTTATTTAGTTTTTAATAGGTCTTAATCTTCTTAAAATTTAATTTCCTCGAGATGTTAAATTTTAATTTTATGTCCAAGTTTAATCAGTTAAGTCAATCTGTAATCATCTATTTAAAGCCATAATACTTAAGGTTAATATTTTCTAAAGAATTTTAGAAACAAAGATATTTATATTGTATTATATCATTATTAAAAAAAATTTTCAATAACAAATTATAGAACAACGCCATCTGTTAAATATTCAGGAAAGTATTGTTATGGTGGATATGACTCATATTTTATAGAGATGGTGGTACTATATTTTTGTGTACGTATTTACAAGTTTTTATTTAGCTCGCAATGGTTATTTGAATAAATGCTTGTTTTTAAGAATAACATTTAAAATATTAATTTGTTTTTAACTATTTTCAAAACTGTCGTTGTTACGGATTTTTCTATTATATTTAATACTGAAATGGGTTTCAATTATCTAGAACTAAATATACATAAATAAACAAACAAAACACAAGTAATTTCTATATCATAAGATATTTATAATTGTTCACACAGGCGGCGATTGCTTTCACGGGTGCTTGCCAAGTGCCCTGTGAATTTTAGGTGAGGCTAATTATAGTCTCTCAATATCTCTATAGTAATTTGTTAAAATTATATATTATGTAGTGTACATTTTACCCTTTTGTGTATAATGTAGCATAATTTACACTCTAAACATACAAAGCGTTCTTTATTAAAATACATAAACTACATATAAAATACTCAAAACCAATTATATGGAGAACATGAACTTTATGCAAAACGTACCAAAATATTTGATACAAAATGTAAACAATAAAGAGACAAGTTTTCACTCAACTGTTCTGAAGTTGCAGCGAATACTGCGCATGTCTATTAATATAAAAATCACCTTCGGCACTTCCCTTCTTTCTCTTACAACTCGCTAAAACTTATTTTGTACATACACTGTTTGTATATACACTCTTTGGATAACGTATTTATATATTGCCATGTGGAATTTAATTGTTCTTGTATGAATTATGGAGTATTTACAACTGTAGCCTCTAAATAGTTATTCGATTTCCCGCCAAAATAAACTTCTTGCTCATCGTTAGTGATTCTCAACCTGCCAAGATGAAATAGTTGATAAGATGAGATGAATATATACTATTTATATGTTTTTCAATTACTCACTAAAATTATCACAAAATCGATAAGCGCGAGTTTGTATTTTAGATTATTATTTATTTAGTGTTATTGTTATACAACATTGCTATTTTAAATGTATATTTAATGTAAATGTATACAAAATTAAATTAGTCAATCATGATATTGATGAGCAACAGTGACCCTTTTTTGTAATAATTGTGAATTCTGTAGTTACAGTTCTTTTTTTTCGTTCAAATTTAATATATTCTGTGTTTATCGTAAAAGCGCTTTATGTATAAAAAAATAAAAGCAGATTGTTAAATTTACTTGCAATTTTTTTTTCAACATTATCAGGTAATTCGTTAGTGTAAACGTTTTTTCTGAAATTAATTAATGCCCTAGACTAGGATTGTGGAGAGTAATATTAATGTCAACTTATTTTGTATTCGGGCGTTTATCTATTCTATAAGTTTTATGACATTTTAAATAGTTTTTAATATCTTGACAATGACATGAAAAATTCTGTATTTAAAATAATTAAATTTATAAGTAAATAAAAGTAAAACATCTACTACTCTCCAAAGTATTTTTTAATCATAATATTACTACAATAAGTTAAGAATTAAAATAATAAAACAAATTTATAACGCTCTTTCTTAAAAAGAGACATCTAGTGAACATCAAAAAACTAGTTATGGGTCTCATAGTTATTTAATAACTCGTGTACTCAGAAACGCAATGACAGTTTATCTTATGGATAACTTTTTTGAGTCAATAACTAATGATAGTTTAACCGAGTACCTCAGAAACCGGACGTGAATCGATTACTTTATTATATTAATAATTCAATTACAGAATTCAAAGAAGCGTTCATGCTCTTCGATAAGGATGAAGATGGAACGATCACGATGGCAGAACTCGGGGTGGTTATGAGATCGCTTGGTCAGAGACCGTCAGGTAAATAAATGTCGTAACAATATATTACTGAATTATTTGTATTCAGGTGGGAAGGACACGCGATATGAAAATATGGACATCTTTGTTTACGAAGCACGAATTTAAACTTTACCTAATCTAAGCAGACGGAACTCAAGAACCAAAAACTCAAGACACTTAGTATCCATCCCTGGAATTATACATTTCTGTCATATTAGCACATACACGTACACTCACTCGCTTTGGAATACGCAAACACACATCATGCCTAGACATATACTTTCTCACACTCTTACATTTATTTAGTTTTTAATAGGTCTTAATCTTCTTAAAATTTAATTTCCTCGAGATGTTAAATTTTAATTTTATGTCCAAGTTTAATCAGTTAAGTCAATCTGTAATCATCTATTTAAAGCCATAATACTTAAGGTTAATATTTTCTAAAGAATTTTAGAAACAAAGATATTTATATTGTATTATATCATTATTAAAAAAAATTTTCAATAACAAATTATAGAACAACGCCATCTGTTAAATATTCAGGAAAGTATTGTTATGGTGGATATGACTCATATTTTATAGAGATGGTGGTACTATATTTTTGTGTACGTATTTACAAGTTTTTATTTAGCTCGCAATGGTTATTTGAATAAATGCTTGTTTTTAAGAATAACATTTAAAATATTAATTTGTTTTTAACTATTTTCAAAACTGTCGTTGTTACGGATTTTTCTATTATATTTAATACTGAAATGGGTTTCAATTATCTAGAACTAAATATACATAAATAAACAAACAAAACACAAGTAATTTCTATATCATAAGATATTTATAATTGTTCACACAGGCGGCGATTGCTTTCACGGGTGCTTGCCAAGTGCCCTGTGAATTTTAGGTGAGGCTAATTATAGTCTCTCAATATCTCTATAGTAATTTGTTAAAATTATATATTATGTAGTGTACATTTTACCCTTTTGTGTATAATGTAGCATAATTTACACTCTAAACATACAAAGCGTTCTTTATTAAAATACATAAACTACATATAAAATACTCAAAACCAATTATATGGAGAACATGAACTTTATGCAAAACGTACCAAAATATTTGATACAAAATGTAAACAATAAAGAGACAAGTTTTCACTCAACTGTTCTGAAGTTGCAGCGAATACTGCGCATGTCTATTAATATAAAAATCACCTTCGGCACTTCCCTTCTTTCTCTTACAACTCGCTAAAACTTATTTTGTACATACATTGTTTGTATATACACTGTTAGTAACATCGACGCGCAAAAAAATTAAAACAATCCCAATTTTTTTAAATAAAAAAAATCATATCAAAAAATCTACACGTGAATGACAAAATCGGACAATGGGGATAGATTCAGAACATTTGAATCGTCATATTTCTGAGAAAATTTTTTAAAGGAGGATTTCATTGCAGACCAATGTAACATTGTTGTAATGCTTTTTCTAAGTCCGCTTGTATAGCTATCATTTTCGACTTTAAAATCTATTGGCCGGCACTTATAAGTGGGTTCCAAGAGCCTTAGAGCCTTAGCTAGGTTTAATGTGTTTTCGTGTTTAGTGTGTTCGTCATTTAACATCAGGCGAGACTGTGGGCAAATATTAAAACCTGTAGTACATTATTAAAAAAAAATTTGTAGATTATCTTGCAGAAAATCGTAGGAACTCAAATTGTTAGTACACCAGAAGTAATTAACGTTAGGGTTTGAAAAATGTTGAAATATAAATAATATCATTATCATCAGCTTGTATATAGAAACACTGCATTTTTTTTATATTATAGGATGCAAACGAACAGACGGGTCACCTGATGGTAAGTGATCACCGCCATCCGTAAACATTAGCAACACCACGGGAGTCGCAAGTGCGTTGCCAGCCTGTGTTTGGGGGGAGGGATTTATTTGTTACGACAAATACGTAAACAAAGAGAATGAAAACAAATAGTTGAAAATTGTCAGTTTGAAATGTCAAAATTAATTGTCATCCACCATCTTTTCTTATCAAACTTGCCAAAAAAATTATATAACAGTGCCATCTAGGGAGTGGATTGATAACCAAAAATAGACGAGCCTTTTCCAAACAAATCGGATTCTGAGAAGTGAAAATAGTGTGTCTACTATTGGCATCTGTCTGAAAGAAGGTATGGACGTAATCACCACGCCGGCTCACGACGTATTGGCGATTTTAAATACCGAGAAATCTGCAGTACTATATATTTTCCCCATATATGATGTTACTACAATGCAAGAATATTTCTCAGGTGCAAGTTGCCTCACGATGTTTTCCTTCCCCGTCTGTGGAAAGCATTACTAATTTGAATTAGTAAATGTACGTGATTCGTGATACGTACGTATTCAACCAGTCCAACCGCCCACCACGACTATTATATAAATACTAGCGGGCCTGGCGGACGTTGTCCTGCGTTGACAATTTTAAAAATATAGATAAATTATACTTAAACTTTCCTCATGAATCACTCTATCTACTGGTGAAAACCGCATGAAAATCCGTTCAGTAGTTTTTGAGTTTATCGCGAACAGACAAACAGACAGACGCTGCAGAGGGCTTTGTTTTATACTATGTAATGTTTATTTTTTATACCATTGGAGGCAAACGAACATGCGCGTCACCTGATGGTAAGTGATCACCACCGTCCATAGGCACTAACAAAACCAGGGAAGTCGTTAATGCGTTGCCAGACTGTGTTTGAGGGAGGGCACGAGGAGAGAGGTTGGGAGTGAGGAACGGGGAGGAGAGGGGCCGGGAGGGGGATGCGAGGTGGGCCTCTGGCACTCTCATTGACTTAACGAAACACAACAATGCAAGCACTGTTACTTCACGTTGGCTTGCTATGAGAGGGTGGTACTACTCCGGGCGAACAGACCCATTCGTGCTGAAACCAATAATAGCTTCAACGTGGCTCTACCGCCTACAAATGATAAAGAATATCAATATTGAAAATAAAAAACAATGACACTACGTGTTTGAGTGGGTCCGCAATCCGGGGGCGCTGCAATCGGGTTCAAGGATTTTTAAGATTTTTTGCGTTGGGGAATATAATTAAAACCGGTATTAACGGACTGGGCGCTTTCCGATACAAAATACACATAGGAGTTGTTGAGATATGTATGCTTGGTACACATATATGTTTCAACAACTCTTATATGTATGAATAGTTTAGCTTTAACTTAGGTTAGCTTTGATAGGTCGCGAATTGCATGAACAGGCAACAGCCAAGCCGAGGTGTGCCGTGCACCTTTGAGCTGGTTGCCAAAACAAAAATCGGCTGAGTGCCTTAAGCGCTCGCCTTAGTAGTCCGGTGAAGCTGTTAAGACCTTGCTAGGTCAATAGCGTAGTCAGTTCGATTCGGACTGGGCGCAGACGAAGTTGTGCGGGTCAGCTAGTAATAATATTGCACTGTAAATTCATAATGCAGTAAACCGTAAAAATCGATAAAAAAAAATCGACACGGTAACCTATACAAACCTACACCTACATATACACCTACTGTCTTTATAGAATTAAATATGTATTATAAATTGGAAATGTTCCAAAATGTTGTAGTATGTCAATATGAATAATAATTTTAAACAGTAATCACGATATTTTTGTATGCGGAAGGCGACACGTTTTTATTTTAGTATGACTTCATTAATAGATAATTCTGAAATCATTTTGGCTTAAATTGAACCTAGAACAATGTGAAAGGGAAATCTTTAGTATTTATTTTTTTACTACAATAACAACTTGTTGCTAGGCTTACAAATAATTATTATAATCAAAATTAGTAGAGTCCTCGCCATACTTTTTGGCTACTCTGAACTTAGTAATGCAGAACACTAATTTAGGTATAACAACGTATTATATGTATGTATAACGTGTTGAAGGAGGAAGAGTCATGTTGTAGCTATTACTGGTTTCAGCATGAATGGGTCGGCTCGTCCGGGGTAGTACTACCCTCTCACAGAAAACTGACGTGAAGTAATAGTGTTTGCATTGTTGCGTTTCGTTCGGTCAGTGAGAGCGCCGGAGGCCCATTTCCCTTCCCCGTCCCCTCTCCCTCTCCTCCATCCCCTCTCGCCCCAAACACAGGCTGGCAACGCACTTGCGACTCCTCTGGTGTTGCAAGTGTCTATGGACGGTGGTGATCACTTAACATCAGGTGACCCATCTGCTCGTTTGCATCCTATGATATAAAAAAAACATCGAAACAATTGTGGGATAAATAATTGTCTATTATAGGATAAATAATTGTCAATTGTGGGATAAATAATTGTCAATTTAAGATTCATATAATATAACATATAAAACTTTGTATTACATTCTAGACTATATTACGCGTAAACCCTACCTTATTGCTATATTCAGAACGGGCAAAAAGATTAACGAAGGCTGTATATATGCACAGACAGACAAAAGTATAAACTGTAGGCCCCGGCGAGATTCGAACTCACGATCTCCTGTTTACTAGACAGGCGCTTTAACCAACTAAGCCACGGCGCCGACGTACGTATTGTTGAAAATTTGTATCGGTTTCAGCAGTTTACTATGAAAGTAAGCTATTTTTTTTTAAATTGTTTACAATTTTCATATTAGATTATTGTTTACACAAGTGAAATTCGATTGAAAAAGAAAAACGGATTCAATAAGCTGGAGTGTATTTAAATAATCGTGTACTATTATTATGATTCTCTTAGCTAAATTGTATCAACCAAATAATATTGAATTATTTATGAGGGGACAAATGGACAAACAAGTTTTCGTACTATAAGCCCATTATAATGTTACATTGTTATTATCTTCTGAGATAAGAACGCATTGGCGTAAACAACGGGTTATATTTAAGTACTTGAATCTTAAGTTTTTATAACAGTTATATGTTGGGATAAGTTGTAAGATTATCATGTAGGCGCATCTACAGGTAAATATTATCGTACACACTAATAAATTCCCTATTCATATTGTTTTTGAAGTAACAACTAAATTAATTAGAACCAACCAGTTATAAAATTCTCTTTTTCCAAATCACACAATTCTTATGATTTATCATTTAAATATCCACAAAGTTCTATAAGATATTTTCTATACATAAATCTAACGTGGAGAACATTTATGTTTCTGGAATTGCGATTAGAGGGAGTAAGGCTGTGGTAAGATTACTTTAAAAACGTTTAACTATCGATTCAAAATTGACCGTTGGTTGTAATTTTTTAAAAGTCCAGTCTTGAAGTGAACTATTTCGAGTCCTGTAATTATAATGCAAGCAAATAGGTCATACATCTGGGAGTTGTACGGGGAAACTTTTCTCAAATGTATATTGGCATATGTATATATGTATATAATGTACATATATATATATATATATATATATATGTATATAATGGCTACATATTGATTTACTAAGGCTTGTATATGTAGCGACGCATAGTTGACATACGTTCCTGTGTGCATAATAACAATTTACGTGATTTCTCATCTCATAAGCCAAACGCGGCACTCTGAAAAAATTAAACCTTCTAGGAATTGACCAAATCCTTGCAGATTATTTTAATTAAGAACGCATCTGTGACGCGCAGACAACAAACAGCTCATTACAGTGACATAGCTTAGTAGTCTGGTGAAGCTGTTAAGACCTTTTTTTTTCTTTTTTTTTAACATGGGAAATCCCTACGGATTCCCACCCTAGCCGCGCAACTGAGGGTGGGGTATGTCCGACTTGCACGGACTAAAATCCCATGGTGCCTTCAATCATCTATAAGCCGGAGAGCAGGAGCTGCCGAACTAACCAGGGGCCTCGTCGCAAGCTGTTAAGACCTTGAAAGGTCAATAGCATAGTCACTTCGAAAAAAAAAAATAGTGACATAGCTTATTGTTTTTATTTCAATTGTATTTTTTGTTATCGCGGTACAGTGATACTGTAAATTTTCAATCACTAGTTGAACAACACAACACAGATCACCCCATACGTGCACACATACATACAGGTACACATATGATGCAATGGTTTTTATTTTTTCCCTTATTTTCGAACTGGGTTAGCTTAAATTAGCCAAATTATTAGACACAAAATACACGTTTGAATTCGGGAGGCTCACATACCGGTACACATGTGTGTCGTAGGAATTCTTATATCTATGAATAGCTAGTTTAATCCAACTTAGGCAGACTCGCGAAGGTACATCCAAGGCAACAGCCCAAGCCGAGTTTCGGCCGCTCTGTCACCCTTAAACTTGTTGCCAAGCGGCGAACTGCCTTAAGTGTTCGCCTTAGATCGGTGAAGCTGTGAAGGCCCATCAGGCCAAAAGTGTAGTCAGATAAAAAAAATGTATTATTGTTGTCTGTAATACACTGCATATTTTCTGTTTTATTCTCATTTAAATATGCCTGCTCGACTAATAAACAAGGATTCGTAAGCTAGCTTCCAAAACGTTTACAAGTCTGCATAAACGGAGCCAGTTCTTTTATTTTTTTTTCAAACTTTTGAAATGTGGTGGTCGTTCTTTTACGTCCAGCTAAATATATAGTCTCAATTTGCTATCATTTTATCTTACGATATACACAATTGGAAGTCAGGTCACGTTAGGGCTTTTTCGTGATCCATCACGACAATATTACATTGTATTACAGAAACCGAGCTGAGGGATATGGTGAAGGAAGTAGACCAAGATGGCAACGGCACGATCGAGTTCAATGAATTCCTCCAAATGATGTCCAAGAAGATGCGCGGATCTGATGGAGAGGACGAGCTTAGAGAGGCTTTCAGGTGAAGTATATAATAATCTTTTTAATTTAATTACTACCTTTAAAGTTCCCAGAAAAAGGTGGAACAAAGGATCTGAAGATCGCCCTGTGGTTATACTACGAAGTCAAGACACGAAATAACTTGAAGTGAAACAGTTTTTTGTTTCGTTCCAGGTGTTAATCTGGTTCTGCTATTTTTGGCATTGAATCACGCTAAGACTCTTAGAGGTCGAGCAATTACCATGAAAGAGTAGGTCATAAAGTAGGTTAATACGTTCCGTGTCACGTGTACCACCGGTGGTACACGTTAGAGTTGGTCTTTAGGCCACGTGTACCACCGGTGGTACACGTTAAACTTGATCTTAACACCACGTGTACCACCGGTGGTACACGTTAGAGTTATTCATAAAGTAGGTAGGTCATAAAGTAGGTTAATACGTTCCGTGTTACGTGTACCACCGGTGGTATACGTTAGAGTTGGTCTTTAGGCCACGTGTACCACCGGTGATACACGTTAAACTTGATCTTAACACCACGTGTACCACCGGTGGTACACGTTAGAGTTGATCTTTAGGCCACGTGTACCACCGGTGGTACACGTTAAACTTGATCTTTTAGGTCATGTGTCGTACCTCCAGTGGTACACGATTTGATAACTACAGAAAACGAAAGAATTACTTATGTCATGTTATGTATAATGTTGTAACGTAATACTATATGATAATACATATATTTGTTTGGTAAAATATCGAATGGCCTGAAGGATATGTCAGGCAAAAATGACTTGGGACGGAACGTGTTAAGAGAGAACAAAGGAATGGTGAGGGATAGTTTTGTTGCGTTTCACAAATTGTTTGCCGAGAGCCGAGTGTTACCGAGAAAGACCGAACTGTGAATGATTATGTTATATATATTATGTTATTAAAAAACTATTATTCTATACAAAGTTTACGTTAATTATAAAAATATTGCTTTTGAATATCAAAATAAATACAATATAAATTCCATTCAGTTTACAAAAACAGACAAGAAACTCATTAATAAATACGTAGCACATTTGGTAAATAACAGCGTAAGCAGCTATGCTAATATCAAAGAGAGAAAATATATTTTTTCCATTGAGAAAATAATAAAGAAGTGTACATGTTACGTTCGTTGATCTTAAAACGGCGAATACATTCAGAATTGCTTTTTTTCTTCACTTTTATATAATAAAAGGGCAAACGAACAGGCGGGTCACCTCATGGTAAGTGATCACCGCCGTTTATAGACACTAGCAAAACCAGGGGAGTCTCAAGTGCGTTGCCGACATTTTAATAGTGGATTATATATCATTGGAGGCAAACGAACAGGTTGCACACCTGATGTTCAGTGATCACCGCCGTTTATAGACACTAGCAACACCAGAACGGTCGCAGTGCATTGCCAGCCTGTGTTTTGGAAGGGGGGAGACAGGGGCGGCGCTACAAGGTTGATTAGCTTGAACGATCCCTTGCCGCCCCCACAAAAGGGTCTGTCGGTACACCGTGGGGTTTTAGTCTGTGCGAGTCGGACATAACCCACCCTCTCCCCCGGGAGGGTGGCGTATCCATAAGGGATTTCCCCACGTTAAAAAAAAAAGGGGTTAGGGGGCGGGAGGTAAAGGGAGGTGGTCCTCCGGCGCTTCCACTGACCGAACTAAATGCAACAATGCAAGCACTGTTAGTTCACGTGGGTGTTTTTGTGGGTCGGGTGGTACTACCCCGGGCGGGACGACCTATTCATTCTGAAACCAGTAATAGCTTCAGTTTGACTCTACCACATTCGCTACTTATTACTACACTAATACTAACAAAACGATTCGACATTAAGTGTGTTCGGGTCGGCGATGCACTAAATTGTGTATGCTCCAGTCGTCATCAACAACTTCTACTGTCTGAAAATGTATCGTCATCAGCCTGTAAAAGACCCACTACAAGGCCATAGGCATCTTCCCGAAGGCAGTTATGGGTGTAATCACCACGCCAACCCTCGACGTATTGGTTATTTCAAACTCCGAGAAATTCACAGTTCTATAATTTTCCACATGCGGTGTGGGATTTCCCACATGCGGTGTGGGATTTCCCACATTCAAGTTTTCTCACAGTGTTTCCTTCACCGTCAGCCGTTAGTGTTACCAATTTAAATGAGCAAATGTATGCGAATTTTGAAAAATGCCGGGGTTCAAACATACAGACATCAGATTGATATTCCACTGGTCCAATTGCTTGACTATCGCGACTTCTATAGGTATATATTTTTAATTGGAATATCAAAAGTTTTCATTTCTATCGCGCAGTCCATAAGCAATTGATTTAAATCAGGTAATAAATATATTTGTATACTAGCTTCTGCCCGCGACTTTGTCCGCGTGGAATAGTTACTTTGGACTAACGCAAACTTTAACTCGCGACTTCGTTTACGTAGAAGGTGAAAATATTTTTAAATAATACGTATGTTAACACCCTGATTTGGAAACATTCTTCATTAGTACTCCGCTCCTATTGGTTTTTTTTTCTCGATCTGACTACGCTATTGACCTAGCAATATCTTAACCTTAGCGTGATGATAGCCTATAGCCTTCCTCAATAAATGAGCTATCTAACACTGAAAGAATTTTTCAAATCGGACCAGTAGTTCCTGAGATTAGCGCGTACAAGCAAACAAACTACAACTTTATAATATTACTAGCTGACCCGTGCAACTTCGTCGGCATCGAATCGGTTATGTAATTATTTACGACATCACATTAGAAACCTCAAAAATAACAGTATTTCTCCACTATTTAATGGATCTTATTATACATATAAACCTTCCTCTTCAATCACTCTATCTATTAAAAAAAAGCCGCATCAAAATCCGTTACGTAGTTTTAAAGATTTAATCATACATATGGATATAGGGACAGAGAAAGCGACTTTGTTTTATACTATGTAGTGAAGATATCGATATACGTTTCTTCATTGTTTGGCGAAGTCCCATAAACAAAAGTTTTACAATTGCACCTGAATGTTAATTACAGGGTATTCGATAAAAATAACGATGGTCTCATATCATCGGTGGAACTCCGCCACGTGATGACTAATTTAGGTGAACGGCTCAGCGAGGAAGAAGTTGATGATATGATCCGCGAGGCTGACTTGGATGGTGACGGCATGGTCAATTACGACGGTGAGTCTTTTTCTTTCTTTATCTCATTTTTGGCAACCAATCTTCTAGTAGTACTGCCATTGTCGAGTAGGTAAATTTATTACAAGTTTCTTGCAATCTTTTCAATGGACTAACAAGAGGGTGGCCGTATTGTTAGAGCTTTGTAGGGAGTTTTTGTTGCAAGTCAGAATCCATCCTCCACGGTATTATTTCTCATCTACTTGTGCACAATAAACAAACCATATTACATAAAAAACCACAAATTTTACAAAATACAGATCCGAATAACACAAGATTATGAATAAAATATAAAATCCACTACATAACATTCCAATATCCCGCGAAAAACTTCCGACGGTGAGTCTATTTCAATTTTTCAATATACCGTTATTTATGTATAGCAATAACTGCTATATGTTACTAAATAACACTTTCTGTTATTTTGTTGTAGTTGTTTTGTATAGCTTAGTTGGTAGCGTGTTCGGATAATGTGTCGGATGTGATGAAGTCATTGTATAGTAGGACTTTCTCTGAGTCTGCCTGGTTAGCTGCCACCCTCGAGTTGAAAATCTATGCCCATGCGGCTGTTGGTATGTCCTGGTGTTTTTGAGAATCAGTCCCAATCTAAATTTAACATGACCATCATACTTAATTGTCATTTACCATCAGATAAGATTGTAGTTGAACGTTAAAACCTATATAGTATTAAAAAAATGTTGCTATAAACAGTTTAAAGTTATACAGCTGTTGGATTTTTTTCTAGTGTGATTTCCGATTGCAAAATTATTGCATTACTATATAATCATTATTTCAAGTGCGAATAACGTCGAGTTCTCTTCCATTAACACAATTTGTTGTTTGCATAGTGCTTGCTTGTTCTCACGTTGTGATATGACCGGCTGACCGTTGTCATTATCAAAAATATGTATATATTATTATTATTATTAGTTTGTACTCCAGTGGAATACCTACCTTAGCTCCTGCTCCAAGAAGTGCGCCATATAGTTAGTCTATAACTTTCTCCAAATCTATAGCTTTTAGCTGTGTCACGAAGACCTTCGATTATTACTATATTTGTTTCCATAACCAAAGTAACCAAAACGCAATGATATCCATTATACTGACTATAATCTATTCAAGTACTGGGTTAGCAGAATTAACAGTGTCTAGGTTTTTCCCTAAAGTACAACGTCAAAAGCAACTGCAGTGTTTCCTAAGGACTATAATTTAATAGGAACGCTATAACATAGAAAATAATTTGGTCATGTTTACAAAATAGTTGAAATTTCTGTATTTTGTTTAACCCCTCTGATGGGTTTTTAAAACCCAGCTCTCATAGCGAATTATGCTTTTAAATGTCTAGCCAATTATTTAAAATTATAATTTTACATCATACATCATTTGTCATAAGTTTTGAAATTTTAAAATAAAAAAGATGTGGTGTCGTGGGACACCAGGTAGGAACGAAGTTCCTTCGGCTAATGTATGTAGACTCGACACAATTTGCAAAAAAAAAATGCAAGAAAGAAGGAGAAAAAAATAATTAATTAACTAAACTAATTAAATTACCGATTAACCGATATTATAATTATAATTCACCGATTAATTAAATTAATCCAACGATTAATTTCACCGAGAATTCGAAAGAAAGAAGGAGAAAGAGAAAGGTATTATACACTACTCGCTTGTGTATACGACTGTCGCGCCTGCACACGTCTCATTTAACGGTTTTATTCCACGCACTTTTTCTTACGGTTTTACTATCACATTTTTTTTAGTTCGGTCGCGCAGCAAAATCCCTGTCTCCTTCAAGCCAATACGGTATTTTTTTACTTATGCTGCGTTACATCTGTTGGTATAGAGTTTAAAAGTTTAATATTTTGAAGAGTCCAAGGGTTAATATATATTTTATATGATTACAGAGTTCGTGACAATATTGACGTCGAAAAACTAGTACGCAGAGCAAAAGCCTAAGAGAGCCCTTCCCCCTCCGCCCCGCCAGTGTTCTTACAAGGATTTGTTCAAGTACGGAGGGAAAGAAACTCTTATATAATTCGTAAACTGTTCCAAAGTGTTAACGCTTTAATAACGAATAACGGTTATATTAACAGTTTAACGGCGAAACTGTTATTAAACGTTATTTTACAACGCGCTTGGTGGCAGTGTATACGTACTTTTAATTATTTTGCATGCATAATTTTGTCATTGTTAAAATTTGTATTGTTCTTTTAGTAATGAATATTAACAATGTATGCAATTATTTTTAATTTTAAAATTACTAAAAGTAACGTCTCACAATTCATCGTAACAACCACAGGTTCTTTAATTAGCCACCATTTGGTTTGTGTATTCAATATTTTATACATTATTTATAGAGAAATATTTTAATTGTTTATATTCTACTATCATACAGAAATCTGGCATTAAATAAGCTACTGCAGTTTTTCATCCAAAGTTTAATAAAATAAAGATATGTTTTTTTTGATCAATTAATGTTACGTATATATAGTTCTCGTCAAACTTATTTTACTTTATGGCCGCTCCGAATATAATTGCGTATAACACAAATTTAGATATAAATACTTGTTATAAATATCAAAACAACTTAAGGGTAAATAAATGACAATTCCGACAAATTTAAGTCCGAATTTACGCCTATATTCAGAGCGGCCATAAAGATTGATTTGGACTAATGTATAAAAAAATGTACTAAACTCTAAATTTTGTGTATAATTATTACTAAGGAACTTCTTTGTATTTATATTATGATGTTGTTGAAAAATAACTTGCTATTATGTATAAATGGTAACGTTATAACGCTGTGTTATTTTTAGCGAAAGCGAGAAATCTTTACAGTAGAGTTGTAACCGGCTTTATCGATACTCAAACGTTTAAGATAGCTGGAGATAAAATTGAAATATAATATTTCACTAAAATTACTCACGAATGAGGTCAAAATATTATAGAACTAACAACGTCTGTTATAACATTAAGATACCTAAATTATACAAAAAAAAAATCGGTTGTGTGTTATATTTACAAAAGATTTTTGGTAATAGCGAAGATTCGATAGATTTATGTACGTATACACGTTGTATGGAGTTTGTGTGTGTGTTGTATGTTGTTGTTGTAGTTGAAATATAATGTATGTGACGTCATCGCGAATGGGTTTACGTTAGTCTTCCAAAACGGAGGTCGACTGAACAATTATAAACGAGCCAAACGTTATTAAAGAAGTTCATTAAAGTTAATCGTAAAAAAACGAAGAGAATAATATTTATAATAATATTAGATAAATCGTGTATTGTAATTATATAATAAATATAAATTAATAAATGAGAATGGAATTTCATCAATATTTATATAATAGGAAAGGGTAAATTATAACGAAATAGTAACATAATAAATAATATTTCTACTTTTTGCTAAGCTATGAATATCGTAAGTTATTTTCGGATTAAATTGTATCGCAAATACAAAACCCAAATAAATATCAATTCAGTATTTAAGTTTTTTTGAGAATAGATTATATACACATTTAAAATCTGCGCATATAGAACTATCCATTATATTTACTCATATTTGTATGTGAGTATATACGGCATGACTGGTTAAATAGTTGCAATATTCTCACAGGTTACTCATTACTTATTTCTCGTTGTAAATCAATTAAAAAAAATAGGTGCTTATTATTTGACCTAATTATCTCGAGAAACAACTAATATACAATGAACATCAGGTGATTTAGGCAAAAACGAACTGCTGTAATAAATGAATCACGCCCTGTTGCGTACTCCGGGCCGCGTCCCGCACCTCGACCCGTGACCGGCTTTCCTTTCTTCGACCGTGGAGCGTTCCTATGATAAGCACTTTTTGACATGGTGCCCTCATCGACGTTCCAAACTCGTACTTCCCGACGATGGCTGGTAGCTCATCCACACACTCTAAAACCTAATAAAACAGCCACGACTGTAAGGCTCCCCGGGATCTTCATTATTCGGACGCTGATGTTGTACCCGGTACAGTATTCCCTCAGAATTATGATATGGGTCTCTTTAAAAATGGATTGAAACACACTCTCCCGGCAATGTAACGGTAACCATTTAACATCAGATGGGTCGTCTGCCCGTTTGCTGCACTTTAGCAAAACAAAAACCTAATGATTAACCTTGAAAAGCACCCCTTGAATTTTGTTCACAGAAGCTAGGTGTAATTTTTTTACGTAAAAAATTATCGTTTCCATCCTTTAAAATGTTTTAGAAAAAACTTTAAGTAAGGTTTTTTTTTGTTGTTGTTTATTAGTATTTGTTTTGATATTATTATTTTATATGAAAAATGTGACAATGAACTACCCTACGGTTATAAGCTGTTAAACTTTAAACAGTCACCTGGTATATAAGATTTACACATACAAAGTAAATAAAAAGTATTTTTTATTTAATTTATATACAAAATGTTGACTGAATTCGAAACATGACAAGTCGATGTCGACGAACGATGCAAGTGTTTTCTTTACTGCTAACATCTTACCATATCATTATGAAAATATCATAACTTTCTTTTAAGTTATATATATATATATTTATATATAATTGTAATAACAAAATTATACGTATTTCCCGTCTCGAAACTTCTTAATAAGACAAACTATAAATTGTCTGGGATATAAGAATAGTATAGTTTGTTTGAATATTTTTTTACTTCTATTCACATATTTTACGCACCGACAGACATATAAATAGTAATATCTCGTGCATTAACATGTAAAAACCCAAGACACACAGTCTCGAATAAGAGTAACGCTCCAAGCCATCCGCGAAATCTCCCCAATATACATACATGGTTATAGTTAGACGATAAACTTATGATTTTGCAAATTCAACCTTACCTGAATGATTTAAAGTTGTTTTTACAAGGACGCAAGCAACGCGAGACTATTTGAAATGACTACATAATCCAAAATTCTACACTCATTTTTGAATGTCGGCTGTGAGACGTTAAGTGTGCATCTTGGGTTTTTGTATATCAATGGACTCGTGTTACGTTTTTAAAAGTGACCTACTTCTCTTTATTAAATTACTTTTTTATATGTCTACAGATGTTATCAACAAGTATTCATAAGAATTATTATAAAGCAATGGTGTTTTGGTTTGTAAAAAAAATTCTCGCAAATATATTTTGATGGACGGTGGTGAGCACTTAATATCAGGTGACCCATCTGTTTGTTTGCATCCTATGATATAAAAAAAATCTAATTTTTTTTTTAAGTTTAGGTACTAAGACAATTTATGCGAAAGATTAATGTAATTATATGAGAACTTTAAGCGGGTTTATTTTTAGATCGATTGTATGTGGTAGTTAGAGCGGCTAATAAATATTTTATATCTCTACCAACACACAGTTTGAGAATTATTAAGTTCTATTTTGTATACCTTTTGAAAATATTAATTAATTACATTTCTATATAAAAATATTACACTTTATTACCCAATTAACACAAAGTTTCTATAAAAAAATAGTATTTTTTTAAGTCATGATTTTAAAAATTGGTTCAAAATTCAAATGGTATTAATGGTTTTTTATTTTTCATTATACGAGAATGTTTTTCTCATTTGCACACTCAGAATGTCGGTATATACGAGTACTGTATGTAATATAATAACCTAATGCTCTCTTGTTTATTTATATGTATATATATAATATTTTTCCAAGTGTAACTTCTTACGGGCTTTGGAATTTTAATCGGCAAATTTTTGTGTGACGAAAAGTGGTGGGGTTAACACTGTGTCGAGTAGAGTGTTGAAAACACCGGTTCTCGTGCGACACGCAAGTTAAGCAACGTCGTGACGAACACCGCGTGACGTTGGCTTTTTGTTATATTCTTTCAATTCAAATATAAAATAGTAATATAAATATGTCACTTTTATCGTGTGTCTTTACGACACAGACTGTTCTTTTCTTCTATTAATTTCTCACTCTTATACTTTATAATAATATCTCACGATAACATTGATTCTTCCTAAATTTATTGAGCGTCTTTTGTCTTTAAGATATGATAAAAAATGTCTCTTAGTTGTTACCATTATATATTAAGCTTACATATGTTATATACAATCAAAAAAATTTATTTATTATGAAAATATGTTAAAGTCTTCTGGACAAAATCAAATCATATGTAATTACCATAAGAAAAACAACAAATATATCTCTATATCTGCCTAAATATATTAATTATTTATCGATATATCGACAAACTCGTTGACAGCTCTAAATATCATAATCGATAAAATACCAATTGTTCGTAAATGTCATATTATAATAGATATACAAAGTTACATGTGTATATAAAAAGTTAATTTGTGCGTAGATATATGCGAGTTAGAAGAAATTGATGTAATTAGACGAATATACAAGCTTCATATTAAACAAGAAACGGTTTTAATAAAATTGATATGTGACTTGTTGTAGAATTTTATTGGCCTTTCTTTTCTAATAATTTCCCCGCGTCTTACTGACATAATACCATTTTGACTAGACTAGCCTAGCGACTATAGAAAATATAGTATACCAAAATACAAAAGTCATAAAAATTTCTCAAGGGCACTGATAATCCCCGCGGTTGTACCCACAGCGACATTTAAACGTCTAAATCAGTGGTTCTCAAAGCTGACTGGGCTGCGACTCTACTAACATATACTTCCAAATACGGGACGTTGCTAGGTCAATAGCGATGTCAGTTCGAAAAAAAGGCCACCTTCTGCCTATAGTTATGTTTAACTGAGCTCACAACTATAGTTTCAGTTTCTGACTGAAGACTGTGTTGAAACGGCTTGTGTGCTAATACTGTCGCCATACTTCAAAGTGGAACGCTGCAGCACATGCATTGCTTTGCAGCAGTAATAAACCTAACAATGGTGATTCTGCAGTCAAAGCTTATACAGGATCTGCTACTGTAGTATATCTAGTACCTTTAGTGTATCTGTGGATCGGCTGAATGCCTTAAGCGCTCGCCTTAGTAGTCCGGCGAACCTGTTAAGGCCATGTTAGGCCAATAGCGTAGTCAGTTCGAAAAAAAAAATGTATCTGTGGTGACTAATATTATAAATGTGGATATCATTTTGTTGCTTGCGCTTACTACGTGCAACGTTAACTATTTTTAAAATTCTTCATACATCTTGTCAGGGATGTAATGACATATTGTTTCCCAGAGACACATTTAATTTAATTTTATTTTATTTAAAAAAACTGGTTACAAAAGAGTTTGGTTCTGTTAACACTAATACGATAAAATTGTTACTAATGTAACCTACGAGATGTGAAAGTAACGTGCACAATATACGAGAGCTCAAACATTTCAATAAAGTTTAAATATTCAAAGAAAATATATAAAAAAATGAAGCTAAAAAAATTTTTTTTCCAATTGAGATTTTATGCGATTACTTAAAATCTTAAATAGGAAAGACAAATCCAATATGGTTCTACGGGATTGCAACGTTTGTAGATTGTAATAAGTTAAGTGTGATTGATATGAGTGTAGAGAGTGGCACTTGTTATCGATGAACGTGAGATGGTATAAAAAACGTTTTTGTACTTGCTTCATTTTGGTTGAGTGCTCCTGATAGGTTCGATTCCAGACAGGACTACAATATTCCAAGATACCTCGTACCAGAGTATTATATATCATCAAAGATATCTTGAATTTACATCAAAAGGAACAAAGCCGTGAGCATAAGCTAGTTTAATATATTTGTCAAACAATAAGACTCTATGAAATGTGTAAATATTTCCTTTTCACGCAGAAGTGTTAATCCCCATCACGTCCATTCTACAACTAACAATGAATGCATTTTATCTCAACGTAAAAACAAAAGAGTTAATACAATAAGATAGTGTTAAACTATAATTAAATATTTGTACATTCCACATTATCACTGGTTGAAGACGTATTTGCATAAATATTATGGGACGGGTAGTAGAGTAAATTGTTAATTTGTCTATTAGACAAAAAAGAGAATAAGGGTTATCTTAATCGACCATCATTAATATAGAAAATAAAATCATATGTTTCACCATAGATGCTAATATCACTACCTAAGAGCAATACATCTGTGTAAAATAGCCATGTCTTAAGTGTTGGGTCCAAAAATTATTAATTTTTGTATGTCTCTGCCAGTTTATATATAGTAAGTTGGAAAAGGTTTAAAATATACTATTTAAAAAAACATAAAAATAATAATTATATATTATGCAAGTGTTACATAAATTGCAATTATTTTCATACCTTTTTAATAATATTGACATAAAAGTACTTCGCTACAGACTCAATAGATGGCGTGTTACACAGTTTATAATAATTCAAAATAGCTATAATTTTGCTATGTCATATCAAACTCTTTGCATAAAGAATGACATATATTAAATTTAAACCTTGAACTATACTATTATGTTTAATTTGAAATAGGACTTGCGCATTTTTTTATGTAAAAATGACTCTATACAATATAAATCTTGTTTATTACATCTAATCACCTGTATTATTAAAGTATCTTGTTAGTTATGATAGATAGGTAGGTAAATATTTCGGAATAGAAGGAAAATAAAACATAAGTCAATTAACTCTTGAACAGATTATACATAATTAAAAACACTATGACATCATTAGCAAATAACAGCAATCATTGTCAGTCAACACGCCCGTCTAGTGATAGAGATATGATTAGTGTCAGAAATGTACTCAGGATAACAACAGTGGTCACGGCCATAACCTCCATATTTTTGTAGTCTTACCTATATAAATATGTGCAAGCGCACCACTTCCAAGGGGTTACATCTATGTGATTTTTTGTTGTTATGCCTGTCATGACAAGGTATAAAAGAAATCTGAAAAACTTGGGTTAAATAATTCTCAATATAAAATTGAATGAGAGTGAGTAAAAAATCGATAAATAATAATAATAACAACTCTTAATTGCACACAAGTTGAAAATATACAAAATAAAAGATCAATTGTGTACAGTTAGGCGGCATTTTTGATATAATTTTTTTTCTATTATAGTTATCATATTTTATATTTTTATAATGGTTTATTATATCTAATATTATATTACTATTACTGAGAAAACTCTGAAACCATGAATCCTGAAAAAAAACTGAAAATACAGTCCTCGGGAATAGTTTAAAGTTGGCTAGTTTTCTGTTACATAAAAATGGCAATATAGCAATCAAACCATAATCTTGAAGAAATTCGTTTTTAACCGGTACGAAATCGTAAGGCTACAAGAGCCCATCTTACTTCGTAACTATATAATAATAATCATAAACACAGTGGTACAACAATATAATCCCAAGGAGGGTTGATGTCAGGCAGGCGGCCGATCGTAAAAATTAAGCCAAATCATATACCACAACATGACAAACATGTTGTATCGACCCTACTTATGTGGGATAAGGGTAAGAAGAAGAAGAAGTACAGTTAGTCGCTCAGAGCGATCTCTTCCAGGCAAACCTTACGAGACGTTTAGTTTTCAAAAATACCGGGTGGCAATATAATTAGATAATACCGGTGTAGATATATTTTTAAATAATGTCAAGATGCTTGTCTAATACCACGAGGTAATGTGTTCCATAAGCGTACAGATTGAACCGCAAAGGATTTATTATAAAATTGAGTGTGACAAATAGGAAATTTCAGTAAATGTTGAGAACATAGACGGCCTGATGAATATCTCTGGAACTTAACATCTCAAATTTATTCTTTAGGTAGGGAGGGGAATTGTTATTACGAAAAATATTATACAGGAGAAGTAGGATGTGGCTCTTTCGTTGGTGCCAAATTGGTAGTCAATTTAAGCAATGAGTGGTATTCAGACACATGATCAAATTTTTTAAATCCATAAATAAAGCGAATGCATTCTGTAGCCGCTCCAATTTATCAACCAATTCGTCATTAGCGTCCAGGAAGCAGACATCAGCTTAATCAAGGATAGGCAGAAGTAATTACTTTGTCGATGTAGGTAATAAATTGCGCATTTTTCTCAAATAGATCATAGAAGAAAATATTGATAAATAGCATAGATATTGAATAGATACTGGTAGAAATGATAGCTTCCCGTTCAGTTCTTATAATATATTAGTACTACTTTCCGTCCTAAACATTTATTTCTGTTATAAAGACTTTTCGTTATACGGAAGGAAGAGAAGAAATAAATGGTTTTGTAGTAAACCAATCAAATTGAACTAATTTTTTCGCTATAGAAAGGTTTCGTAACGAACGACGTTATAAAGAGTTTACACTGTGTATTGATTGGACAATCATGTTGTGTCATAAACGGAAGATTTAATTACATTTTCTTCGCTAGTAAGCTTTAAGCGAAGCTGGGGCGGGCAAATTATATTTCATAATCACACCTGGTCAACCCAATAATATAAATCTAATTGCTTAACTTTCTTGAATCACCCTAATAAAGTATCGTAGCATGTATTATTTTGAGTAAGGCGTAAGTAACATTTTGGCCAAAAATTATACAAAACATTAGAAACGAGAGACTTGTAATTTAAAGTATATATTAGCTTTTTTCCGCGGTTTTATTTACGTTAATATCAATTAGACTTACCTTTCGAAAACAGTATTTTGTACAGAGAAAACACTATTGGTAAAACATATGATAAACACATGAAAGGTACGCTATGTCCTTTATTGTACTCTTAGCAACGCGTTTGCAAAATTTGTGGTCGGCAGAATAGATAAGCAGTGAAAGCGTAACAAACAAACGAACTTACATTCGGATTAATAATATTAGTTAGGAAGTTGGGATAATTTAAAATACACTAGCGACCCGCCCCAGCCTCGCACGGGTACAGTGTAGATATTCATTTTAATGAAATACTGTTACGGGTAGTATTGATCTACAGGACATTTACAACGTTTGTAATGTATTGAAATGGATAAATAATAATACTGTATTTTATAAAATAGCTTGGTAAATAACAAATAACTATTTTTATAAAAAGAGAAAAATGGTTACTATGGGTTATCCTTTAGAGATAAATATATACCATTGCGAACTTTTTATCGATCTTTTTAAGATATACAATTCCGTAGTACATTAATTTGATATATCTCGTAATGTTTAGTCAGCGTTTGCGATTTAAGCGCATAAAAATATCTTGGTTACTACACAACATTACAAATCTTTGATTTTTTCGGCTTTTCTGTACTATTAATATGTATATGTTATACATAAAAACCATCCTCTTGAATTACTCTATCTATTGCTGAACACTGTATTAAAATCTGTTAACTAGTTTAAAAGATCTAAGGGAACAGACAACGGAAGCGACTTAATTCTATATTATGTAAAGATATACATATATTTACAGAAATCTATGTTGATTTGACTACTTAAGTACGTCTCTGAATAATAACGTCAAGAACCAGCACGTGCCGCTTACTTTTCGACCAATGAGATTGCTCGGTTTTCGCCACACCACACGATGTTATCACGCGTCATGCGCCTGAGGTGTGGCAGTAGTTTGCCTCAGATAACTACTATGGAAGCAGACTCTTCTACATAAATTTAGTTTTTTTTAAATTACATTTATCATTATAGCTAAGGACAAATTGTGTATTCAAATTAAATTCTCAGACGTTGAACTCTTTACTGTCATTGATCGTTGGCGTATAGAAAGAGTTCGCGGATATAGTAATTTAAAGTTTAGAGGAAATATATAATATTTAGATTATAGAGTTCAAGACTGTGAAATCTTTGTAATAATAAAAAAAAACAAAGTAGTCATAATGAATGCCACCAGAAGTGATATCTCAAAACAATGTGTTCTCTTTTGAATTTTCAAATGAATTATAGTGTGAATGAATATTGCAATTATTAACATTATCGTGGTTTTCATATATATTGGCACTCGGAGCAATAATTATATACATTTTTATATTATTTTTTTGTTTTTTTATATCATAGGAGGCAAACGAACAGGCGGGTCACCTGATCTTAAGTGATCACCGCCGTCCATAGATACTAGCAACACCAGGGGAGTCGCGAGTGCGCTGCCAGCCTGTATTTAGGGGAAGGAGTAGAGGGAGAGGAGAAGAGAGAGAATGGGAGGTGGATCCCCGGCGCTCTCACTGACTGAACGAAACGCAACTATGCAAGCACTGTTACTTCACGTCAGTTTTCTGTGAGAGGGTGCTGCTACCCCGGGCGAGCCGACCCATTCATGCTGAAGTCAGTAATAGCTTTAGCGTTTATTAAGTTAACTAAAGTTTATTAATCATCCAAAAGTATGACGTTCTGCAAGGTATCAATATTACATGTACACAGGCCTCAATACTACGTGTCGCTAGTCTGACGCAAACAGCTCAAATGCAATACGGTCGTTCATGTTTACTAGCATGTCATGGCTCGAAATGATAAATGTATCTCCTGCCAAAATATACCACTCAATGCGCCTTAATAATTCACTTCAATAAATTAAACATGTTATATTAACGATCACAATTCGACTTCGATTTTCATTTTATTTTTTCTCTTCAAATAGTAAATTACGAATATTTAATACTTGCATTCGTCTATTTCTACACGTATTGAAAGTCCGTCTCCTGATGCAATTAAAACATAGCATTATTGATATAATGTTGATTGTTGACCAGTCAAGTATTTAAAAGAAGCATATTCCATACTTAGTGAGCTCATAAAATCATAATGAAGGCACGTCTCTGCTCCAAAAAGATAATAATTAGATATCACTGTTAAATATAATATACACACACATTACTACAGCTTGAATAGTAAACAATGTGATTATCAATAAATAATAAAAAATTAGATAACATTTTAAAAAAAAACATTCATTGACACAACACGCCTTCGTCGAAAAATGTGGTTTTTTCTTGACACACTTTATATATATGTAAAGAAAAAATATAATTTTCTTTAATTGGAACTTTTCCGTGCATCAAACGCCATTGAACGCACACTCGATTGACAGATGACGTTTGTGAGCTATGGAAAAGTTAATCTATAAGCGTCTCGTGATTGTTAAGAGAAAACAATAATTTATAATATTAATTCCATTATTAAAATATTCTAATTGTGATTAGGAACAGACATTGTTAATAATAACATTAAATGTCGTTTCTTTTCTTATAGGTATGTAAGTTTTTCTAACGTACTAAGTAAATAGATACTTCTATTTCATGTATTATAAAACAATAAATCTTTTCTTACAAAGAAACTCAATTGTGTTTGACTGACTGTGTCATCCTAATCCCAAATTGATTAGAAAATATCTTATATATATAGAACAAAGAGATTATGCTAAGATTCTTTTTATAGCCTTTTCTGCTTCCTATTTATTCATAACTAGCTTCTGCCCGTGACTTCGTGTGGAATAGTTACTTGGGCTAACGCTCACACGTAGCAGAAGCTCTCAAGAGAAAAAAAAACCCCGATTTTGAAACATTCTTCATTGGTGTTCCGTTCCTGTTGGTCTTAGCGTGATGATATATAACCTATACCCTATAGCCTATAACCTTTCTCCATAGGTGAGTTATATAACACTGAAGGAATTTTTCAAATCGGACCAGTAGTTCCCGAGATTACCCCCTACAACGTCACAAACTCACAAATTTTACCTCTTTATAATATTAGTATAGATTATAATATCAGTATAGATTACAAATAAATGTGTCGTTACATTTCAAAGTAACCGAAATCAATCCATTTTAATAGTTAATATAACATGTTTAAATAACCATACCATACCATATACATACCAGGATTCGAACATGCGGACACCAGATTTATATTCCATCGGTCAAGCCACAAGACCACCATGATATATCTTCGTTAACCTTTTCTACTATACCGACGTGACTGACGACACGGTTAGTAGGTTCATCCATTGGGCCGTGGCTGCTACGGCGCGGGATATTGTGGATTACAATCTAAAGGTGGCTATAAAAAGGATCAAAATGCAACCGCTATAAAACAATAACGTCATTAAACCTAAAATAGTTAATAAATGAATATAAAAAAAAGTTTCTCCCGGATACGATTTTTAACGTATACAACACATTACACGAAAGCAAAAAAGGTACGAACCAAGAGTCTTCAGAATAGAAATTAAAAAAGGCGTGTGTGTGATTCACACACGATAGAAGTGAAACTTTAGTAAATCGACAAAAGAATGAGATGAATATATATAACAAGGGTAAGATAATTACAAAGTTTATTTGTTTAAAAATGAATTTATTATTTAGCACAACAAGATTTTAGCTTCTTAATCTTTATAAGTCACAGATAAGGCCATGTATGGAGTATTGCTGCCACCTTTGGGACGGGTCTGCTAAATACCAGTTGGCCTTGCTGGACTCCGTCGATCACAGAGCTCGAAGACTTGTCGGTAACGAATCACTGTTAGCAGCCAAACTGCAAACGCTGGAACATCGGCGTAGGGTCTCTTGCCTTGTAGTATTCTATCGGCTACACTTTGGGGAATGTGCACAAGATCTGCACGAACTAATTCCACCGTGTCCGTTTCATCTTAGGACTACCAGACGCTGTACGGGGCTCCACTCATTCGCGGTTGACATACCATTCATCCGGACGAAGTGCTTTGCATCTTCATTTATTATGAGAACCGCGAAGGAGTGGAGTACGCTGCCTGCGTCTGTTTTTCCTGATGTATATGATGAAGTGATCTTCAAAAGAAGAGTGAATGTGCATTTACTGGGTGAACGCGTTACATCCTAGGCCTCGTCTGCACTTTCCATCAGGTGTGACAGAGGTCAAGCGTCACACAGTCTATTATAAAAAAAATAAATGTAAAAATACTCACAAATACTGTTAAATAATAACACACCACGCTGACTTCTTACTAAAAAACTGTAATACGCAGCCGCATATAGTGTACAGTAGTATTAAATCACGTACTTATCACATATACTAACACACATTAAATGCTCAAATACAAGCAAGTATTAAACAGTGTGCAATATACATACACACCGAGATTTGCTCTCTCACTCGGGCTCACTAATTTATGTGTTTGTGTCTCTTACCTGTCGTTTTTCAGTTGCATCCGGTTTGAAATCACGATTCTAAAGAAGTTTCACTTCAAATAAAAAAAAAACCTTTTCGGCCGCATTTAATATAACCTTAAGTGCGTGCTTGTACGTAATTCAGACAATAGTAATAGTTAAGAGAGGTCTAAAATTAGTGTTTATATTATATATTAGTTTATATTATATATATACTAGCTATTACCCGCGGCTCCGCACGCGCTTTTTAAAAATTTATTAAAGAAATGTAAAATTGTAAGTGGGTGTGTACATTACAGAAACGCTTTTTCAAAAACATTTGTAACTACGATACGAACGCCATCTACTGTAACATGTAACGTGTACATTAGATATATGAATACTAATAGTATATCGAATGGGATGGGATTTATCATCAGCAACATACCTGGATCTTCAACCTACTATATACCAAACTCAGTGCTCACTAACACTATATAAGAAAGTAATGAAAATTATAAGCTATACATTATCGAATAATATATCTTAAATCTTTTATTATATAGATATAATATGCCCGTATTGTCTATATACTTAAGTTATTCTTATACGTTGCTATAAACGCTGAGTTATGTAGAAGCAAACGCGGTAAATAAAACAATATGGCCGCCAAATTGACCAAAAAGATGATATAATTCATATTACATACAAATATATGACTTTCAATTAGGTATATTTATTATTATTGGAGTCCAGTAAGGTACACATCTATCGCGGTTGTAACATATGTTTGATCAATTTCACACGAACGAATGCCCAGGTAGCAGTTAATCACTACATAGTGTACCAATTCAAATAAAAAAAAGAATCATTAAAATCGGTTCACAATTGACTAAAATATCGATTAAAATACATAAAAAAATACATACAACCGAACATAGTAACCTCCTCCTTTTTCGACGTCGGTTAAAGATATAGCAACAGTCAACAGTATTGCATTATATAATAACAAGGAGTGAACTAGACTTTATCATGCTTTATCAAATAATTACAGCTTACACTATTAATATTAATAAAAAATTAAAATAATGTAACAGTAAAGATTGAGAAATATAAAATAAAGAAAAAAAAATAGAATAAGAATAAACGAAAAAGTGAAAATGAAGACATTTATAAAAACGAAAATTAACGTATGGAACAGAAAACAAGATGGCAAATATAATTAAGAATATTGAAATTGCAAAATTACAATTGTGAGTAGGTTTTTTCTTATTGCTTTCATGCACAATGTCTGAAGTACAGAATACGAAAAAGCCGGGCTTTTTTGTGAGCTCCCGGGGGCAAGCTGTGCCTTTAAACGGAATTTCGTATTCGAAATTCGAAACGGTTTGAAAATACATCTATGCTATCAAGCATTTACAAAAAAAAATTGGATTTTTTTTAATAGGTCAAAGCTATCCAAATACTCAAAATGTAATCTATCCTTCTTGCACAGTTACCGCGTCGCACAGTGGTTAGTCTCTGTAGTAAAGGCCATAAAAAATAATTATGAACTTACAATTTTCGAAAATTAGCGTGCTCCTAAAAAGAAGTGGCAAAAAAGGCCTGGGATAAGGTATCATTCATACTAAATTGAGTAGAATGGAACTGTGGAAAAAGGTCAGTAATTTATATAACAAAATACCGCACAGTTGTTAGTACGTTGACCATGACCCTACCTTATTGGTACGCGATATTGTGAACAGAAACAAGAGCGCGCCCTCCTAAACGTAATACATTAGTTCGAAAACACTGACTTTGACCTAAAGCGTGAATTTATTTAACTTTACCGACTAGTGATTTCTGTAAACTTTTCATACAGTTCTCGGCAACCTTGTTGACCGCTCTGAATATAAATGTGTAGATCAAAATACTAGATATTAATAGGTATTATATTATAACTAATATATATATATATCTATATTAATATATAAAGCTGAAGAGTTTGTTTGTTTGTTTGTTTGGTTGAACGCTAGGATCTGCTTTATATATTAATATAGATATATATATATATTAGTTATAATATAATACCTATTAATATCTAGTATTTTGATCTACACATTTATATTCAGAGCGGTCAACAAGGTTGCCGAGAACTGTATGAAAAGTTTACAGAAATCACTAGTCGGTAAAGTTAAATAAATTCACGCTTTAGGTCAAAGTCAGTGTTTTCGAACTAATGTATTACGTTTAGGAGGGCGCGCTCTTGTTTCTGTTCACAATATCGCGTACCAATAAGGTAGGGTCATGGTCAACGTACTAACAACTGTGCGGTATTTTGTTATATAAATTACTGACCTTTTTCCACAGTTCCATTCTACTCAATTTAGTATGAATGATACCTTATCCCAGGCCTTTTTTGCCACTTCTTTTTAGGAGCACGCTAATTTTCGAAAATTGTAAGTTCATAATTATTTTTTATGGCCTTTACTACAGAGACTAACCACTGTGCGACGCGGTAACTGTGCAAGAAGGATAGATTACATTTTGAGTATTTGGATAGCTTTGACCTATTAAAAAAAATCCAATTTTTTTTTGTAAATGCTTGATAGCATAGATGTATTTTCA
Source organism: Antheraea pernyi (assembly GCA_015888305.1). Taxonomy (NCBI): domain Eukaryota; kingdom Metazoa; phylum Arthropoda; class Insecta; order Lepidoptera; family Saturniidae; genus Antheraea; species Antheraea pernyi. The sequence goes on along the minus strand of MU159417.1, from coordinate 175,113 downwards.
AACCGTTTCGAATTTCGAATACGAAATTCCGTTTAAAGGCACAGCTTGCCCCCGGGAGCTCACAAAAAAGCCCGGCTTTTTCGTATTCTGTACTTCAGACATTGTGCATGAAAGCAATAAGAAAAAACCTACTCACAATTGTAATTTTGCAATTTCAATATTCTTAATTATATTTGCCATCTTGTTTTCTGTTCCATACGTTAATTTTCGTTTTTATAAATGTCTTCATTTTCACTTTTTCGTTTATTCTTATTCTATTTTTTTTTCTTTATTTTATATTTCTCAATCTTTACTGTTACATTATTTTAATTTTTTATTAATATTAATAGTGTAAGCTGTAATTATTTGATAAAGCATGATAAAGTCTAGTTCACTCCTTGTTATTATATAATGCAATACTGTTGACTGTTGCTATATCCTCATTTGTAAATAAATAAATAAATTGCATTAATGTTAATGTACATTCGATCTAACCCTTGGGAACAGTATTTATTTCTGAATGAAACTCACCTATGTCCTTTCTGTAGTAACCCTACAAAGTGTAAAATCCAACATGTTAGGTTGAGTAGTAGTTAGTGATAGCGTAACAAACAATCAATCGCACGTCCGCATTTCAGTGAGGATTAGGTGGATTTTGGTTTCTTTTTTGTGTAAATAGTGTTTCTAGTTACATAGGAATTACATTTAGTGATATGTGAACGATAAAAATGATTATATGAGACTTTTATGTAGGCATTCCTTAAATGTACAATTGTGGGGTACATTATTTTCATAAGGTTTATCCAGATTTAACCATATAATTTTCTTCAGGTGTAACAATTCTGTAATATATTATTTTAATGAAGTTTATCCAGTGTTATCAATATAAGCTCCCTAAAACTATTTATTAAAACTTAATTGCAATAATATATAAATTAAATACAGTTATTTTATATAAACTAATAAATAATACTATGCGTCGTATTAAACTGTATTGTGTAGTTTAGAAGTGGTAAGGAAATAGACAAACACAAAATACAAATTAGTTTTATAATAATTGTAAATGTATGTGTACATACATCTATACAGGCTGTAAATGTACGTGTCTTTACTTTTTAGATTTACGTGAAAAAAATTGTTGCAGCTTTTTTTTTTTTTATGTCATAGTTGGCAAACGAACAGGTGGGTCACCTGATGTTAAGTGATCACCACCGTCCATGGACACTAACAACACCAGAGGAGTCGCAAGTGCGTTGCCATCCTTTGGGGGGAAGGGTTAGGGGAGGGTGTGGGAGAGGAGAGGGGAGGGGAGGTGGGCCTCCGGCGCTCTGACTGACCGAACGAAACGCAACAATGCAAGCACTGTTACTTCACGTGGGTTTTCTATGAGAGGGTGGTACTACCCCGGGCGAGCCGACCTTCATGCTAAAACCAGTAATAGTTTCAGCGTGGCTCTACCACCACTAAAAGCTGTCTAGGAATAAGTAAAAAATGCGTTTCGATCATTTTTAGAAATGTCCGTCTGTTTGTATGAACACGTATCACTGCTAAAGTGCTGGGTATCACAATAAAACCACACCAAGAAAATCATAAACCATATCTTCGAGAATAACTTAGTTTCTGTTTCATTGAAATAAGCTCACTCTATCAAGAGTAATTGTAATTTTAATGACGACGCGGCGTAAATACAAGGGAAAGGAGATAAGTAAATGGACTTAATACACTCAGATGACTTATTAATCACTATTTTTTACATAAAGTTTCACGCAGACGAAGTCGTGGGTATAGCTAGTTCTATATACTAGTGGGCGCCCAGTGATGGACATTCGACCATAGTTCATTGATTTTTTAAGTTTGATTTTATTAGGGTTAATATCATATTGAATGTAGAATGAAAAGGGTAATTGGAACGTAAGAGTAAAATAATACATACAGTCGAGCATAGCAACTTCCTGCACAACCTTTTTTGAAGTCCTTTATTGACAGATGTCAAAATGTCTTTTTTATTTACATGTGTGTATATGTTGTGTAAAATTGAAACAGCAGTGTGAGTAATGCATATTTTAATTAATTTAATGTACTTATAATGCATTTTATATAAAATAAATAACTTTCTGCACTTCTCCTCCATATAAACTTTAACTATGCCAAATGTCACGTTCACCCGTTCGCTCAATTCCGTTAAAAAAGGATACAAAGTTTAGGCTTCACTTATTAATATACATGATATGCCTACATTTGTTTAAAATCACATTTTAGGAGAGAAGGGAGCATAATTGTTGTGCAATTTTAAAACTTTTCCGTCACAGCCCATTTACAAACCAGATTCCATTCGCATTCAGCGTGGGCCATTCAACTCTTAAGAAGGAAGCGAGCAATCTGCCAACAGTCCATTGTGCTGTACACGTTCTTGTCAGTTAGTAAACGACTATGTTCGGATGTCTTCTGACCTGTGATTGCGAAATTGGTTCCTGGTTTCTAACACAAAACTAACAGAGCAGATTATAGGAAAACTACTTGCTTATGCAACTCTTTTGTTTTGAAGACAAAATAACTACAATAACAAAAGACGTAGTATATATATCATGTGATAGATTAACAATATAGAAAACGAATTTGAAGTTACATTTAAAAAGTTTGCAATACAGGTTAATTTGCGAATATGAGAATTTAGAAGCAGTTTTCTGAGCCCAAACTGTCTTTTGTACACCTGTTGCAGAAGTTACATAAAAAATTTCGCATGACGGGTTAATTTGCGAGTATGCGAATTTAAAAGCAAACTGTATTTTATACACGGGTTGCATTTAGCGTGGAAAAGAGCGAGACAGGTAATTCTGTAGATAAAATGTTTAAATAATAAGAATCAATACCATCATACTTGTAAAAAAAGACAAGTGTCGCAAATCAGTTCTTCTACCGTAAAAAAATGTGAGATTCATTTAATACCAAGTCGGTTACTTTATTAAGTCCCTACTTAAGGGACCTTCTGTTTTAAGTTATTACGTAATTACCTAACCTAATAACACCTTATAGTGACCATATCAATATTATAAATCTATTATATTTTAAATTAAATCGATTGACTTGGCCATCACATGACAACACAATATACTCGTATCTCATAAGTATAGTATATTATCTATACACTAGCGGGCCCAGTAAACGTTGTCCCGCCCTGATTATAAAAAAAAAATCCGGGACAAATTATATACCGAAACGTTCCTCGGGAATTACTTTATCCACTGGTGAAAACCCCATAAGGATCCGTTCAGGAGTTTTGAGTTTATCGTGAACAGACAGACAAACAGACGCGGTGGGGGACTTTGTTAATATGTATTTATATTATGTAATCTATACATATAATAAAAAAAGTAATTGCATTACTTACGCTTCGTTACGCAATACGCACAATGGAGAATTTATTTTCTAATGTGGTTTTGAAGAAATGGTAAAAACATCAATGCTCAACCTCGGGCTGTAATTCACAAGGTGTTCCTGTTTTTAAAAGAATTGAAAACTGACCCCGAGAAAAAAGCTTGCCTCAATTTCAATAATCCACGAGAGCTTTCACTGACAGATAGCTGACCTTATAAAAAGTAATTTAAGTAATTTAAATTTAGACTAGATGTCAACCGTGGCTTCGCTTGCAGTGCTATCTACGAAGCGGTTCGACCGTTTTTACAGGACTTTCACCGGCAAAAAGCGGACATTATAAAAGTAATTTAAGCAATTTTAGTTTATACTAGCTGTTAACCGTGACGTCGCCCGCAATGCTATCTCCAAAACCGTTCGATCGATCTTCAGATAACTTTCACTGGCAGATAGCTGATCTTACAAAAAGTAATTTAAGCAATTTTAGTTTATACTAGCTGTTAACCGTGGCTTCGCCCGCTGTGCTATCACCAAAACGGTTACATCGATTTTCACGGGACTTTCACTGGTAGATAGCGAACCTAATAAAAAGTAATTGTGGTTATTCTATTTTAGATTTTCTTTATTTTTAATGAGAGAAATAATTATCGGCTTATTGTTACAATTCGACATTATAATTATTAATAACATTAATGATATAGATGTCTTCTTAATAAGATCTTATATTATAAACGTATTACGTAATGAGTTCCATAATACAATTTGTTCCGGAACAGACAAGCGTATTTTTTGTATAGTCACTAAATCTTAATTATAATAATGGCAATGTATATGAAATGTAATGTAAATCTTTATAATAATATTTTTAGTTATTGTTTCAATAGTTCCTTATACAGTGTAAGTGAGCACTGAGGTAGTTATATGGTTGGTTATGGTTCCATATGTGTTGCTGATGACAAACCTCATTTGGCACGCTCTTTGTATTTATATATCTAATGTACACGTTACATGTTACTTTTAGTGGCGTGCGCGTCGTACTTACAATTGTCTTTAAAGAGCGTTTCTGTAATTGTACATAGTCTCACAATTTTATAAATCTTTAATACGATTTTAAAAAACGCGTGCGGAGCTGCGGGTACAGCTAGTACATATAATAAGAATGTAAATTTAATGAGTCAATACTTTTTTTTTCGATGTTCGTGAAAAAAAAATTGTTGCCGGTGTCCAGGAATAAGTAATAGAATATATTTCAATCAATTTTAGAAGTTCCGTCTGTCTGTCTGTTTGTATGAACACGCATCGCTGCTAGAGTACTGGATTCACAATAAACTCACAAGACATTCGTAAAAAGTATCCTCGGGAGTAACTTAGTCTTTGTTTCATTAAAATCGGTCCACTCTAACAAAAGTTATTGTAGTTTTAATAACGACGCGGCGTAAGTACGAGAGAAAAATAGACAAGTAAATGGACATAATACATTCAGATGACTTTATTAATCACTTTTTTTTACATAAGCTTCCACGTGGACGGAGTCGCGGGCACAGCTAGTATTAAATAAGATTGCTTAGTGCGATTGCTAAGTCAATCTATTTTATTTAAAACGTAAAAGGCTTTTAATATTGATATGGTGGTTATTCGTTCAATAATTCGTGAAGCTAATATACTTTTTCTTTTATTTCATTTGGACTTATTGAACAAGGAGTAAGGAATCCGTCATCAACTCCTTTGATGATCTTGCAAGTTATATTGCAAATTATAGCGTCATTAATGATTTCTCAACATCTTAAATAAATTCAGTGCTTCAATACTATTAGGTTTGGATAACCCATGAAACATCCCAATATCTTGTAAATCCAAGTTAAGAGTCAACACCAGTAACTGTCTACCCGCTTGAAACCGAATACATGACGCACATCTTCTACTACCCCACACACTTCACTGTTTGGTGTAGGAGATTTTTTTATTATATACCGTATTCCGAAAATTCTATATTTGCATTTAAAAGTCACATTAAAATTGGTTTCGCCGTTTCCGAGATAACCTGGAGATAAACTTAACCGAGACAAATAACGAACGCTTGAGTTTTCATTATATTTATAAATTCATTTCTATTTATATAACAACTTACGAATCATCATGACGCGACACTATTAGAATGTTATCATATGATGATATTTCTTTATCTTCCCATGTCTTGAATATCTATACCTATAAAATAATGACAGATGTTTATCATTATGCACGCATCACACAAAAATTACTAGAAAGATTTCAATCAATTGTTTTTATTTTTACTTATTAGACACTTGGTAAAGGTCTTTGTTATATAATATATAGAGATAAGCGTTTAGCGATTTATTTTGTTGCGTCAGAGAAATGAGGCAAGTAGTATATAGTGCGCATGCGCGTCTTTCAGGGATATTATATTTTGGCTTTCAATTTGTTAATGTTTTTATTCTCGGTACATAAAATGGATTGTTAAGATAATAAAGAATGCAAAAGAAGTACCAGTACCAGCTATTTCACAATATAAAAAATAAAAACTTCAAACCCTATAATTTCCGCCGCAGACACTAAAATTTCTCTCTCGCGTTACAATGTCCAAGATTTTATGAAACAATTCAGACAAAAATTCAGTTTATCGTAATGAGCTTATCGTATGACATTTCAGTATCCACCTAACCCCTTGACATGAGCGTGAAGATAAAACAATGTTCTGTAAAAATATCCTAATTTTAGCACGGACGATGATAATAAGTTTCTTATATATATTATAAGTTTATAATATTTCCTTATTAGTTCGGAATGAGGCGTAAAAACTATTTTTAAAATTCACGTATATACACTGACTTATTTGTGATTATTTATTTGTGTTCATTAAAATTATATATTAGATTAGAGTTTGATTTAATTTAATAATGAGTTTATATCTATATTATTAGTATAAAAGAAAAGATTTTCATTATTTATAACGGATAAACTCAAAAATACATAACCGATTATAAAAAGTCTTTCATCTATAAAAATTTACATTAACAGCGAGAAAGAGCAGCAACGCAAATCTTACTAGGCTAAACTGGCTACGTTGATCATACATAATTATAAGATTTAGTGAGATACATATGTACCGGCATGTGTTTCTCAAGAACTCAAACATGTATTTTGTAGCTGTCATCTCGATTAAACGGGGTGGTAGGGTTTTACAGCCTGACTGGGTCGCAACCACCATGTATATGGCGAAAAAGCCCGTCATTGTGATTCGCTTCTGCGGGTCGCGTTTCGGGATCAGCCTGTGCATATCCAGTTTTACGCAGGCCGGCATGACAGCGGCGACCGGCGTTGTATAGTGTGTCGCTCGATGGTCGCCATTGTTTTTGGATTGTACTGTGCTTACCATCAGGTATAGTGCAGTCATCTTATGCTACAATAAAAAAAACGAAACTAATCAAGTTGTAATTCGACGTATGTAGGGTGATATGAATGTTGTGTTCAGTTAGCGAGTGTATTATCATCGGAATGTATTAAATCCATTTACTTATGTACTTTTTCTCGTACTTAAGTCGCGCCGTCATAAAATTTACAATAACTTTTGATACAGTTAACCGATTTTAATGAAACCAAGACTTTATGTTACTCATTGTTTTTTTTTGTTTTTTTTTTTTTATTGTAGCACGGCAAAATGACTACACTGTGCGTGATGGTAAGCACAGTATAATCCAAAAACAATGGCGACCACCGAGAGACATACTATCCATCGCCGGTCACCGCTGTCATGCTGGCCTGCGTAAAACTGGATATGCACAGGCTGATCCCGAAATGCGACCCGCAGAAGCGACTCACTATCACTTTTTCGCCATATACATTGCGATTGCGATCCAGTCAGGCTGTGAAACCCTACCACTCAGCTTTCGCCATTGCCTCGTTCGTTATTTAGCAGAGTGCACCACGTGCAGGTGAGGTTGGCTTGGGCGTCTCAAGTCTTGTGATGTTATTCGACACCCGTTACACCCCTCTTGGTGAGGTTTTATCGTGAACGTGGTACTTTAGTTGTGATGCTTGTTCATACAAACAGACAGATGTTTTTTTTTAATTATTGATATATATTTTAACTCTTATTTCAAGACACCTGCAACTTTTTTTTTCAAAAATGTCTAAAAACTACAGACACGTTAGATTTATATTCTTCGCTGTATCGTGCTAGCAGCATGCTCGAGGGCTCCAATACCAGGGATCTAACCTAGGCTTGAGCATTTTCCGAGAGATATCAGATCAGATAGTGTATGGGGGGGGGGGGGGGGGGGGGGGGTTGCGTAGGATAGCGTAGGCCGGAGGGGATCTCAGAATGGCTGAGGCGGATGAGGAGTAATCCTCGGTAAAAAATCAACGGTGGGGTGGCGGCGGATCGGCTTAGCCTTTCCGCTGCCGACCGAACCCAGGGGGGAAGGGCCCTGGACTCCCATTGCACTGGTTCGGCGGGCTGGAAGGCAGCCTCGCAACCGGGCTGCCTCAGTCGAGTGTGGCGTGGGAAACGCCAGCCGCCAGAGAGTGTTGCGGAGCCTGTTCGCGCACCCCGTGACACCACCCTTAGTGCGGCGTTGGTTGTCGTGGAGTTTTAGCCGGTTGAAGTCGCCGAATGGCACCACCCCTGTGTGATTATCACAAAGGCTGGTGGTCAGTTCAGTCCAAGCTCTCCCCCGGGGCCTGACAATCCATGATGGATTTTCTCTCAACATTAAAAAAAAAAAAAAGTTTTATAACAAAGTCCCAAAGCATATGGCCAATTTGCAGGATAGTGAGTTCAAGCACTATGCGGGTTTTAATGACTAATAGCTATTATTATAGGGTGTTTCAATATGTAAACGAAACGTCTGGAAATGACACCCCTCTCTGTGCATCCAAGAAAAACTAATGTAAATATCTATCTATGTTTGTAGTTATAACGAAAAGATAAACCAGATCGAGTTTCTTGCCGGTCCTTATCGATGACTGGGTTATTTGTTCAAACTGGTGATAGTTTTGCCGTTCATAAGCACCTTCTCAGGGCTTAAACGAATAGCCTATTTTTGATTTCGATTATGAAAGGACGGTCCCCATTAGTACTATGGTATATAAAACGAATAATCACTTTTATAATACAAAAATATTTCTTACTCGCAAATTTTTCAACGACTGTTAAGCTAATTCTAAAAAAACATGCTAATTCTAAGATCTGAGATCTATCTGACCAGTAAAAAAAAATGTTGTAATAATAAATTAGTGTGTTTATTTGTCACCTTTACACAAACGTCTGAAGCGATCGAAATTAAATTTAGCAGCTAGTATAAACCCTACCAGGACAAGTTAGCCACACGAGGTGACGAAAACCGATCATTTCTGAGAAGGGACGAACTGTGAATGCTTATGTAAACGGAGTATCATACCGCGCGACTCAGCAACAAATTGTGAAATTGTATAAGCTTACCTAACAGCATTGACAATAATTCAAAATTCAACGCTAGTGATATCTCTCTTCACATCTACGGATAGGGTCCAAATCCACACTCCACACTTTATGCGACCACCCCGGTTCGTCAGGGGGGTCTAACACCCACTCCTCTTTGAAGGATTTATCATCTTGACCCTTCAGATCACGGTCGGGGCCCCCTCAGGAGGGGCCAACACCTATCGGGGGAGCAAACGTAGTGCCGATTAGGCAGTCCGTGTTCCCCGGCCAAAAAGTGTAAGAAGGTCCCATGGGATTTCAATCCGTGCGAATCTTTTTTTTTTTTTTTTAACGTGGGGAAATCCCTTATGGATACGCCACTCCCCCGGGGGAGAGGGTGGGTTATGTCCAAGTCGCACGGACTAAAACCCCACGGTGTACCGACAGACCGTTTTGTGGGGGCGGCAAGGGATCGTTCGAGCTAATCAACCTTGTAGAACCGCCCCCACGGTCCGCCCGGCGGAAGGTGACCGCCGGGCTCCTACCTATAGAGGGACAGACCGGGTACACACCGGCTGCCCCCCCTCGTCCGCCGGACCCGTGCAATGAGGAGATGGGCCCCCCGGCCCATCCCCTCAGGTCCGGCTACGGTGGCAGGAGGAGTTGGGCGAAGCGCCTTCTCCTCCTGCCTGTCCTCCTTTGGCGGAGACGGCCACTTTGAGGGTCTGCCTCGCGGGCCCTCTCCGCCTCCTCCTTCTGCGAGATGACCTCCTCGCAGAAGGAGGCCATCGCTCGCCAAGCCTGTTCGCTGCCGAGCATGGCCGAAACCACGCTCGGCAGCGATAAGTCCGCTCCCACGGCCGCCGCCAGGATGCGGCGCTGCTCCCCCCACGCAGCACACTCAGACAGCGTGTGCTGCGCGGTATCTTCCTCAGCGCCGCACTCGTGGCAGGCGCCCGTCGGCTCCCTGCGTGCGATCCGGTGCAGGTACCACCCGAAACAACCGTGTCCAGTGTGTACCTGCACCAGTCGGAACGTCAGGGAGCCCCACTCCCTGGCAGTCCACTCCCGCAGGACCGGGCGGACGGCGTCCACAGTGAACCGCCCGAATCGCTCGTCCGCCAGGTCCTGCTGCCACCTTTCGACGGCGTCCCCCCTAAGACGCCGTCTCTCCGCCTCTACCTCCCTGGGAGCCGGAGGCTCCCCCCTTCGTTTCCTCGCCGCCGTGAACTCGTACACGGCGGCGAGAACTCCTGCCTCCAGCTCCCAGGGCAGGGAGCCGGCGAGCGTGAAGGCCGCCGCCGAGGACACCGTCCGGTACGCCCGGATTGCCCTCAGTGCCACCGTGCGCTGCGCATTGCGGAGCGCACGCACGTTGGCGGCACCGAGGGCATCAGCCCAGACTGGTGCCCCGTAGGCGGCCATCGCCCGCACGACTCCCATGTAGAGTCGGCGGCACCCGGCGCCCGGCCCCCCCACGTTGGGGAGTAACCGGCCGAGTGCCGCCGCCGCCCCAGAAATTCGCGGTCCGAGCCCCGCAAAGTGGGGCTCGAACCGCCAGCGCCCGTCCAGGGTGAGGCCCAGATATTTCATCTGGGTCCCCACCCTGATCCGGGCTCCCTCCACCACAATGTGAGCCCCAGGAGGTGGCCCCCGCCGAGGCCCATGAAAGAGTAGGGCCTCGGTCTTCTCGAGGGCCACCCTGAGGCCCAACCTCCTTATGCGCCCGACCACGAGGTTTGTGGCCAGGCGCTCCACTTCCTTCCATTCCTAGGGCCGACCCCTGTGGAACCCCTCGCCTTGTGGCCCGCCGCACCATACGCCCGTCGCCGTCTACGTAGGCGACCTCCCTATCTTCGAGGTACGCCTCCAGCACCCGCCGCAGGTAGGGGGGCACTCCGAAATATCGGAGCGCCTCCCGTATGACCCCATGCGGCAGGGTGTTGAAGGCGTTGGCGATGTCAAGGGACACCGCCAAAACCCTCTCCCCCTGGGAGGTCGCCTCTGCCGACAGCGACTTCAGGAGGCACAGGGCGTCCACCGTGGAACGCCCTGCCTGGAAGCCATACTGCGCGTCCGCCAGATTAGGCCCTACGCCCTCTAGGTGCTGGACGACCCGGGAGGAGATAATCCTTTCCAACACCTTCCCGGCGTCGTCCAGCAGGACGAGGGGCCGATACGCGGACGCGCAGTCCGGAGGGTGGCCTGCCTTTTTCATAAGGCAGAGCCGCCCAAGCTTCCAGGGCTTCGGGAACTGCCCGACCGAAAGACACCGGTCGAACAGCTCCCGAAGCCACCCCCCTAAAATCCGTGCGAATCTGACATAACCCATTCCAAGCTGCCCGGCGGGGTATACGTTACGGATTCCATGTAAAAAAAGAGGGTCCAAGTCCAAAAATATAAATTCTCTATAATGAGATAGTTTCATAGTTAATTACCATTTAAGAGCGAGAGTTCAAAATATGTGTATCCTACTCACTAATTTCACGATAAAATGTGTAAAACTAATGTACAACGCCTTAAAATCCAGTGTAAATACTGGAAACGAATATTAATATCACTAAGAACAAATATTTAAAAAAACATAGATAACATGATTGTGCGTCAGTGCCGTATCCATAGTTTAGGCCCCACGGTGGTCGAGCGTGGTTAACTTATACAGCGTGTTTGGAAAATATTCGCAAATATTACTCGCTATATTTTTTCATTTTATTAAGTAACTAAAAACAATATAACAATTAAATATATTTTTACTTTCTCTAAACACATTTTTAAAGACGTCAGAAAAATTCTAGTATATAGATAAATAATTCAGCTAACATTTGACTTGTATAGTGTACCTAACTTGTTAAATTTGGACTTATAGATTGAGATTTTTTAATCGTAGAGTATAATCAAGTACTTTTAACATTTTAAGTTTTAACGTGTAAATTTTGTTCAATAAACATATTTGACTTTTCGACGAAAGGAAAATGTAAGATTATAACGCATATAGGAAAATATTAGCTTATACTACGTTTAGAAATTACACCTAACATACTAATGCGAAACCCTTAGTTACCCTAAGGTTCAGATGATATTAAAAAGGTAGGAAACTGTACCCAAAATATTCATTCAATTTGAAAGCCGACCTAACATTGATAACCCGGTTCAAATCGGTGGTGATCCTGCAAACAAAGGGCAGAAGGATGCAAATCCACGATAGTGTTTCACATGCTATAGTGGCAATATCCAGACACACTCACACCTGTGTCTACTATACCGACGTGACTGATGACGCGGTTAGTAGGTTCATCCATCGGGCCATGGACGCTCCGGCGCGGCATATTGTGGATTATAACTTAAAGATGGCGATAGGGGACCGGAATGAAACCGCCATAAAGGCAATAACGTCAAAAACAGTTAAATAAATATATACACATATAAAAAAAAAACTACCCAATAGATGCTCACAAATACGATTTTTAACATACATATTAAATAAAACTTTAGCAAAAAAATGGTGCGGACCGAGAGTCTGCAGATAAGAAAAAAAAAGCACAGTACAAACTACTGGTGCTACGACCGTGAACATTTGCATGAAGGTTTCTTTTACACTGTATTCTTAAGGTGCACAACTCGGTAGTAACCATATTATTTATACGTATCTCATACGGCTTAACCAACAATATCAATGAGAGCGCTCCAAAACTCCTTACGACTTCATTAGAATACATTGATTTTTTCTGCTTCATATAAATATTCTATACATGTTTTTGTTTTACATAAAATCCTTCGGAACAAAATGATCTTAATAGTTGTGAGCGTTCCCTTACACAAATTTACTGAGCTCTAAAAATGTACTCTATAATATTTCTCGTAATTTTATTTACATCGTGTGCATTGCGTTCCCTTACACAAATTTACTGTGCTCTAAAAATTTACTCTATAATATTTCTCGACATTTTATTTACATTAGTGATCGTCCAAAGGTCGAAATTCGACCATAATAAGGGCTACAAAATTATTTCCTCAATATATTAATATTGGTATTATTATGTGTATTTATTTTAGTTTTCTAAATGGTAAGACCTGTATTGAGTATTACATATCACACAAGAAGAGAAAAAAGCCCTGATAAACAAGGGCTACGGGGCAGGGGAAGGTTCGCGTGTTCTGACAGTCCACGAATCTCAGGGATTGACCTTCAAATCGGTGGTGATCCTGCAAACAAAGGGCAGAAGGATGCAAATCCACGATAGTGTTTCACATGCTATAGTGGCAATATCCAGACACACTCACACCTGTGTCTACTATACCGACGTGACTGATGACGCGGTTAGTAGGTTCATCCATCGGGCCATGGACGCTCCGGCGCGGCATATTGTGGATTATAACTTAAAGATGGCGATAGGGGACCGGAATGAAACCGCCATAAAGGCAATAACGTCAAAAACAGTTAAATAAATATATACACATATAAAAAAAAAACTACCCAATAGATGCTCACAAATACGATTTTTAACATACATATTAAATAAAACTTTAGCAAAAAAATGGTGCGGACCGAGAGTCTGCAAATAAGAAAAAAAAAAAAACATTGATAACCCCCAATCGACTCCCGATTATTGGATTATAATTTACAATATGTAATACCAAAGCCAATAAAAAGGCCTGGTGTACAAGTGCATCATCCGACCGGTCTTGTTGTATGGCAGCGAAACGTGGCCGGTCCTAGCTAGAAATGTCCAGCATCTACACGTCACTGAGATGAAGATGCTACGACGGTTGTGTGACGTTACGCGATTATATCGCATTCGAAACGAACACATCCGTGGTAGTCTTAGAGTCCGTGACATCGCAGACAAACTGCAGGAGAGTCGACTCCGCTGCTACGGCCATATAAGTCGCAGGCCTCCAGACTGCGTCGGAAATAGATGCCTACCAACATAACTACAAGGCCCAAGGTCTCGTGGCAAGCCCAAGAAACGCTAGTTGGACGTGGTAAAGGCGGACTTAAAGGAAAATAACCTCACACAGAAGGATGCCGAAGATCGGGCAAAGTTGAGGAAGTTTAGTAAAGCGGCCTCTGATACCAGGCTGGTAAAACGCTAGGAAGAAGAAGACGAAGAATACCAAGTACTTCACGATCACTATGACGTGGCTATTAAATAGGTTAATCCTACCTATGATCTCAATATTGACAGAAGCTTATCAACATAACAAGATTATAAAGACGTCAGAGGCTGCCATTTAAATATCAAAATTATTAAACATAAATTAGTATCCGCAACACGTTGAAGGAAAACTCGTTTTAAAACCACTTCCATTCAATCATGCTTTAACAGTTCGACAATAGGTCGTTGGGTTACTATTATTATTATACGCAATGACAATGATACATACGTAATTGACTATTATACTTGATGCGTGTTTTAATTAAAAATCCTTCTTGTCCTTTTTGGTCACTTTTTTTTTATTCTTAATGTGGCTTTTTGCGTGTGTAATTGTAGGTGACAAACTATTATTGGTGATAAACATATTTCTTTAATTACACAGTTATTGCATAATAGTCCATCATTTTTCAATCCGTCTGTGTATTTCGTTCCCGGTATCTTATATTATTAAATTAATTTTCTCTACATATATTAGCTTTTCCTACGGCTTCGTTCGTGTTAATCTATACTTGAGTTTTCCCACGCGAACAATACAATTTTCGAAATGAAATGTAACAAATGACCTATTAAGTATCAGGGGATAACGCGTAGGAATTATAATCTAGCATATATATAGATATATAATAGATAATTGGTTAGGTAGTTGCGTAAACGTGAAAGCGTAAAACAAAATTTTTATTCGTATTAATAAATTTAGTTAGGGCAATAATGATATAATATGTTAGAAATAAATTCGATTATCTTATTATACAGATACGATGTGTCATATCTTTCCGTATTTTAAAACTGTGAAACCGTCACTGTCTCAGTGAAGGAACACCTTTCTTTAAATATAATGTGAAAAGATTTTGTAAGAGGTCTGACGAGACAGCAGCGACTGGGAATGTATTATAGACTAGCGGACGGCTTCGCTCGCGTTTATGCAAGTTTTATCTATACCTCGACAACATAACCTTTTTTCTGAATTAAAGGCTACCTTAATTCCTTTTCTGTATTCCTCTCAATGTGTATACATTTTATCGATTTAGTAGTTAAAACATGTAAACGTAACAAACAAACATACAATCACATTTATAATATTAGCTTATCATGAAGAATAGTACCGTCGTTGTACCGAGCTACAATAAAATAGAGACAGTTTACTTGCTGTATTACGTAACTACTTTTTTTTTTTTATATAGTAGCACGGCATAATGACTGCCACGTGCCTGATGGTAAGCACAGTACAATCCAAAAACAATGACGACAACTGAGTGACACACTATCCATCGCCGGTCGCCGCTGTCATGCCGGCCTGCGAAATGCTGGATATGCACAGGCTGATCCCGAAACGCGACCCGCAGAAGCAAATCACTATGACGGGCTTTTTCGCCATATACATGGTGGTTGCGACCCAGTCGGGTTGAAAACCCCTTACCACCCCGCTTTCGCCATTGCCTCGTTCGTTATTCAGCAGGGTGCACCACGTGCAGGTGGGGTTGGCTTGGGTGTCTCAAGTGTTAGATGTTATTCGACACCCCTTACACCCCAAATACTTAAACTAGGTGGTGGATGGAAATACGAGTAGAGGAATACCGAAAAAGGTGTGGATGTATTGTGTACAAAATAATGTGTGTATACAATATTTGTGTGGGTAATGGTAATTATGTAACTCCTGGACTGAGAGTAATTTATTAATCAAGTACACATTTCATGAGTTAAAAAAAGGTTACATTATTAAAATTACCCCATGAAGAACAATCTGGAACACTCTGTATACAACAAATAAATTAACTATAAAGCGCCTCAGCAGCGATAATCTCGCAGTCGCGTGCAAACGGGAGGTGTCCGCGCCGTCAGCGCTGTCAGCGCTCACCGTACACGTGAACATGTGGCCCACTGTACTTACTGTTGTCCTATTTGTTGTTTACGTCGATTGTTACACAGGTAAGTGGTAGTTTATATCTAAGTTTATATCAACCACTTTTTCTGCATTAAATTCATTTTAATATAAGTCGTTTTTATACATCTCTACATATGAACAAAGTTGAAGCGTTTCATGTTTGTCGGAAATAATTTATGTTCTAAACGGCTGAACCAATTTTGATGAGATGTTTACGGAAAGCTAGAAATGTTTTTAAAGTATTACATTAATATGAATTATTAAGTTTACGTTTTTTTTATTTTACTTAATACATTTAATTATACACCGAAACCCTTTTAGACGCACACACCTTAGTCTATTATACAAACAAAAAGGGTATAAAATCTTCAAATAATAAGAACTAAAATTTAAACTAATCAAATAATAATAAGTGACAATTATTAAAAATGCAAAGATTAACATTTTTTAAATATATATACTAACAAGTATACTATAAAAAAACATAAAATAATAACTGATCTACAATAAAAGAAGAACGCACTACGAATACATCATATAGATTTAGTACTCCCGACGTTTTCATGGCGTTGAAGTCGCTCGCACAAGTTAGTATTATATAAAAAAAACTGGATAAATATTAAAAAAAAATTAAATACGGTAATAAGTCTATATAAAATGACACCTATATTCATCTATTTTAAGAGTTAATTTTCTAAATCATAAATTACGTGATAAATTAGAGTAACTTATATTCTCACGTCTAAAACTTCAACGGATTTTGATGTTTGTAAGGGCCGAATTTCTAAACTGTTTTTAGGCCATTTGTGATAAAAAAATACCATCGTTTATTGATTCACCATGACCTAACCAGCGTTGCGAGTCGATTTGATTTAAAATTTCCAATAATGTTATGCAATTCCATTGTCTTCACAAATAGTACAATATACTCCTTCGTAATATTACAAAAAAAAATATTGTAAAAGGTAAGAAAACCGCATTTTAATACAACCGGAATTATTACTAGATAAAATAAAGAATCTTTTATACATTTTCTATCTTTATTGATTCTTTCAGGATGAGTGGTTTCTTTAAGTGGCTTTTTTATGTCATAGCATGCAAACGAACACGTGGGTCACGTGATGTTAAGTTATCACCACCGTCTATAGACACTAACAATACCAGGGGAGTCGAGAATGTGTTGTCAGGCTGTGTTTTTGAAGAAAGGAAGGGAGGGACGCGGAGGTGGGCCTCCAGCGCTCTCACTGATTGAATGAAACGCAACAATGCAAGCACTGTTACTTCACGTCGGTTTTCTATGAGAGGGTGGTACTACCTCGGCCGAGTCAACCCATTCATGCTGAAGCCAATAATAGTTTCAGCGTGCCTCTACCACTTACTAAAATATTAGCATTCAAATGTTTCTTTTAATTTATTTACGTGTAAATTATATGAACGTCATAAAAAAACTGTATTACAAAGTGTAGCTTGATTAGAATTTTGTGGGAAATATTTTGCCTAATCTATATTAATATTATAAAGAGGCAAAGTTTGTGAAGTTGTGTCCTGCCACCTAAAAGTTTTGACATTTTTTTTTAATTTTTTTTATGTCATTGTAGGAAAACGAGCAGGTGATGTTAAGTGATCACCACCGTCCATGGACACTAGCAACACCAGGGGAGTCGCAAGTGCGTTGCCAACCTATGTTTGGGGGGAGGGGGATAGGATAGGGAGTTGGGGTAGGGGAAGGGGAGAGGGGAGTAGGGCTTCCGGTGCTCTCACTGACCGAACGAAACGCAACAATGCGAGCACCGTTACTTCACGTCGGTTTTCTATGAGAGGGTGGTACTACCCCGGACATTCAATAAGACCAAAAAGAATAATAATTATTTCAGTGGTTCCATAAATTTACTAAAGATAAATTATTTATCAATTAATTATTAATGTATATTATGAATTTACATATTATATTGTTATAAAATTAACTTAGAATTTGACCAGTTGATTTCAAAGGGCATGTAAGGCATGCAACGTCAGTCATGTTAAAAATATTGAAAAGGTAATTGGAACGTAAAACTAATATGACGGATGTCAATAAGTCTTTCATTTACATGTGTGTATATGTCGTGTAAAATTCAAGCAGTAGTGTGAGTAATGCATATTTTAATTTATTTCTAATTCATTTTATATAAAAAAATAGCTTTCTGCACTTCTTCTCCATAAACTTTATGGATGTATGCCAAATTTCATGTTCATCCGTTCGCGCAATTCGCTTAAAAAGGGGTACAAAGTTTTGGCTTCACGTATTGATATATTCAGATATACATCAAGTTAAAATTAATAATAATAATAATAAACTAATAAACATTAATAAATATTCATCGAATGATTAAGGATAAGACACAAATGATTATTGTACAATATAGGATCGTATACCAACTATGGTAGGGTTTATTCTCAGCTCGCCTGGCGAACTAACATATTCAAGTGAAATATCTGTCTTGTAAGCGAGTTTTTTTCTAGGTTTAGCATATTATTTTATTGTCTTTGATCACATCTTCATTGAACGTCATGTGAGACTCCGCTAAAACTTACACCGTGTTATTAAAAAAAGTTAAATACGTATTAAAGACTTGGTTTAAAAAAGTCTCCTAATAAATGCACCGCACTCTCCCTAGGCAAGTTCGCGTTATCATTTTTCACAAGTCCAACTTAACGTAAGCAAAGCGAGACAAAAGAACAAGACGGCGAACATTCAGCGACCGCGGTGCATTTAATATGATACCTTCTTAAAGCCGGGGTTCAATACGTATTTAACTTTTTTGTAATAACACTGACATTTAAAAACTCAAGAATAATTTATTTCACTATATATTCATTGAAAATACAGTTCGTTTGAGGAAAATCAAGTCAAAACTACTGAGCGTATCGATATAAGATAACAAAGAAAATATTATTAACACGTTGACTGCAACAGGACTTATGAAACTGCCCCGGGCAGCAATTTTGTTTTAATATCATTATGTTATTAAATATGATAATTTGAATAAATAGCAGTAATGTAGAAATAAAAAAAATGTTGTTCTTGCAAGAAAAACATGGTGCGAATTGTCTCGTAGTAATAATTGAAACCAATAAGTTCATGTAAGCTAAACGCGAATTGTTTTCTCTCTCCTGAAGCCACTAATCTCTATTTACACTGATATATTATAACCTTGGTCGTTGCTGAACAAATGTGGCAGCTAAAGAAAGTACTAGAACTCGTAGTGAGCCTCCTGGGCAAGTTCAAAAACTACGATATATATCATTGCTGGTAGTCAATGTGTTAATTTTATCCACAATTGATACTCGACTCACAAAGAGGTTACCCATTTTTTTTTGTTTAAAACAGTGGATGGCAGAGTTTTTCTCATTTATTTCATGCTGGAAGACGTGACCTTAATTATGTTTCGATTCGTTATATGATAAATTCATTTGGTGGCTACGTTTTTTAATATAACCAATTGACATAGCGTTAAACTTGAGCTTTACATCAAAGGTTTAGAGGTAAACATTTACAGGCTACATCTATACATATATCTATCTATATATTTAATAAGAATATAAATCTAAAGTGCCTGTACTTTTTCGAAAAAAAAAATTGTAGGTGTATAGGAATAAATAATAGAATACATTTAAATCATTTTTAGAAATGTCTCTCTGTCTGTTTGTATGAACAGGCACCACTGCTAAAGCACTGGGGTCACAATAAAACTACATCAAGGAAATCATAAAGCATATCTTCGAGGATAACTTAGTATTTTATTCATTAAAATCGGCCCACTCTATCAATAGTTATTGTAATTTTAATGACGACGCGGCGTAAGTAAGAGAGGTAAGTAGATAAGTAAATAAACTTAATACGTTCAGATGACTTTATTAATCATTGTTTTTATATAAGTCGCCGGCTAGTTCGTAATAAATCCGTTTATATTGCATGCTAGACAACAACTTTAGCCGAGATTCGACCAATTTGGCTCTTAATACTCTTGTTTTAGCTGCTATTTCGGCTAAACCTCTGAAACACTCGTCTATAGATATAATAAGAAAGTAAATCTAGCGTGACTCTATTTTCTAGATTTTTGCTGCTGTAAAGGAATAAGTTATAGAATACATTTCAATGATTTTTAGAAATGTCTGATTGTATGAACACGCATCACTGCAAAAGTACTGTGTTCACAATAAAACCTATAAAAAATTATAAAACATGTCCTTGAGTATCATTTAGTATTGGTTTCATTAAAATCGGTTCACTGTTTACAAAGCTATTGTAATTTTAATGACGACGCAACTGAAGTACGTAGAAAACGTACGTCTTTAATTGTGGTAGTGCCACGTTGAAACTATTACTGGTTTTAGCATGAACGGGTCGGCACGCCTGGGGTAGTACCACCCTCTCATAGAAAACCGACGTGAAGTAAACTGTTATTACTGCACTGTCATCATCATAAATAAGCACTGGCTTGCATTGTTGACTTTCGTTCGGTCAGTGAGAGCGCCGTAGGCCCACCTCCCCTCCCCTCTCCTCTCCCTCCCTCCCTTAACCCTTCCCCCCAAAGGGTGGCAACGCACTTGCGACTCCTCTGGTGTTGTTAGTGTCCATGGACGGTGGTGATCGCTTCACATGAGGTGACCCACCTGTTCGTTTGCCACTTATGACATAAAAAAAATACAACATAAAATTTTATTAGTCTATATTGATATTAAAGTTCCATATAAATAATGGCTACTCCACACACGATTAAAGAAATTATAAAAAATGCATAGAACCGTCTATAAATTATGTTCAAATGATCATAGCTCTGATAAACTGTTATCGCTTCACAGTAAATTTCCCAATATTTATATTTTGTATTTAATTAATTAGCACGTGCCAGCTATTCAAATTATCTCCTCTGATTATCGATTCTATTTTGAAATTGTCTTTCGAATGCGATTAGATTATTCGTTATCAGTTATATTATTGAATAATTGTGCCCGCGACTTTAACCACGTGAAATCTAATGTAAAAAAACAGTGACCAATAAAATCATGTAAATATATTAAATGTATTTACTTATCTCTCATACTTTTTTTATGTCAAAAGGCGGCAAACAAACAGGCCACCTGATGCTAAGTGATCACCACCGTCCATAGACACTAGCAACACCAGGGGAGTCGCAAGTGCGTTGCCAGCCGGTGTATGGGGGAGGGGTAGGAAAAGGAGAATGGGGAAGGGAAAGGGGAAAAGGAGGTGGGTCTCCGGCGCTCTCACTGACCGAACGAAACGCAACAATGCAAGCATAGTTACTTCACGTCGGCGTTCTGTGAGAGGGTGGTACTACCCCGGGCGAGCCGACCTATTCATGCTGAAACTAGTAATAGCTACAGCGTGGCTCTACCACCTTCAAAAATTACAGTAGCTTTTGATAGAGTGAACCAATTTGAAAAGACTAAATATTACTCGAGGATATGTTTTATTGTTTTCTTGGAGCGGTTTTATCGTGAATGCACTACTTTGGCAGCGATGCGTGTTCGAACAGACTTACAGACATTTGTAAAAATTATTAAAATGTATTTTATTACTTAATCCTGGAACATTTTTTTTCACAACAATCTAAAAAGTGCAGACTTGTTAGATTTACATTGTTATCGTATGTATAGAAGATTAACTAGTATTATTGATTAACTAGTTGATACACATTGATGGTTATAATTATTTTTGGAAGGAAGTTCCATAACGCGGCTTGCGGCGCGAGTAAACGTGTAGATCATCACGTAACAAAAAAGTGTTATGCCTCCTCGATGCGAGTTTCTCTCTCTCTCTATTTTATGAAAAAATCCTTGACAAATTATATATTAAAACGATCCTCATGAATCATCCTATCCACTGGTGAAAACCGCATGAAAATCCGTTCTGTAGTTTTTGAGTTTATCGCGAACAGACAGACAGACAGACGCGGTAGGGGGACTTTATTTTATACTATGTAATGATTCTTTACAAAATTAATAAAATATAATATAACATAAAATAATACACGTAACATTTTGATTGAATTGGTAACTTTACGTTAAGGAACTTCATTTCTAACGGGAATATAAGAATTTCCTATATCGTTCAAAAATACCAGAGTATTGTTCTTCCAATACTGACACCTTTAAACTAGATTGATTTTATAAATTGTGTAACGAGATACTGGGCTTATCCTCATAACGTGTATTGTGAAGTGCTCCGAATCATAAGTTATATTTTTTTTGTAACTTGATCGTTCATTTCCTTGCAAGGTTTTCCCTTTACCTTGGCCACATTAATTTATATTAATGTATCAAAGTGCGACGTTGTTTTTTGTCTCTTAAATTCATTTCAATTTTTATAACATCCTACGTCTTTCAACCAGTACTATGCGAAAATTACACGTAAAACTCGATCATTCACACAAATGGAATGGAGTAATATTGAAATTTCAAGGTAATGGTAATTGTGTTCAACTGGTTTTAGAATCGACTTCAAAAAAGGACGAAGTTTTTCAATTCGGTCTTATCTTTTTTAACCGACTTCGAAAAAGGAGGAGGTTACTACGTTCGGTGGTATGTATTTTTTTTTGTTTATGTATGTTAATCGATATCTCCGTCCGTCAATTATGAACCGATTTTAATGATTCTTTTTTTGTTTGAATTGGTTATATTCAGAGGTGGGTCCATATAAATTTGAATATTCAACCTCTAAGCGGGTAAAATATCGTTTATTTGATTTTCACTCACTTCGTCTCGACGTATTTACGTGAAATTGGAACCGATTTATTATACCCATTAGAAACCAGATATATTCTATTTTAAATATGTGTTGCCTATAAACCGATTTGAATACGATGAGATACACCAAAGATAATTTAATGTATGTCCGTAAAAAATTTGAAAACCTGCTCATTTTATAAAAGACCGGCATAATCTAAATACTAAAAACTGTGACAAGCTGGTCGTCCCATATTTCAAACTTAGCAAAACCAGTAGTAATTTCTTAGGTAATAGTGTTAGGTTTTACAATAAGGTCCCAAAACTTATTACCGATTTGCCGGACTGTAAATTTAAACGCCACGTCATGCGGGTTTTAGTGTGAAAAGGCTATTATAGAGTGGATCAATATGCGAATGATGGTGATGTCTGGAATTGACTCCTCTCTGTGCATCCACTGAAAACTTGTAACGTAAAATGTATTCAAAATATATATTATTAGCACTCGTTGTACTACTATTGACTTACTATTGACTACAGCGGGGTTGTTACTAATGACTTGACACGCCATTGGTCGAAAGTTATCGGCCGGTCGTATCTCGACTGAATGCTATAAAAACCGAGTCTGTCGAGTCATTGGGGACATTCTTGATCGGTCATCTTTCTGGAAGGTTGTATCGCGTGATTTTTGTTGTATTGCGTGAGTTCTTTCCAATTTACGTTGCTATTTGTATTTCTCTGGGTTTTTATGAATTATTGTGTTACTTGAGATTGTTTGTTGATGTGAATTTTCGTGTAGAGATATGTGGTTGTGTTATTTTTTTATATAAATCAATTTCTGATATCTAATAATATGTTAAAAAGATGTACCCGATCGAGTTTCTTGCCGGTTCTTATCAATGACTGGGTTGTTTGTCCGAACCGGTGGTAGTTTTGACGTTCATAAGCGCCTTATTAGGGCCTAAACTGAATAAAGTGTATTTGATTTGATTTGAAAGAACTCAAAATCGTATAGGAAATTTATAGTGATTGATATATTTATCACACAATATATACACTCGAGCATGCTCAGCAGCATTTGGTTTTGTACTGTCTTTTATTATTTATATCATATGGTGGTAGAGCCACGTTGAAGCTATTACTGGTTTCAGCATGAATGGGTCGGTTCGTCCGGGGTACTACCACCCTCTCATAGAAAACCCACGTGAAGTAACATTGCTTGCATTCTTGCGTTTCGTTCGGTCAGTGAGAGCGCCAGAGGTCCATCTCCCATCCCCTTTCCTCTCTTCTCTCCCTCTCCCTCCTCTAACCCTTTCGCACTTGCGACATCTCTGGTGTTGTTAGTGTCCATGGACGGTGGTGCTCACATAGCATCAGGTGACCCACCTGTTCGTTTGCCACCTATGATATAAAAAAAATTTATACTAGCCTCTGCCCGCGACTTCGTCGGCGTTAAATAGTAACTTTGGGTTAACGAAGCTTTCAAGAGGAAAAAAACTCGATTTTGAAACATTCTTCATTAGAAACATTCTCCTTTTGGCCTAGCGTTATAATATGTAGCATTTGACCTTCGTCGGTAAATGAGCTATATAACAATATTTTTTTCAATTGGACCAGTAGTTCCTGAGATTACCCCCTACAATGACACAAGCTCACAAACTCTACCTTTTTATAATATTAGTATCATTATCATCATTACATAATATAAAACAAAGTCCTCTACCGCGTCTGTCTGTCTGTCTGTCTGTTCACTGTAAACTCCAAAACTACTGAACGGATCTTCATGCGGTTTTTACCAGTGGATAAAGTGATTCATGACTAACGTTTTGGTATATAATTTGTGAAGGATTTTTTTATAAGTAATACAAGAAAATGTCTCAGATTCAAGTTTCTCCACGATGTTTTTCTTCACTGTTAGAAGGAAACGCCTACTACCGTGGAAATGCCTACTATCTCATTCTCTCACAGCCCATAACCTAGATACTGGTTGAAAGCTTAGACAGCAGCAATATTTTGGGAGGACAGTCTGCACTTCTCGTCGTAACTCAATTAAAAAAATTGCTGCTTTATACTTGTCCTAATTATCTAGAAAAATACAAAAATGATACGCAATCCTCTACGCTTCTATATTGAAGCACAGTGTCAATGTCCGTCGGGTGTTTTCACTTTCGCTTGAAAGTGAACGTCGGAACTGTACGAACAAAACAATAGGGTTTATTATCCGTTTTATTATCGAAGGTTATTAATTCCGGGTCGGCCCTTACAACTTTGGGCAACGGTCATTGCACCTAGGTTTATGACGAATGTATCTATATAAGACACTTAATTATAATTTGGTTTTAAGAGGCACAATAAAACTCATTTGTTTCTCTGAAAAATGAAGAATGAAATTTTTATTTATCAAGTACTTTACATACTCGTACAATATTTACATAATAACACTACCTAAAAAATGAAGAAAGGACAATTAAAGTTTATTGGTCACCTCTCAATTTGTACAATTGAATAAAAAACAAAATTAATCTCGCAAAAATAAATTCAGCATGCGTTCTTCGTCTTTGAAAAAAATGACAGACCGTTTGACAAACGTTGATCAAACAGTGCGCGCGCATATTCACATTAAAGAAATAATTTTCTTTACATCTGTACTTTTGAAACTCTAAGAGCAAACTTTAACTAAGGTTCTCCTTGTTATTTATTAATATTTGTTTTGATATTATTATTTTATATGTTAAATGTGACCACGAAGTATTATATCCTAGAGTGTTAATCTTCCACCAGGTATACATTTGTAGCTATCTCTTTTTCATCAGTTAAAAAAAAACATTTGTAGTAGTTTAGTTGTTACAGTAGTTTATTAACGATGCGCGCATAACGGTGAACTTCCATAATTTTCTTTATACAAAAGATCTTGTAGGTAGTAGTAGGCTCTACAGCCACACTGAAGCTATTACTGGTCTCAGCATGAATGGGTCGGCTCGCCCGGGGTACTACCACTCTTATAGGAAACCGACGTAAAGTAACAGTGCTTGCATTGTTGCATTTCGTTCGGTCAGTGAGAGCGCCGGAAGCCCTTTTTCCGTCCCCCCTCTAATCATCTCCCATCTCCCGAAACACAGGCTGACAACACACTTGCGAGTCCCCTAGTGTTGCTAACGTTTGTTTGTTTGCCTCCTATAATACAAAATAATAATAATAATAGCTAGACAAGATCTAAATCCTTTTAGTAAAACATTTATATAGCTTTATGGCATCCATAGAAATTAATTCATACAGAGATAATAATGCTTAGCAGAGAACTTAACAGTTGAAAAGCCTTTATCGAAAGACACACTTTAAATGAGTTGGCATACAATGTTCAAGATAACGTTAATTATTACTGTGAAATGGTAATCCCTCTTAACAGCTGTCTACTCGAAGGAGATACGTTTAAATAAATACATTTATACACGTTAGTTAAACAGACTGATATAAAAATTACAGTCTGTTATTACAAGGTCATTAACACGTGTATGTTTTCGGTGTATAAAGTTGGTACCTTCATGATTACGTTTTAAAGATATTTTCGTTTTGTATAAAACGTTCCTTTAGTCACATGACGCGATTTAAAAATAATATAACCACGTTTTTTAATCAATTTTCCTCTGATTTCGTCTGCATGTTTTTTGTGTACTCGGGATGAAAACCGTCTATGTCATTCTCAAGGTCTCAGTTCAATGTTTAATTTAATATCCATTGGTACTGAGATTTTTTTATAAACATATCACAAACAGATAACTATATTCCTATTTACAGTAAAATAATGGCGTGTGCGTGTGGATAAATAGCGCGAATTTTATAATACTTTATGTATGTTAATATATTTTCTTTGACAATCGATTTCATAATCGGTTGAAAGAAAACCTTCTTGTTTATTTTATACTAGCTTCTGCTCGCGAGTTCGTCTGCGTGGAATAGTTACTTTGGGTTAACGGTAGCACACAGTGGAGGGTCTAAAAAGGAAAAAAAAACAATTTTGAAACGTTCTTCATTGCTGCTCCGCTCCTATAACTCTTAGCGTAATGATATATAGCCTATAGCCTTCCTCGATAAATGAGCTATCTAACACTGAAAGAAATTTTGGCTGAAACTATTACTGGTTTCAGCATGAATGGGTCGACTCGCCCGGGTACTACAACACCCTCTCACAGAAAACCGACGTGAAGTAACAGTGCTTGCATTGTTGCATTCGTTCGGTCAGTGAGAGCGCCGGGGGCCCTCCAACCCTTCCCCTCTCCTCACTCCTCTCACTCTCCCTCCCCTAACCCTTCCCCCCAAAGGGTGACAACGCACTTGCGACTCCTCTGGTGTTGTTAATATCCATGGACGGTGGTGAACGCATAACATCGGGTGACCCTCCTGTTCGTTTGCCATCTATGAAAAAAAAAACCCCTCCACCTTTATAAAATTAGTATAGTTTTTATATTAGCCTTTACTCGCTGCTTCACTCATCTGAATCTAGATTTGATCTATACCTCAAAAATAGTATTTCCTTCTGAGTTACAATACGCTATGTCCTTTTAAATATACATCCATGACTTTGACAACGTGTATGCAAAATTTCATGATGATTCGTTGAGTAGAGAAGGCGTAAAAGTTCAATTTGACTCATAATAAGAGAACTATAGCCTAATAAATGCACAATGATCTCATCCAATAGTTTATGTCACAGTTATTGACAACGCGCTTTATCAACACTATTTCTGTATCAGAATTCTTAATTAATTTCCTTGTAGGAAAGGAAATGATAATTTTATAACCAAGAGGAAGACCTCCAGATATATCAAGTCGAGACATGTTTGAGGTTTTCCTTAATTCTTTTCCCTCTACGAATATTATAATAAACATTATAAAAGTCGTCCTTTTTCAATTTAAAGTCAGCAGTGAATTACCTAAAGCGTTCTGTAGGTACTACCGGTAAATGAGATTCCGTCCAAAGCTATTCTTATTATTTTAGCCAGACCAGTGGCTGTGTTGTGATATTGAGTGACCATTTAACGTTACTCATCATATATATCTACCATTTTATTATCTCTTACCGTTGTTTGACAAGGTATTATACCATGTGTAGGTAAATCAGGCTTGCATGTCTGAAAACATATTTAATATCATACAACGAGTAGTATTGTTATCTTATTTGAAAAATCAGTACATGATTTGTTTTGTGGCCGAAAGGGGGGCTTATGTTACTCACGTCCTCAGGAAGTGTACCTCTCATTTCCCTGCACGCCCTCCCCGGGTGCTGTTGAAGTGTAAGATATTTTTGTCCGGTGCACTGTTGCATAGAAATTGACAATCGCAGTGACAAATAGAGTAATCGATCAAGCTACGATAATAAAATATGTATATATTTAGCCATACGATTTAATAAATTAATAACTGAAGCAAACGAAGAGAGAGGAGGTATTGTGACGCGGTCTGGTTTCAATCTGCTCACTATGCATTCCTGTGCGAACCAGACAGTGCTAATACCCGATTTGCATATTTTAATACGCTTTTTTTAATAACTATCTAATTGTCACCCGCTTCTTTTAAGCATAAAAAATAACCAACAAAAAATTAGCTTAGACCGCAACGAAAAATTACACATGGAGTGGCCATAGACGTATACACGTTCAGTAGGTTTGACGTGATTAAGCTTCAAATGAATTATATTCTCATTATACACTATACTGATTTTGAATATTCATGGGGCCTACAAGAAACCAAATAATAATTAGAAAAATCATCAGTCCTTTAAATTATTCAGAGTTACGAGAAACGCCTACGTGGAGTCTACAGTTACAAAACCACTTCGCTAAAAAACATCGCTAGATGGTCATGATAGTGTGGATAGAAAAAAAAAAACAAAATGGAATGAGTTGTGTGCCGATGAATATCTGTGACTGTAAGAGATAATTAATTCAAAGATGATGTAATCGAAGACGATAAAATAATTTAATCCTGCAAATGTATTTGATTTTACGTCTTCTTATAATGTGCATGGATGTATTTTGCGAACACCCCGAATGTGTATTAAAAAATCCGGTCGCAAGTAACACAGTGAAGCAATCTCTTTTATATATGCATGTACACGTAAGAGACCTTGGGTCGAGTATTCGAAAAAAGATATTTGGCATCAAGATATTCAAGTCGAGAATATGCATACCTTTTTACATTTGTATGGACTACATATTTCGCCACTCCCATTTCTGAAATGCAAGCAAATCTCCCACATCATCAACATCATCATCGTTAGCTTATAACACATCCACTGTAGAGGTACAGGCCTCTTCCCGAAGGAGGTTATGGGTGTAATCACCATGCCAGCCATCGGCGTATTGGTGATTTCAAAATCCAAGAAATCTTCAGTTCTATTCTGTTCCCCGTACGGTGGTACTACAAGAACATTTCTCAGATTCAGGTTTTCTCGCGATATTTCCCTTCATCGTCAACCGTTAGTGATACCAATGAATTCGTAAATGTACGCAAATTTCGAAAAACTTGTGCCGGGATTTGAACCTTCAGACATCGGATTAATATTTCACCGGTCAAACAGACTAACCAAGACGACTTTTTTTATCCTTTCTCCCATGCATCACTGCACAACTTGAAATGTGACCTGTCACATCAAGTTGAGTTTACACATTAGCTTTAAGTAGAAAATAGTCTTTAGAAATCTCGACGACTCAACACGTACAAGGTACCCTTACAACAACAACTGAGCATGCAAACTTCAACCGTACAAGAAACGATATTCTAATAAAAGAATAGAATAGAATAGAAAAAAACAGAACCTTGCAATTACTTTCTTGCCCTTATACTGGCGTCCACCATATTATAGATTGATTTGGCTTCTTCCGATGTCGAGCGTGACAATGTCCGATTACAAACGCCTATATCCTTAAATATACGTCACCTTTGAGAATTGAGATTTGATAAGGTTAATTTGCGATCACGCGAGCAAACAACAATATTACAGTTTGTTTAAATTCAAAAATATATATCTACTATAATCAGGCGATATGTATGCATCGCATACAGAAATGGTTTAGTAAATGTAACGAAAATTATGAACTTTGTAGCAATCCTCCCAGCTTCTTGCAAAATATTTTATTCGAAACGATAAGAATTGTTAATAAGGAAAAACAAAAAATCCGACCTAAAAAGTTGTTCCGTCGAGTAATCTACATCTACACTAAATTATAAAGAGGTATCGTTGTATTTTTGTATGTTTAAAACGAATAAAATCAAAATCAACTAGACGGATTTCGATAATTCGTACATCATTAGAAAGCGACATTATCTCTGAGTAACATAGGTTATATTTTTTACTAGAAAAGAAAAGAGATCCCTACTAAAATTTCCATAATGTAATCCAAGGTATGAAAAATATTGCCATAAAATGGCTTTCATCGCATGCACTGTGGAAACTATGAATGATAGAACAAAAATATATTATGCAATATTAAAGACCATATTAATATCTATAAAAAACCTTGGGGTACCATATGTCCAGCTATGGTGATTATTTCACTATAAATACATTTTTGAAAGAAATCTTAACAAAAAGAAGACCATGCCTAAAATACCTGTTACTGTTACCTTTTATTCATGTCTTTATATTAATCCTTATCTAAATAAATTATTTTTAATTTAAGAACGTTTCAGTACCTGTAGATAACTTTTTGAATTATTACAATCGGACATTGCATTCAAAAGATATTACGAGATTAAAATTGTCAATTTAAACAAAATATGCCGCTCGCGTCGTTGCCGGGATGTGGTGTATACGTGCGGGCTATGCGGCGAAGAAGAGTTCACGGGATTTTTTATTCTCGAACTAATTACGCTATTGACCTTGCAAGGTCTTCACAGCTTCACCGGACTACTAAGGCGAGCGCTTTAGGTTACATGCTCAAGAGCGCACGGCACACCTCGGCTAAGGCTGTTGCCTGAGAAAGTGTGGTTTCGGCCATGCTCGGCAGCGAGGAGGCATGGAGAGCGATGCCCTCCTTCTGCGAGATGACGCAGAAGGAGGCGGTGGAAAGGGTTCGCGAGGTTGATCCTCTGAGCGGCCCTCTCCGTCAACGGAGAACCAGAGGGAGGAGGCGGCGATTTGCTCGCTTCCTCCCGCCACCGTAGCCTGACCTGAGGGGATGAGCCGGCGGGTATCATCGCCTCATTGCACAGGTCCGGCGGGCGAGGGGAGGCAGCTGGTGTGTACCCAGCCTGTCTCCCTATTAGGAAGGAGCCCGGCGGACACCTTCCGCCGAACGTACCGTTGGGGCGGCTATCCAAGGGGACTAGCATAATTCGATCCCTTGCCGCCCCAATAATACGGTCGGACGGTACACCTTGGGGTTTTAGTCCATGTGAGTCGGACATAAACCACTCTCTCCATCGAGAGGGTGGTGTATCCATAAGGGATTTCACCACGTTAATAAAAAAAAGGCTGTTACCTGAGAAACCCGAACTAACCTAGCTAAACTACTATTCATACATATATTCGTTTGTGAATCATACAACAAAAATTGCACGATTCACAAACGCATACGTGTATATTGGAAATAGAACGAACTAAACTATTCAATTCAGTACGATAAAGGAAAAAACAAAACCTTTCCACCATGTGTATAAATATGCGCGTGTGTGAGGACAAAAGAGAGGACCTTCCTTCGCGGCGGCACGAGGGAGGGTTACGCGTGCGTGGGCGCAAACACGCATATTAAAAGATCGAATTTAAAAGTTAATTGAACGGCGTTGGCGTCGGAATCCAAAACAAGAAATAAGAAAATTATTATTATTCGGTAATTTTAGGGGAAAATAAACGTAAATACACAGATTTACTCTATTTTAAATGAATTATTTAATTTTGAACGGCAGCGCGTGCGAGCCCTTGTGCGGAAAACCTAGCGAGAGCTGTAATGGCACCTAATTTAGGATTTTTGGATATTGCGTCGTGCGCCGAGATCTCGGAGATCTCGTGGAAAATCAGTAATTGACTCATATAGTCAATACTGGACATTGAAAAGGACAGCGCGGAGTCAGCCTGTGAAGGCTTAGCCGCCTGGAGACTCGGACGGGGTTGGGGCGCAGGCTTAGAAGCCCACGGAGCCTGAGGGACCCGTCGGCAGACTCGGGAAGGCCTCTCGGGACTTGAGAGGTGGAGGTTGAGGGGAGGCAGCGGGCGTCCTAGACGGTGAGACCTGCCTAGGGTAGCGAGAGCGCTTAGTGCGCGGGGCGCGGGGACATCCGGGATAGTTCGCGGTATGACCCACGCCACGGCACAAAACGCAACTCGGAGAGTCGGAGGAATGGTCACTTAACGCACCTGGGTCCCAGGCGACAATTTCGTGCGGAGTGCCCGTATAACTGGCAGTTGTGACACTTCAAGGGTACGTTTTGCGCGGCGGCTCGACGATAACGCCGGAGAGGCCGCTGAGGGTCGTGATATTGAATATTGCTTTCCCTTGATGGATGCGATCGAGAATGACTAATATCATGTCGTATGGGGCCTTGGTGCACGAAGAACGCATGCGATGTACCTCGCGAACAGGGAGCTTCTGTTCTTTGAGGTCGTCGGAGATGTGGGTCACGGGAGAGGGGCACGTACATCTATAGCGTAGGTAACCGCGTGGCTTATTCGCGCAATAGAATTTTAGCTCATAGTAATAGGTCGGCATTCAGCTACAATCCACGAATTAATTATGTTCATCTGAACAACATCGAAATTGGGGCAATCTATAAGATTTGTACCAAATGTTATGCTAAAAAATGGAGTAATGAAGCAAATGGTATGTGCTGCGCAACTGGAAAGAACCAATAAAAACCTTTTTGGCAAATAATCACAAATAATCCGTTAATTTTTTGAAAAATAGCGTGTTTATTATGGCGTGTTTCACCAGTGTTTAACTTAACTGTGAGTTAATTCGGCAGATATACTAAAGAGTAGTTCCCGCTAAGCTATCACGCACCAAAACAGTTGAATTCACCGGGTAGTATTTTTTATATTATCATTTTGTTAGGTTGGCACAATCATCTACGCTCGAACAGAAGACGTTTCTTTCTGTAAGATTTTCGATTCTAGGTTGGATCGTGGGTACAAGATTTTCAAGACTATGATCAGTTTTAGCCAATCCACATATGTTTAACCTAAATGTTTAAAACAATTGTTCACCCGTGCGAAGCCGGGACGGGCCGGTATGGCAGATAAAAACGAACTTATTTTTCCACTCCTCTTTTTCAGATGCTATAATTAAAGATTATTATTTTTTTATTATTTTACCTGGTTCCCACGATTAAAATGGATCTAACGGCATGTCACGTGTTGCATTTTTGCGCGTTGGGTAAAAAGAGACAAAGGTTTTTTGTAGTCTCGCGGCCATTATGACGTAACTTGTTTAAAATTCAAAGATTGAGGATATTTTATTTTACATAAACCTAACAATCGTCAACGAGGGTGTGGGCGCTTAGTAGGTGGTAGAGCAACGCTGAAGCTATTACTGATTTCAGCATGAATGGGTCGGCTCGCCCGGGGTGCTACCACCCTTTCACAGAAGCACCGACGTCAAGTAATAGTGTTTGCATTATTGCGTTACGTTCGGTCAGTGAGAGCGCCGGAAGCGCACCTCACGTTACACCCTCCCCGCCTCCTCTCCCCTCCTTCCCAAACACAGGCTGGCAATGCACTGCGACTGTTCTGGTGTTGCTAGTGTCTATGGACGGCGGTGATCACTGAACATCAGATGTGCCACGTGTTCGTTTGCCTCTAATGATATGTATATATATATATATAAAACTGAAAGATTTTCTCAAATCGGATGGTAGTTCCTGAGATCATAGCGTTCAACCAAACAAACAAACTTTTCAGCTTTATATATTAGTATAGATGTTACATAAAAAGTAGCTAGAAGGAATTATCAAAATTGGGTAAAATTTTCAAGATATTAACCTCTTACGAACAAGTAAAGATTAAAGAATTGGTAAAGATTTATTCTTACGAAATGAGGTTTACCAAGTAAAGAGGTTTTATTTAGCATATAAGTAGCCTTCCTATAAATTAAAGGTAACTTGGGCAATTAAAATGATCGTCTCATAAGAGACCACAAAATTAAATACTATGGCGATATATGTATACTACTGTTTTTTTTTAAAATTATTTTTTAATAATTATTATATTATGGCATTAATCGTTCCTAACTTAAACCTTCACAAAAAGTAAACTGAGCTTATAAAATGATGTTTATTGTATAATACTTTGAGTTGAAATTAACAAAACTTCTCATTCTAAGAAAATTCACACTACGATTTTGATTTTTCTTAAAATTTATACTCTCCTGCACATTAATCACCAAAGCAATGCCACCATAATCGACCGTCGTAATGCCTCCAAAACCAGTTTTTTGGGGAAATAATTCTTGTATAAAAACCAGATGCGACACTATTTAGCTTTCTAAAATAATATGACCATAAATTTAAATTACATGTCGTTTCGTCTTCTACTGCACAGCTTAAGGTAATCGGTTTCACTGATAGCAAGCGAATAAATTTTAACTCGGCTTTATATCTCTCATTATTGTTAAAGATACATTGCATTTTAGTCTTAGTGTTGATGAGAAAATAGACAGAGTATTACAGAATCATTGACATAACTATCGCAACGCTTCACCGAGCATGGTACACGGTCGAGTTGACTTCGGTAATTAATCTTGGATATTCCCTTTTCCAATAATACCCGTGTTATTTGTTTATCTCGTCTTCAGTGTAGTGCTATATGAATAGATTAAAAGTAGAAATAGAATATAGTGTTATATCGTATATTGTATTCCCCATTTAAACTGTACGTTTTTAGCAGATTACTTGACGTGTTGAAGATGTAAGCGTAATAAACATTGCTTAAGAGAGCTAGGTAATTAAGAATATATTTGGTTATTTGCGATATTTTCTCCTCATTTTTGGGATATGAGTTTCACGAATAATATCACAATAATTGCGTCCCTTTCATATATCTCTCATTCCCTTACTAATTTAAGTTTTTACTCTCCATTCATTAGAACGTCTAAGCCATAAGATAACATGGTACATGCAAACTGTGATATATTTGCTGATAAAATTATTGGAATTCAGTCGCGCAATATTGAAATATCAATCATCGGACTATGGTTTTAATTTATTATATTATATTATATACTTTTTTCGCTGGTAATTGTTATGTTAAATATCTGTATGTTTTTTATTACAACACATATAATAAAATGGCTTTCTTAATTTATTACATACATATCACTTGTTAATACAAAAGTGTTAAAATATTTTTAGTAGATAGTTTTTTGGTTTAGAATATATAATATTATGTTGAAGACGCATTAAATAAATAAATATAATGTACCCAGTGTAGGAAAAGTATTGCTGTGGTCACCGTATCTACTACACGTGCCTCACTAATTTACTACTCATTTTCCTAACACTGTACTGGTACATTGGACATAAAACGTTGTCCGAACCACTGTTTAGTGTTCACAGAAGGTTTATTATATGTCACGGTGACCAATCTGCGTCAGTTACTTACCCTTTGTCACCACTGGTCTCTCCAATACCTTTGTAATTTTTTTGGCGTTTAAATATGAAACAGAGGTGAACGACCCATGATGAAGTAAGTCGCACTTTTGTTTTTGCATCGATATCTCCGTTCAGAACCTCACCTTCACAATGTCGTCGTCGAGAAACAAACGGCCTTTCAATAAAAAAAAAAACATATAACGAATATGTATGTATTGTATAGAAAGGGAAATTAAAATGGAATTAATTCTTCATAGTGCTATCTTAATTTTTTTTCCATATTTATATTACAACACGCAGAACATTATCAAAAATTATACATACGTGCTACCCATTTACTGTGCAGGATCAATTAAGAATAATCCTATATTCTATTCTATGATGCATTTGTAATTACCTTCTGTGCAAAACCTCATTAAAATCCTCGGAACCGTCAAAATAGCTAAGCATGACTAATGGACAAACAAAAGTATTTTCAAAATCATAACATAGATTTGATCAGAATAATCAAGTATAAGTAGGTTTAACACATTAAGTACTTCCCCGAATCCGGGTCATTGACCGAGCAGAGTCCCGGTACCTTTCTCTCAAGTGCAAGACGATGCAAAAATTTTGCTGCGATTTTGTGAACAAAAATATTTTATGTTTCATATTACCTTGAGAAAGTTGTAAAAGAAAAAATATTGACTTTTGAATAAAGTAAACAAAACATGTTTTTGTTTGTATAGTACTCATATTTTTACAATGCTAGAGAAAGAAATGAAGACAAAGGGCGTGGATTACTCAAGTGGCTATGTAGAAAAATAATGTCATAGGAACAAATACATACGAAGTATACCAAACAATATATTTTTATTTAAAAATCAATTGACGAATGTATGTAAGTACATACTTTAGAAGTGGCGCACCTAATCGTTTTTTTTTATAATTATCAGGAAAAGGTTTGTGTATGAAGAAAAATATTTAAAAAAGTTAAAAATATAAAAAGTGAGAGAGACAGAAGAGACCAAGAAGATCTTCAAAAATATTGTCAGAATTTACAGAATAACATTCAGTTCTCCACTTTTTGTCATTGCGTGATCGTATTATAAGTGTTTATAAAGGAACATGCGGTTCAATTTATTTCGTTAGTAAACCTGTGCCAAGCCGTGTGGACAGCTAATATAACATAAATATACAAAATAAGGATGAAATGTTTAAATCCTGTTAAAGTAAGATCGAAGTTTGCAGGCCAATAGCAACAAGCCCAAATAAAACGTATGAAAATTTTCAAACTGTATTCTCATTTTACAAGTAAAATACAATATTTAAAGAATTATAATTTTTAAAGCAAATGTAATAAAATCACTTATATTATGTAAATGATGATCCTATAAAAACAAGAGAGACTTCGTTAATAAATTTATAATTGGTACCCAACGATGTTTGTATGGGAAAATTATTTTATATATAATGATTTTATTGTATTTTAAAGTTAGTTTTAGTGTCCATCTCGTCAGGGAATTTCCCGGTTCGTCAGTGAGTGTACCAAAATACCTATAATTTGAATAATTCATAAGAGCTTAAATATAATATAAAATATAGCAAGCATTCTAGAAACCAATCAATAATCATTCAGTCCAACTCTAAATATTTCCTTAAAGAGTTATTTATCTATACTAATATTATAAAGAGGTAAAGTTTGTGATGTTGTAGAGGGTAATCTCAGGAACTACTGGTCCGATATGAAAACTTATTATAGTGTTATATAGCTCATTTATCGAGGAAGGTTATAGGCTATATATCATCACGCTAAAACTAATAGGAGCGGAGCACCGATGAGGAATGTTTCAAAATCGGGGTTTGTTTTCTTGTTGATAGCTTCGCTGCGTATAAGCGTTAGCCCAAAGTAAATATTCCAGGCGGACGAAGTCGCGGGCAGAGGCAACTGTAATATAAGCTTACTATATCTTATGATAGTTGCTATGTGTGCTATAATAGTGCATATAGTTAAAATATCAAATAATTCTTATAATATAGATTAAGGAATACGTAAAGATCCTTTATCAATTAAAAAACCGTAATAGGTATCAACTCTGGAACCGGTCTTCGGTTCTAAAATGTCGACATTTATAGCATTTTAAATTCAACATTAAATTACATGACCTTGATTGCAGCTTAGTATTAACCGCATGTAAGACTACTTCTATCCTAGACATAATTTAGCGCTGGGGTATCCCCTGTCTTCTACGTGATACGGTCCGAGGCATGCCACGCGTCACAATTACAAACTTGTTTTCTTCAACCGCGTATTCAAGGAATATCATTTGTACTGTTACCATATTTCTTCTCTTTTTGCGGATAACCTATATTAATCTTGTATAAAGATTTGTTTCATGTACTTTTTTGTTATATGTTTTAATTATTTTACGTGCAAAATCAAATATTTGCTTTTTTTGGTCAATGGATAGTAACTCCTTAGTCATTAAATGGGATATTTTAAAGAGTTACTTGAATAATGTTGAAACTTTTATTCGAACTCTGTTCAACAGAAAAATATTATTTAATTAACATATTTATTACTATTTCTTCTTGATAAAATATTAATACTGAACCAGTAGATCTTTCTTCTAGTGATTTGAAATTCAAAATAAAACCCTTTGGGTTGATATAACTCCATATATTATAATACAAACTCCTATGCCTCGTATGTCGGTCCGTCTTTTCGCGATAAACTCAAAAACTACTGAACGCATTTTTATGCGGTTTTTGCCAGTAAATGGAAAAACCTCCGCCAGGTCCGCTAGTATGGTATATATAGAATTCGATGTATAAATAATGATCGAATCTCTTAGCGGCTGTTCATTTACCTATACCTGCCATATTACTGTAACTCTAACCCTGTGTGTATAAATTCTGAGTGGAGATTTTGTTTTTATATCATAGGAGGCAAATAAATACGCGGGTCACCTGATGTTAAGTGATCACCGCCGTCCATAGACACTAACCCCAGTAGAGGAGTCTCAAGTGCGTTTCCAACCTGTGTTTGAGGGAGAATGGGGAGGGGGAGAGGAGAGGGGAGAGGTGGGGTCTCCGGTGCTCTCACTGCCCGAACGAAACGCAACAATGCCAGCACTGTTACTTCACGTCGGTTTACTGTGAGAGGGTGGTACTATCTCGGGCGACCCGACCCAGTTATGCTGAAACTAATAATACCTTCAGTGTTACTCTGCTACCTACAATTAAAAACATTGCCATAACTTTAATCTATTTCACTAACCCCTCGCATCTGCATTAATATGAATTCAGAAGAATGGTATATTTAAATAACATAAAATAGCTTTTAATAAACCTGAAGATCCATTCACAGAACGAATCGTAATAACAACATCACCCTATAAATGTACACCACTAATGCCTGGTTTCTGAGGTACTTTATTTGTAGTTTATCTGTTCGATAGCGTTATCGGTTCGATAACTTGTCAAATTGCGTTTCTGAACACACAATCATATGATAAATGCCAGTAAAACTCAATCCGTGTTATTAACAAAAAGTTAAATACGTATTAAATACTTGGTTTAAAAAAGTTTCCTAATAAATGCACCGTGCTCGCCCGAGGCAAGTTCGCGTTATCCTTTTTCACTAGTCTAACCTAACGTAGCCAAAGCGAGACAAAGGAACAAGATGGCGAACATTCAGCGACCGCGGTGCATTAATATGACACCTTTTTAAAGCCAGGGTTCAATACGTATTTAACTTTTTTGTAATAACATCGTATGGGTCCTCTGACAGTTTATCTTATGGATAACTTTGTTGAGTCAATAACTATTGTTATTGTAAGTTATTGGCAGGATCTTAGTCTGTCATATAGTGGCCCTTATTTTTTATTCATAGTCTTGTGTTATTTGATTCTATCCTTCGTAATATTGGTGGTATTTTACGTAATATATTTTGGTTACTGTGCACGAGTGAAATGGATGGAAAAGAATACTACGGAGCATGAATTTTGAGATGCCACAAAACTCCCTGGAAAGTTCTAACATAGGGGCCATCACCTTGTCAGAACATTTAAATTATCACATGACACTTGTAATATTATTAGCTACTCGATAATGGTATTAATAATATTGATTGATAAAAATAGAATGAAGAAGAAGAAAGATCCTCCTGTAGGATAGAAACCTTTTGCACAAAAGAAGGCACTGTCTGATTCACAATACAATTCTACGGAATATTTATTATATTAAACAAAAGATGTACAGCTCTGTATCTTCTCAAATTCGGTCGTATTACAAAAATAATTTTACACAATTTTCGCTTTCGTCACAATGTCAATGAAGTCATATCCTCCTTACACGATATATTATGAAAAACAATGGTCTCCTTGCTTGTTCGTTATTGCGCTCACAACTTGAAACTACCAAACCAATTATATGATTCGTTTTTTTTATATTATGTTACATTATAAACAAATTATAAGATAATAAACAGAACGATTAAAGATGCCCTGCAATTAATATTGAATAAACTATGTAATCAGTTTTGTTAAAATATAAATGGGATGTTAATTTTGCAGTAGAGAAGTCTGAAGCTGTTCACATAGTTAATTTTGATATATAATTAATAATCCATTCTGAGCAATAAGCAGCATTGGAAAAGATTACAAGCCATTGATAGTTTTGAATTTATTGGTTTTTTTTTTATCACAAGGTACTTTCGGTTTTAATAGTGTATTCTCACCGACAAGTATTAAGAATTCTTGTTTGGAAACTAGTGTCTAACTAGGAAACTAGGAAGCTATGGACTTTGTTTGTAGGAAATGCAATTCTTGGGTAGATAAATTCTCGAGTAAAAATCACTTTTTTTCCTCGAACTGACTACGCTATTGACCCTGCAGGGTCTTCACAGCTTCACTGGACTACTAAGGCGAGCGCTTAAGGCACTCAGCCGATTTGGTTTTTTAGGTAACATACACAAGGGCGCACTCGCACCTCGGCTTGGGCTGTTACCTGGAAAAAGTCGCGTCTGACCTAGCTAACTATTCTAAGCTATTAATACATATATACATTTGTGAACCATACAATCGAAATTGCATGATTCACAAATGAATACGTGTATATCGGAATGAAACGAACTAAAACTATTCGATTCAGTTCGTTGAGGGAAAAAAACAAAACCCTCCCACCATGTGTATGTATGTGCACGTGTGTGAGAGAGATGATCTCATATGTGTGTTCAAGTGATGTAGGTGAGTCACTGTATCGCGATAATAATATCACGAGGGCTCCGCGCGGAGACGACCTAGGCTCGAGATATTACTGAGACCCGCGATGTGTGCGGGAGCTAAAAAGGATCGATTACAAAAGCGCGGGCGCAACACGCATTTAATAAGATCGAATTTAAATTTACTTAACGGCGACGGCGCCGAAATCTAAAAATAGACATAACAAAAATTATTATTATTGAACGGTCGTTTTTAGGGGAAGATAGACGTAAATACGCGATTTACTCTATCTTATATGAGTTATTTATTTTGAACAGCTGCGCGCGCGAGCCGTTGTAATGTAGCCGCGATGGCTGGAAACCTATGGATTGCCGTAACGGCACCTAGTAGAGGATTTCGGGCGGTCTCTTCGTACGCCGAGATCTCCGAGATCTCGTGGAAGATGAGTAGTTGAGCTGTGTAGTCAATACTCGATAGGGAGAAGGAATATGCGGGGTGATCCTGTGAAGGATTAGCCGCCGGAGGTCTGGGAATGGGCTGGGACGCGGGCTTAGGAGCCCACGGAGCCTGAGGGGCCCGGTAGGGTCGGGAGGGCGCGCTAGTCGCGGGTGCGGACGCTGCCGGTGCACGAGACGTGCTTGGCAGGCTCGGAAAGGCCTCTCGGGACATGAGAGGCGGGGGTCGGGGGCGGGCGGGAGCGACGGCCGCCTTAGACGGCGACGCCTGCCTGGGGTAGCGAGGGCGCTTTGTGCGCGGGGCGCGGGGACATCCGCGATAATTCGCGGTATGACCCACGCCGCGGCACAGAACACAGCTCGGGGGATCGGGGGAGTCTTTAGTAAAAATCACTTCTTGGTTATTCATGGTAAGATAAATGCTCCATGGTTAGATGGAATGGCGATTAAAAGAAACTAGAGTTGTCAGAATGGTACAGAATTACATTGACATATATACAGCAATGGACCCATAAACGTCTTTGAGAAATGGTTTATGGTTCACTGGAAATAAATTAATTGTTTTTATACCGAAAACCGATATAAAGAAAATAATATTTAATAATGTCACAGCCAGATAATACTTGTCTCATTGACGAATCGCCGTTTTATGTACACAGCTGGAATTATTAAAATTTTAATTACAATGTAAATTAATTTTAAATACAAAAAAACGAGTTATATTGCTCATATTTTATATGGGAATTTTATTCTTATTTCACGTAAACTCCACAAAATATTCCTAAGAACGAAATTAATCATTCTTAGTGTGTTAATTACAAACGTAATGATATTTTTTATTCGAAAAACAATTACCTATGATATTTAAAATGTAATAGGATTGTTAACTAACAGTGAATACGTACACATACTGAAAAATATTCTCCCAATAAATTACGAAGGTCAAAAAAAAACAAATCACTTGAAACTTAATTTAAGTTACAAAATAAATCTTAAACGAATACAGTGAGAGTGTCGCCGATGTTAGTGTAACTCTCACCTAACCCTAGGTTAACACTGATGGTCATTTAGTCCAAGCATTTAGACATGAACAATGTGGGAACGGGGGACATTGGGACATTGGCATGTCATTTTATTTGCATTTATTTTTTGTATTATAATCTTCATATTTTATATTATTATAATGGTTTATTGTACCTAATTTTATATTAGTACCCCGAATGGTACCAACTTTATTAATTTAAGTCAATAGACACCGATTTACGTAATACGAAATCCTGAAGCCGCGAAGACGAATCCTGTTATGACAGTCACCAACGTTGAACAAAAACGTAGTTTTCTGTTACATAGAAATCACAATATAGCAAGCAAACCGAAACGAAAGTGCCGCTCAGCAGAAACCATAAATAACCTACCAAAGCTAAAGCCTACAGAAAAATTGTAAAGTTAAAGGATCCTATAAGGCTTCGTAACTATATAATAATTATCATAAATACAATGGTATAACAAAGTAATCCCAAGGAGGGTTGATGTCAGGCAGGCGGCCGATCGTAAAAATTAAGCCAAATCATATACCACAGCATGACAAACATATTGTACCGACCCTACTTATGTGGGATAAGGGGAGGTCAAATTAATTAATGTGGGAACGGGGGAGTCGTTCTGCCGAACGTTTCCACTGAATTCGTGCACCTGTCGTACCGGGGAAATTGCTGACTCGATGCTTTATACAACTGCCGTACCATTAGACTGGGTACCCGAACTTCATATCCACTTTTAGTTAGCAATTATGGTGTGTAGCGATGGCGTAACTAATATCAAAATAGTAATAATTATTTTCAATTAAGTTCCGATTAAAATCAATAGAAATAGAGCATACTATTCAACTCAACATTAGAAAGACATATTCTCAGAGGGTTGGTGGTATTATCTATTATAATAAGCAAATCGACTTGACCAACATATTAGATTCTGGTCGGGTTTTCTGGCGTGTGGATGAGTCGAGTTGCGAGTGCTTTATAAAGTGAATTAATGAAATAAGAGTGACAGGTTGATCGACCTATATTCGAATCAATGCAGTGAGTAAATGATAGCATTTCGGTTGAATTATTGGTGTTGTGGATTTTTCTAACCTCGTCTAATTCGCTACCATCCATATATACATGTGTTAGGGCAGATGCATTTGAAAGCGACTCAAACACGTGGGTCGGTGTAAGTTACGAAAAAAACACGGAGCGCACGTGCGTACGCTACCGCGTCCAGATCGGAACCCTTTTTCGCTTTCAAATGCATCTGCCCTAACACATGTATATATGGATGGTAGCGAATTAGACGAGGTTAGAAAAATCCACAACACCAATAATTCAACCGAAATGCTATCATTTACTCACTGCATTGATTCGAATATAGGTCGATCAACCTGTCACTCTTATTTCATTAATTCACTGTTTTTTTCGTAACTTACACCGACCCACGTGTTTGAGTGAGATTTTTTATTTTCGCTTACGCACCTACCTGCTATTTCCTTTGTTGTTTTTTTTCTGTGTTTTCGTGTGCTGTTCACAGGTCCGAAGCGAAGCAGAGCAAGCGGAGTAAGTTTTTATAATTTATTTTGCTTCTTTTGCTTTTTTCTAACTGTTATTTTCTGTGTTCTAGAACAAGGTGTCAATCGTTCGTTCGAGTGTCAATCCACGTCAATCGTATAGGCGGCCGCAAGGCCGGGCTTTGTTACTTTTCGGAGTGACAAAGAGTGCACTTTTCGGTGCGCCTGTAAACCGCACTTTTCAGTGCCTGAAATCGTACTTATCAGTACGCGTCGAGTCTCCGTAAGGCGTTCAAGAAAGAAGAGTTAGGGCTTCCCCCCTAGGCTTCGTAGGTTCATCTGTGAGGCATTGCACTTCGCCCACAGCTCTTTTGGTCCGGACTCGGGATAGTCCCGTAAAAACCGTTAAGGCGTGCCCCCCTGCCCCTCAGGCGGGGAGGTTGTTCCGCGTCCCCCTCAATCCACCGGTATGGATCGCAAAGACTATTTAGATAGGTTCTGCGCCGCTCTTATAGCGAACGGATGCGACGAAACGTCGCTTAGCTCGGTCTACGAAAGGTTTGTTTCCGAGTCCTCCGAGGACTCGCAATGTACGCCCCGCGTGGCGACTTCGAACGCGTTTGCGGCTCTCGAGTCCGACTCGGAGTCGTCTTTAGATTCGCCGGATTCGCCGCTGAATCCGACGGATCGAGGCCGCGCACCCGCGCAAAGCTCCAGCTCAGATCCCGGTTCCGAGATGGAGCT